>NC_051175.1:87869903-88444903 GCF_013339725.1 Rhipicephalus microplus | reverse complement strand
CCTGACATTGCGTCCCTCCCCCCCGTTCACGCCCGCCTCCTTGATGATTATATTAACACACGCCAAACCACACAGATATAGCATGACCATCTGTAGTACATCGAGCGCGCACTCGCGCCAAAGAGAAGTCTTCGTCTTGTTCGTCAAGTTCCTTGACAATGAGAGTAAGTGCGGAAACCGAACAGAATTCCGTATTAAAATTGAAAAAAAAACGGAGGAAACAGGTGATAAACTGAAAGAGAAAGAAAGGTAAAATTTTGAAGAAAATAGAAGCAAATCAAAACAAGGATAGATTGGGTAGAAAATTGGAAAATACAAAAAGAAACCAAAAGAAGAGGAAATAAATGCATTTGAAGAGAAAACAAAGAAGGCTGTCCAGCTCTACAGTTCTTTCCCGCTTGTCACCAATAGCACGAAGCTGCTTCAATCGTATAATATGTCGCCTATATTCACTACCCAGAAAAAAAAAAAAAAGAGTTGACGCTATTTCGCTTCCCCAAGATGGGGTCCAACTTGACTTCAAATATCGTAGTCTATCTCGCTGCGTATAGATGGGTTCTGCGATATTGCCACAGCAAAGCCTTTGACACGATGAATAATTTTATTCAAGCCACTAAACGGTCACGGGATCAGAGGTTGCGGTCAGGGGGCGTAGTCATAAAAATTTTTTTCGGTAGGGGGGAAGAGAGGTTCAACCACACCTTCTGTATGTTTGTGCGTCCGTTTGTATGTGTGCTTTGTACCCACGCAAACGAAATTTCAAATAGATATTATACTAGTTGCACCACCTCTTAGATAGGTGTTCTTTGCGACGTCAGCACGCGTTAAGAACACCAGATGGTCGAAATTTGCGGTGCCCTCTGCTACGGCGTCCCTGCAAATTCTGTATCTCTTCCACAGCAGGCTTGAACCACATCATGTGGCGCTGCCCTAAGCACCCTCTTCCCCATTTACTAAAACGCCTTAATTTCTAGCGAGAAGCAGTGGGAGGCTGCCTTGAGAAGCTCGAGGACCGACATTCAGGAGGCCATCTTGGAGTGGGCTGAGAGAGTATAGAGGAACACTACTTCAAGTAGTTCCTCCCCACCACAGTCTGTCCTATTGCTCCCTTCCCTTTAACATGGGTTAAATAAAGTTGTTCATTCATTCATAATTAGGTCGTGCTTTTGAGACGTAAAACCGCAGATATTATTACATAAATGTCTATAGGCCGTCATAGGCGAGCTCGGGTTTTTCTTTCAGGGAGAGAAAGGGGTAAGGGTTCATTGCAGCACCCCCTTTTTTGTAAAATCAATGTATGGTGCAAACTTTGCCCCCCCCCCCCCCTTCTCTGTAAAATCAATGTATGGTGCCGAAATTGCCCCCCCCCCCTTCCCTGTAAAATCAATGTATAGTGCTGACGTTGCCCCCCCCCCCCCCCCCCCCCCCCGGTGCGCACGCCTAAGTGAGCCTCCCTCGAGGACTAATCAGACGCGCAAGCGAGAGTTGCGAACAAAAAGTGGTAGCTTTCGGGTGTCGCTACGCCACAATTTTAGATTTCTAAGGTTTGCAAAATACCTCAATACTACGAAATTATTTGGGACTTTAAACCCCGCATATCAATCAATAGTACGAAATTCCTGATCAAACGAAATCATTCGCCCCGCCGCGGTGGTCTAGTGGTTAAGGTACTCGGCTGCTGATCCGCAGGTCACGGGATCGAATCCCGGCTGCGGCGGCTGCATTTCCGATGGAGGCGGAAATGTTGTATGCCCATGTGCTCAGATTTGGGTGCACGTTAAAGAACCCCAGGTGGTCAAAATTTCCGGAGCCCTCCACTACGGCGTCTCTCATAATCATATGTTGGTTTTGGGACATTAAACCCCACATATCTATCAATCAAACGAAATCATTCCAGCGCCGTCGTTATACCTCGCTAAGTCGAGTTTAAACATACGTTGGAGCTGAAGCACTCGGCACTCAATTGACAGCGGTGGGGTACACGGTACACATCTATCGTTATCGATGAATCGTCGACTATACCCGTGAGTCGCTCGTCGGATAAGACGTGCAAAGCACTCGATACGATGGCCCAGCGGCGTACAACGGGTTGCCGGCGTAAGGCCACAAGAAAACACCGCGACTAGGCCCGCGCACACGTTCTCAGCATCGCTGAAGGCCGGCCGATCTGGTAGCCACTCGATGTGGTGTAAGTGCTTGTTTTGATTTCATTCCGCCGCTATCGCTCGATGCGATAACTCGTTCATGTGTGTGTTGTAGAGTGCCGAGAATTGCAACATATACTCCGCGCTGGCTAGACGGCTTGGCGGCTGGTGATGGCCACATGTCTGAAGTCATCGAGACAATGAAAAATATTTGTCGGCCGCCTGCCTCACCCGAATAGATGGGCCACGGTTTGAAATAGATACCATATGGGAGTGTCACGATGGTGAGAAAGGCCCATAGCGGAGAGGGGAGGTTGGCATGATGTTATTGTTCCACTCCCCTCCCCGCAATTTCGCATCGATTTTTTCAGCATGGATGCTGCTTCCCAGCTGCCGCATGAAACATATTAAAGACACTCTGCGAGAGTTTTTTTTCTGCTCCTACCAATAGACTGAACCACATAAACACATCGCTGTTGAATGACGCTCTCTGTCATACTTTCATGACTTGAAGAACTAAATTGAACAGATAGTTGTTTTTATATTGCACAAAAGCATCCTCGTTACCACCGATGTGACGTGCATTTCCAATGGAGGCGGAAATGTTGTAGGCCCGTGTGCTCAGATTTGGGTGCACGTTAAAGAACCCCAGGTGGTCGAAATTTCCGGAGTCCTCCACTACGGCGTCTCTCATAATCATATGGTGGTTTTGGGACGTTAAACCCAACATATCAATCAAAACCGATGTGACGCAGAATTCCCTCATTTTCACCGCAGTGAAAACATTTTGCAGACAGTAGAACGTCCATAATTCTCTGGAAACACAGCCGTCGTAAATACCACCACCACTCGTTCGTTATCACCACCACTCATGAAACAATTCGTGAGCCACTTTTCCAAGCAATCATCGAATGATCTCAGTATCGCAGTTTATTGTCCCACCAATTGAACGCCGCAATGTTTTTCGAATATGTCAAGAACAAGTGGTACAGGGGTTGATTGATTCATTGATTGATCGATTGATCGATTGATTGATATATGGGTTTTAACGTCCCAGAAGCACCATATGACTATGAGAGACGCCGTAATGGAGGGCTCCGGAAATTTCGACCACCTGGGGTTCCTTAACGTGCACCCATGTGGTACAGGGGTTTACCGTTCGCACTTGACCTTGAAGAGGACGATAAGAGCTGGATATTGAAGCAGCTAGCCCGATTCCACCACGCAATACCCGCGGGATGCCTTTCCACTTCATTAGCTTCGCAGATCATTAGAATAATGACCACCAGATGCAAACAACAAGTCACAAGTTAAGTTCAATATGGCAGCCAAGGAAACTGAGGTGGTTCGCATCGGCGCAATCTAACTGTGTACAAGTGCTGCGCAACAAAACGAAATGCCTCTGCAATAACGCGTTTCAGGAGAGCGTGATTTGAATTAAAATTGCCGATTTTGCAAGAATTACCACAAGGTGCATCCACGGGCGTACCCAAAGGTGGGCTCGGTGGCTGTGCTTCAGCGCAGACCACTAATCCGTTGCTTTTCGCCATGCAGGTCCACAGTTTCTTCACTGGACTACTTTTGCCCGCAATCATGGCCTTCCCCCAAACGACAGCGATCGCAGCAAACCGTTCCAGCACGCCCGGTGCGGGCCCCTGCCCCACTCCGTCCGCGACCGAATCAGCGTGCCCAACAGCGCCGCCACTGCCCTCTTTGGTTCCCCAATCACCCTGGAAAGCGCTATCGTCAGCAACATCATCCACCAAGTCAGCTATAAAACCGCCCCTGTCATCCCGAACGCTCTGTGGGCTCAGTGGCTGTGCTTCAGCGCAGACCACTAATCCGTTGCTTTTCGCCATGCAGGTTAGTCGAATGTCTCATTCTTTTGGAAAAAAAAAAAATAGCAATTACTTTCTTATACAGCTACCGAGCCCACGGTGTTGCGCTACAATTGTTGTTGAATGTGTTCATGCGATGCAGTCGCTTTTGCTTTTGGCGGGAGATATTGAAACCAACCCTGGCCCTCCCAGTATTGAGGACGTAATGAACGAGTTAAGAAAGCTATCGGCTGGCTAGTCGAAGCTGATTACTGATATGCTAGACCTTAAAAACCAGCTACTAACAACAGACAAAACCCTATCGGACCTCAATAAACGCATGACTGATTTAGAAGGACATTATCACGCCATTTCAACCATCCGAACCGACCTGGACACTATAAAAACAGATACCACTGAAATGGCTAACCAGATTGACCGTCTTGCTGCACAGATGGATGATACCGAAAACAGGTCCCGTCGCAATAACCTGATCTTTTATAACATTTCCGACCCAAACCCTAAAGAAACATTCGCAGAATCTGAAGAAATCGTCACCCGTCATTGTCATGATCACTTGAAGTTCACCGTTGACCCTAATCACATTGAACGCGCACATCGCCTAGGACGCCATACAGGAGGCCATAATCGGCCACTCATTGTAAAATTCAATCAATTCAAAACTAAAGAATCTCTACTTTCTAATGGCCCCAAATTTAAGGGAAGCAATTTCAGTGTTGGTGAAGATTTCTCTCACCCCGTTAGAGTTGCTCGTAAAAAACTGATCGCCTTCGCTAAATCAAAATCTACTTCCTACTCATTGCGGTTCAAAACATTGCACATTGTTACCAAACGCTACGTGTGTGACCACTCCACAGATTCTGTTCAGGAAATGTTGTAGCGATTGCCCCATCATCAAAATAGGCCTCCCCGCCCTCGATCCGCCCCTCGATCAAACTTATTGCTCTCTGCTATCTTTACTAACATACGCAGCTTTATTCCAAAACGTGACATTATTTCTAATCTGGTGTTATCATCTGATAGCAACCTTCTGATACTAACGGAAACATGGCTTACTAGTGACGTGACCGACGGCGAGGTACTCGCTGACGTACCCAATTTTAGAGTATTTCGAAACGATTGCAGCGGCATGAGAGGAGGAGGAGTACTCGTCGCTGTCAGTCACAACATATCCTGTTCGTCTATAAACATTGTGTCCGACCTTGAAATCTTGTGGCTTAAGTGCCATGCCACACCGCACTCAGTTTTACTAGGCGTTTGCTATAGGCCCCCTCACAGTACTCCCGATTTTTCTTCTAAGCTCAATAATATCCTAAGCGAAATAACGACCAAACACCCTAACATGCATGTAATTCTGTTTGGCGATTTTAATTTTCCTAATATCGATTGGGCAAGCCAGCCTGCACCAGCGGCTACGTCAAGGGAATCGAACGACTTCCTTGATGTATGCCTTAACTTTAACTTATCTCAAGTTCTTACAGAACCAACCCACGTTACCGATAACTGCCAAAACATTCTGGATCTTATATTAACCAGCCATCCCGAGTGCGTGTCCTCCATTGTATACCTGCCTGAAATCGGTGACCATAAAGTAATTCATGCTGACTTCGTGATTAAGCCCGCTTTAGCCCCGACCATAAAAAAAAAACTATCCGTTTGTATGATAAAGGAAATTACGAAGCAATTAACTCTGAACTAACGAATTTTTACTTCACTTTTGACACTGCCTTTTCTCATCATAATGTAACCGAAAACTGGTTGATTTTCAGAGATAAGCTAAACGAAATAGTTGATAAATACATTCCCCAAATTAACATCAATCCTAATACCGCCCAACCCTGGTTCAATAAAGCACTGAAACGATTAGAAAACAAGAAAAAACGCTCCTTCCGCGCAGCCAAGTCCCGTAACACCCCTGATGCATGGAACAAGTACAAAGCCGCCGAATCTGCTTACCTGCAAGCCATATGTCACGCCAAACACTCATTCTTCCATTCGGACGTACCGAACATGCTTAAGAACAACCCCCAAAAATTCTGGCAAGTCATAAACCCACGGAACACGCGCAATATAACACTATGTAATGAGTTAGGGGATGCCCTAAGTGACACGGAATGTGCACGCGTGTTTAACGCCGCCTTCGCATCCGTTTTCACCCAAGAAACTGAGTTGTCATTTACCATCCCTCATGCGAACTTTGAATGTGCCATGCCACCAATTACGTTTTTTTTCCAGCGGTATTTCATCACTAATAGACAAACTCAAACTTTCCTCTTCAGCTGGTGTAGACAACATTACATCCAAACTCCTGAAAAATACTAAACATATCTGTGCAGCGTATCTGTGTCTACTATTTTCACAATCAGTTTCAACAGGAATGCTGCCTCCAGATTGGAAGCACGGAAAGGTCGTTCCAGTCCACAAATCAGGTAACAAACAATCACCATTAAATTATCGTCCCATTTCATTAACCAGCGTACCCTGCAAACTCTTCGAGCATATCATCTACACACATACCATGGACTTCCTTGATTCCAATAATTTTTTTCATCCTGCGCAGCATGGCTTTAGGAAAGGGCTTTCGTGTGAAACGCCGCTAGCTATGTTTGTTCACGACCTGCATGTTAACCTCGACTCTAACCTTCAGACTGACGCCATCTTCATCGATTTCGCAAAAGCATTTGACAAAGTTCCTCATGAGCGCCTACTACTAAAGCTTGCCGCGTTGAATTTAAATGATGACGTATTAGCATGGAATAAAGAATTCTTAACTAATCGTTCGCAATCAGTTTCCGTCAACAATCAAATGTCTAACACTACCCCGGTAACCTCAGGTGTCCCTCAAGGGTCTGTCCTAGGCCCGCTTCTGTTTTTGATTTACATTAATGACCTACCATTACATGTATCTTCTACCATACGCATGTTTGCAGACGACTGCGTTATTTATCGTAAAATAAACAACGTTTCGGATAATACGTCTCTTCAAACTGACTTACTAAGCTTACAGGAATGGTGTAAACTTTGGCTAATGGAACTCAACCCTAACAAATGTAAAACTGCTTCCTTTCACCGCCGTCGAAATCCGATAGTATTCCCGTACCAAATTGCTGACACAAACCTCGAATTAGTTCCTTCCTATAAATATCTCGGAGTAACCCTTTGTAGCGATTTAACCTGGGCAACGCACATTACGAACATCATTGCATCTGCTAACAAAACACTCGGGTTCTTAAAACACCATTTGCGTCACGCTCCTAATAATGTCAAATTACTAGCTTATCAATCTCTCGTAAGGACGAAGATAGAATACGCATCAGCCATTTGGAGCCCGCATCAAGCATATCTCATCAATCAACTCGAGTCACTTCAAAATCGAGCCACACGATTTATTCATTCTACGTACTCTTACGACGTCAGCATATCAGCACTGAAAACAGAATCTGGCCTATCATTGCTTGCATCTCGTCGCCGCGTTTCTAGTCTTTCCCCTTTTCACAAGTTCTTTTTACAGCTCGCTCGGCAGGCCACCATACATTCTTCCTCCGGCACACATCTCCCATCGCACTGGTCACCCGCAACAAGTTGAGCGGCCGCGTACGCGCACCGTCACTTTTTCGTCCTCATTCTTTTTTCGTGCAGCTACGGACTGGAACGGCCTTTCTAACGAAATCACCACCATAACCTGTCCTACCACCTTTTTGAACACCGTAACAAATTACCTTGCATTGTAAAAAAAAAAAAGGCTTTCACGTTTTCATATATGTACCCACCCCTTATGTGATACCCCTTCAATGGGGTCTTTAAGGTAATAAAATGAAATGAAATCACAAAAACATTTCTTTTTTTTGGGGGGGGGGGAGGAGGAGGCAGGTGATGTCGAGTGTCATGTCGTGCTCTGTGTGCTATGGCAAAAAAAAATAGAATTTCGAAATTGCAATATATCTTCAAATGAAGGTGGTGCACCCCTACCTCCTCCTCCTCGGAAAAAAAATTTTATCGGCTCAATCAGTCCATCGTCACCTATCAGCTCAGTTCAACAGACCATACATAAAGCCTGTGTCACATGCGAGCGACAAAGCGGTGGCGATGACCGACAGCAAGACGAGACTTCGTTTCACATGAGCCGCTTGCGTGCGACGCCCACAGCTCCAATGGGCAGTGTTGCCCGTGCCCCATGCTACCGAGTCAGAGCAAATTCCTCCGGTTCATCCCGGCGTTTGACAAGCGAGTGACCAGCGGACGGGCACCGAAGCTTCTGGCAGAGACGAGCTTCTGCCAGAACGAGCCACCCTGCATGCTGAGACTATATACGGATTGGTTGCGTGTGGACCGCGGCCCGCCGCCACGCCAAACACCTCTCCTCTGTGTCTGCCCTGCCTTGGCACAGGAATGTTCGAGACTCACCACAGCTAGAGTGTACTAGAACTTTTGAGTGGCGCGACCGAAACGCTTTCCCCTTGCTTTCTCCATCCCCAACTTGTGGCGAAAGTAGCGGCGGCGCTGCCATCGCCCAATCTACCCACTTGGTTCACTCGGCTGGCTCGGTGGCATGGCCGGCATCTCGGTTTTAGTCGCGAAATGACGAAGAAGCAACGTCTAAACGATTGTTACGCGCCAGGTTGCACAACTGGATATCCGCGTGTGCAACAAAGTCGGAAATTATCACTTTTTGAGGCCCCGAAAGGCGAAGAACGACGACTTCTTTGGGAGCGGAACCTCCATCGGCTTGACAAGCCGCTTGACGCCGATTGTGCTGTGTGCGAGTTACATTTCAAACCGCATTTCATTGTGAGAGACTACGTACATGTTATCAATTGGGTTCAAGTCCGAATTCCTAGGGGAACGCCGACACTTGCCCCTGATGCAGTCCCGACGATCTTGCCCAACCTGCCTGCATATTTGACGCTCAAAACTCCGGCTCCGCGGACCCAAACAAAGCGGCGTCATCAGTGTGTGCTGGCTGAGGATGACAACAGAAAACGGCGACGCATTAGCACTCCTGCACAGCTCCTTGTGGATACCAACGGTGCAACTTCTGCAGATGGCGACGAAGCTGACGAGGCAAGCTCAAGTCCCTCGTCTGGCGCGGTTGTCACTCTCGGTGATCTTCGTGGTCTTGTCCTACCATCAAAGTCATGGGCGCTGCACGAGTTTCCTGGATTTTCTGGCGTGTCGTACGTAGCGCGCTCACTGAATCCTAGCACTCGTGAACTTTGCATTCAACGAGCCGTATACTTCACCTGTGCAGACAATGGAATCGTGCAATGTGAAGCGTTCGTGCAAGAGAAACTAATCAGCAAGTCCAGTTTAGTAACTGTTCGAGAAGCCTCAGATGCTCTGCAGCTTGTTGCAAGCGTCCCACTCTGTTGTAGAGCAGCAGAAACTTCATTTTTGCCACCATCGGACCTTACCCACGGTCTACACGCGCAAATGAAGTCAAGATGAGAAATCTTCTACAGTGTCAAAAGCGCACAGAAGCACCTAAAATTGAGTAGGCTATAAATTGCTACAGTGGCGTAAAAAGGATGTCATTTTTCGTGCATGTTTTCTTACACTCTTAATTTTTTGACGGTACACCAAGAAGAAAAACAATTTTTCATAGAAGAGGCTTGTAAGCGAGAGAACGTGCAAATAATGACGCGAAATCTCAAAATAAATCTTTGATCTTGAATCTTTTTGTATTAAACCTGTGATGGTAAATTTAGCAGCATTAGGTATCTCGGTGCATAATTCATCGATCTAAGCCGATACATTGTTGCACTTCAGTGTCCCTTCAAACGATCTTTCGACCATAACATCTTTTTTTTTTTTAAATGCATTTTGGAAAGACAACCTTAACTCTGTCATTCTGTTTGCTTTGCTTTATGTTATCTTTTGTATCCTGGCTCTATATATTACGTTTTTTACAATTTACCTAATTACAAATGTATTGTTTTATAAATATGTAAACCTTGCATTTTTATGTTATCAATTATGATTAACATTAGTTACGACTCTGCTTTGCAGTGTTGTTGCGTTTTTTAAACTCTCAAAATTTTCCACTACTATGTTTCACCTTGGTTTCACCTAGGACATTCTTTTGCAGTATTACGTATTTGCATTTCTGTGGGTCCTACAACAATGAGTCTATTCCCATATTTTAAAACCAAAGGGTTGTTTGGAAAAACTCTGCTGTTTTTCAGATATTATCAATAAAGCCTACTTTTTTGTCGTGTGTACACGCAGCCACAAGCAATGAGCGTTTTATTTGAGTCCAGCTTTGGTGTTTTACGTGGAATGGACCAAGAGTTCTTCGTTTTGTGTGCACCATATTCCTTTTTTTTTTGGGGGGGGGGGGCGCTTCTGGTGTGTACCGGCCAGCTGGTTACTCGTCTAAAATGTGTACACTTTAAAAATTAAAAAAAAAAAACCCGCTCGTTATATAGTACAATGTGCTATGCTGCTTCGGGCTGCAGTGCGGGCCTCAGCAACTTCAATAACAATAATGTCAAATAACCTTTATTTGCGCGAAAAAGGGGAGGTATGTGAATAAGAAAACAAAGAGGGAGATCATCTTCACACCAGGCGCGACTGAGAGGTACCAACACGTACGCGGAACGCCTGCCAGCCATCCGCCCGGGAAGATTGGTCGACGCCAGCGCCACCGCATCATTCCACGCCGAAACGGCCGCTCCCAGGCAGCTGCTCGCGCCACTCAAAAGCTTCTAGTACACTCTACCACAGCCTACCAGAGACAGGGCCTTCCTGCCTCCACACTGGAGCACTTCATCTTCCCATCCTCATCTGCCAGCACTGCGAAGCCTGGTGGTGTTCCTACACCTACACTGATACCCACTTTTATTGCGATTGCAATAATATGGACACTCTCGGCTAGATTTTGCCGCCGGCGTCGGCGTCACTCACCGTATATATATATATATATATATATATATATATATATATATATATATATATATATATATATATAGACAGAAAAACTCCAACGCGCGGAATCGAATGTGGGACCTCTGCGTCGTGAAAGCGAGGCTTTAACCACTAAACCACCCCGGAGCACGTTCTTTAGCGCTTAAACAGCAAGCTATTTATATCTACCCATTACGGCTGCTCACGAGCATCTCGGGGGGGGGGGGGGGGTTGCGTTTTAAGCATTACCAGCAAGAAGGCGCATTGAGCGCGCCGCTCTAATCTCCTACGCGTACTTTGTCCAGCTTAGAGAAGGGGAGCGACGCTCCCTCGGGCGCCCTTATCTGTGGTGGCGAGGAGGGGAGGATCGTACGTCTTCGCTGGCCTCGGGTTTTACCTGGAACGATTCTGTTGTAGTTACAGGGCGCACAAAGGTCACTACAATCATTCCAGTCTCCGTTTGCGAAAAGCGCGCGCTTTTCAGACACAGCGAAGTAACAAATCAGACGCTTATTCATGTGCATCCATACCTGTGAGTACGTTTAGTGCGTCCTTTGTGCGTGAGAAACGCGGGGCACGTTTCGATCTGCTTGCTATTCTGCACGTGACCTTCCAATTTGTTGCTATCGCGTTCATTGCTTCGCATTTGCAGTAAAGCTGTGATTTTTCTCCCACTTCTCACTCCCCAAGACGCTGCGCCGTGCTCCCTAATGCGCTTCAGAAATCATGCGTCTCATTCTTCCTCGAACCACCAACAACGTCACTGCTCCCAAATTGGCCAGACTCTCTGCCACGACCAATTTTTGTTTTCCAATTTCGGCGTGTTGATCATCGCGTTTAGAAGACGCTCTAGAAACCTGTTTCGGTATCAAGCGACGGCTGCTGCTCCGCTCTTAAGGCGCAATAACTCGCATGTGAACAGGCGGGCGTTTTCACCGAGCGAGCGGGGCGTAGAACCACCATGGCTTTTCTATTTCGTTCACGCATTTCTTGTTGCTCTTTCAGATCGGTGGCATGCCATGCATAGCCCCGCATAGAAGATTACATCCTGATGAAAGCTGAGTAAAGGAAGATGATGCAGTGACCAACAGAGTAGCAACGAAACCTGGCATCAAATTGCTACAGCGTACGAAATGAATGAACTTGCACGTCTCGGCCAGTCTCAACAGATGTGCAGTGCCCGACTACGAACATTAAATCGTACGTCACCAATCGGATCAGTTCAACGATTACGTAAGGCGGGCGTTTTCACCGAGTCACCGGGGCATGGAACCGCCATGGCTTCTGCCATGTCGCCCACGCATTTCTTGTTGCTCTTGCAGGTGGGTGGTGAAGTTCTTGATCAAAGCTCTGGGGCATTTATTTTGCCGGTTCCACGCCAAGTGTATTATTTGGTTGCGTTGTGTCCCACCGAAACAACACGGTTCGGCCGGGGCGTCCTTTTTGCCTCGTAACTAAACCTTTAGTTCTACTGCCTACTCCTTTTTTTTATGTGGGTATGTAGAACCATGGCGAGATGACGGGCGCCGCGCGCCCACCATCTCGGAGGCCACGGTAGAACTACAGCCGGAGCCAGCAGCAGACACGAAATTGCAACAGCTTCTAAATGGTCAATGTGCTATTAAAGAGGATAGCTTTATGCTGTTGAGGTCGAACAAGCGGAAAACCGAGTGGCAAGAGGTGAACTATAAGTGTATTATCACTTCGTTAGAAAAAAAATTGACGAACATTCATTATCTGAACGCTGCAGTATTAGACTGCTTTAGAAATCAGGAAGACAAAAAAAAAATGAAGTCACCAGTAAGAAAAGTGGATGAAGTGGAGAACCGCAGACGACGTCATTGCTTAGTTTTTCAAGGTGCTACAGAAACCGACGCTAAAGAAACAAGTAAAGAATCGAAGAAGCACATTGCTCAGATATGTGGCTCTAAGTTGGGTATCCGTTTTTTAACCACAGAACGCGGACGTCGACTCGGTAGGTTCCAAGTTGGCAGAAATAGACCGTCAATAACCAACTTTCTGTATTTTGAGTAGGCACGTCGGAAAAGAAAAAGAGCAAGAAATCATGACGAAAGCACTTGGACAATCTCCCCGAAGGGAACCTTGATAGCATGCGAAGCAGCAGCATTGCGCACGGGTGGCGTGACGGGCGCCAACACGGGTGCTGCGGTGAGCGCTGGAGGATTCGTTAGAAGCGATGGCTGGCGTAGATCTTGTAGGTGACACGTGCAGACACGTTTCAACACGTACCATCAGGTTTAAGGCGCGTGAACAGACGAGTCGGCGGTGTAGGGAGCGGTGGTCGCGGCAGGCGAGGGGATCGTGACGTTAACGCGCAGCAGCGTCGTGACCTACTTGGCACCGCACCAACACCTACGGCGCATTCGTACGGAAGGACAGCGTTACACGGGCTAGTCAAAGAGCTGCTTCGCATCTAAGATATTGCCGTATTATGCAAAAGGCTTAAAAGGAGGTTGAAGATTGATCCTCAATGATCCCTAATGGTAAAAAAAATATGGTTATGACACGGAGAAACTGCGAGTTCTAGCAATGCAACCTTTCCTTCCTGGTAATTAGCTTCAGAAGCATTAAAAAAGTCGATGAATCTAGCGCTCAGATGTGCAGGCCATTCGTGGTGCTTGAAATTGAATTTTGGTTAAGTGACGAAATACGCGATAATAAGGTGTTTCCGTTAGACTACACGTGCTACCGTAACGATAGAAATGCTCACGCTGGTGATGTACCTATTCATTTTATTGAAAAGCGACAGTGTATTTCAAACTTGACGTTGCCGTCAGAACATGTGAACCTGTGTGGTGCTAACTCGAACTGGCAAATATGAAACTATTAACTGTGTGCATCTTTTATCGTGCCCCCGATTCTCCGACAGACGCGATGTGCACAGCACAGCTTGCAAGTGCCTGATAAAGTGCATTCGGACTTGATGATTATTGGAGGAGATATTAATTTACAAACATTCATTGGCATAAGCACTCAACTCCGCCATCGCCATCTGGGGCTTCTGCTCAAGAGATGACTAATTTCGCTGGTCTGCATGCACTGAACTAGATGGTACTAAAGCCCACACGTATCCTTGATTTATTTTTTACAAACCAACCTAGCTTCATAACTGCTACTTTTGTCCTGCCCGGGATTAGCAATCACGATGCCATGCTGTGTGAAATGGATATCATCATCAGCAGCTGCCTCACTACGCCCACTGCAGGAGAAAGGTCTCTCTTATGCTCCGCCAGTCATCTCGGTCGTGTGCTTGCGGCTGCCACTTTATACCCGCAAGCTTCCTAATCTCATCTGCCCACCAAACTTACCGTCTACCCTTCACCCGCTTGCATTCTCTTGGAATCCAGTATGTGATCCTTAATGACCAGCGTTTTTCTCGTCTTCGCGCTGCATGCCCTGCCCATGACCATTTCTTTTTCTTGATTTCTACTACGATGTCCTTAACACCCGTTTGTTCCCTGATACACTCTGTTCTTTTCTTGTCCCTTAGGGTTACACCTATCATTTCTGAAAAAAAAAATACTTTTTTAGTGCGCAGGGAATGTCTTCAGAAGGAAGATAGAGCCGAGAAATAGGACAGAGCGCACAGATAGAGCCGAGAGATAGGACAGAGCGCACTGTGCGCTCTGTCCTATCTCTCGGCTCTATCTTCCTTCTGAAAACGTTCCCTGTGCACTAAGAAAGTATATTTCTTTCAAAAATGCAAAAACAACCAACCCAAGAAGCCACCTTTTAGCACCTATCATTACTTGCTGCGTCGTCCTCAACTTACGTTGAACCTTCTTTGTAATCCTCCAGGTTTCTGCTCCGCAGGCAAGTACCTGTAAGACGCAGCTGTTATATACCTGCCTTTTGAGGGATAGTGGCAATTTACCATTCATGTTTCGAGAATGCTTGCCGAATGTGCTTCACCCCATCTGTGACGCATTGCGAGAACTGAACGATCGGCGACACTCTGTACAGATGCTGCTGGAGAACCATGCACCCTCGTCCTTCATGGGCTCAAAAGGCAGTCAATGCCGTCTTGCGATTTTTTAGGTCTACAAGCCTGTGCGAACGCCTTTTAGGTCTACAAGCCTATGCGAACGCCTTTAACTTTTGCGTAGACGTGCTCTTTTACAACTTCGAGCACGCTGTAACCTATATGGAAGCGCTGTTCTCTTCCGAGGTTGTTTACATTACTTTAGTTTTCTACAGATAAATTTTAAGACCTACCTTTCTGCTCTCCTTGACTAATTCAGTAGTCACGAATTGCAATTCGTTCTCTGAATTACTTAGCAATGCAATGACATCGGCGAAGCGCAGGTTACTCAAGTATTCTCCATTAACTCAATTAAATAGATATGCATTACGTTAAAACAGCGTGCAACCAATGACGAATGTACAATTATAATCAAGCTAACGTTTAAAAATTAATGAATCCCTGGATCATCACTTTGTTGTGTTTGAGAACCTTGCGGAACAACAAAGTATCAATGAATTGTGGATTCTTTTGAAAAAGAAAATGATCGACTTACGAGATGCGTTCCTTGCAACTGGGGCCACTTGCTTCATATTTAACTGGTTTTGGTCGTCAACCGGGACCAAGTGCTTCCAATTCAACTTGTCGTTGTTCGCGTTGGTGGCCAGTTAAGATCTAACTGGGACCAGCTGCTAAACCAGTTGGTTCTGAACTGGGACCAGCTGATTCTAGTTATTACCAGTTGAATCCCCAGTTACACATTTCTACTTGGGATGGTGCCGCTTAATGGCTAGGAAAGCGAAAAGTCAGCCGTTGTTCACGAAAGAACTGCTCAGACTTACGTAAAAACGGTCAATACATAACCGTGCTTTGTGTGATAACCCAATCGATATCAATACGACACGACTGAAAAATGCCCCACTTGAAGTTAAGGCATGCCCCCTTCAAGCAAAAAATGGTTGCACTGAATTTTCCCAATCGCGCCTCAAAGATTAACCAAAAGAGTTCTGAAAATACCTGATAAAAACGGTAAAGACAGTGTGTCGACACTAACACTTATTTCTAGCGATGACGCCTTCTATGATGACATTGGTAAAGCTGAATGCCTTAATCTTTATATCAGTTACTGTTTTTACTCGATCTACTGATAGCACCTGGAGAAGGTGTCCACTAGTAAAAACAAATAAGAACCAATGGCGCGGAGAATATTATCAGCACGTGCGAAATTCAAATGTTGTTACAAAGATTAAATGTCGCAAAAAGATGGGGTCCACATGGTATGGCTTTGTACGCCAACGCCATCACAGTTCTTGCAGGTAACATTTGATAAATCGTTTTTTGATGCAAGCCTTCCCTTAAATTTGAAGAAAAAAAAAAGCAATGATTGTCCCAAAACAGAAGTCAGGCCCACAGAGCAACGTCTCTAATTACTAGAGACCAAATTATAGGCAAATGCCTATTTTGTTTCTCACATTCCTATCGTGCCATTTTGATATATGAGCACGAATTAGAGGTTAAGAAGGGCTTTCATGGTGTTTTTATAGTGCCTATAAATGCCTATTTTGGGTGTTCGTGCCTAAATTCCTATATGTGCCTATGAATGCTTATTATCCAAATGAGCGCCTATACGAGTGCTATTCAAGCACAAATTTGGTTTTCGAGCGTGGTGTGAAACCGTTATTCATGTAAAAAATGCAACATTGATATCTCCGAACACTATAAGGTTCAACGAAGACCAAGCTGACATGCTGCGAGCGATTGGAGAAGGAGCATAAGGAGTGCAAAAGACGCTATTTCTCCAGCTCTAGGTAGAAGCACGTCTCAGCTTCTGCAAGGGAAGGAGGAGAGAGCATTAAAGATGGGGTAAGAAAATAAAAGTCACATCTAGGGCCGAGGAGACGGCGACAGCCTTCTACAGACAGCTGTCCAGTGCCCTGAAGGAACTGAAGTAACGCCCTGAAAACCTGGGTGTTGCGGTGGGAAAGGAAGAGCAGTTTTTTTCTGGGCAGCCGCAGATAGCTGGAGAACGAATGAAAAACAATGGAGGGCCACTCATGGAATGCTCTTGTTGATTCAGAGGTGGCGAAGGTCACCAAATCGTTACACTTTGTTCAGAGAAGTCTGAGACAGGCGCTGGGATGTTTACAGTCAACGGTGTATTTAGCATCATCATCATCATCATCAGCCTGACTACGTCCACTGCAGGACAAAGGCCTCTCCCATGTTCCACCAGTTAACCCGGTCCTGTGCTTGCTGCTGCCAATTTATACCCGCAAACTTCTTAATCTCATCTGCCCACCTAACCTTCTGTCTCCCCCTAACCCGCTTCCCTTCTCTGGGAATCCAGTTAGTTACCCTTAATGACCAGCGGTTATCCTGTCTATGCGCTACATGCTCGGCCCATGTCCATTTCCTCTTCTTTATTTCAACTATGATATCCTTAACCCCCGTTTGTCCCCTAATCCACTCTGCTCTCTTCTTGTCTCTTAAGGTTACACCTACCATTTTTCTTTCCATTGCTCGCTGCGTCGTCCTCAATTTAAGCTGAACCCTCTTTGTGAGTCTCCAGGTTTCTGCTCCGTAGCTAAGTACCGGCAAGATACAGCTGTTATATACCTTCCTCTTGAGGGATAGTGGCAATCTACCTGTCATAATTTGAGAGTTCTTGCCGAATGTGCTCCACCCCATTTTATTCTTCTAGTTACTTCAATCTCGTGGTTAGGCTCTGCGGTTATTACCTGCCCTAAGTAGACATAGTCTTTTACAACTTCAAGTGCACTATTACCTATCTCGAAGCGCTGCTCCTTTCCGAGGTTGTTGTACATTACTTTCGTTTTCTGCAGATTAATTTTAAGACCCACCTTTCTGCTCTCCTTGTGTAACTCCGTAATCATGAGTTGCAATTCGTCCTCTGAGTTACTCAGCAATGCAATGTCATCGGCGAAGCGCAGGTTACTAAGGTATTCTTCATTAACTCTTATCCCTAACTGTTCCCATTCTAGGCTTCTGAAAACCTCCTGTAAGCACGCAGTAAATAGCATTGGGGAGATTGTGTCCCCCTGCCTTACACCCTTCTTGATTGGTATTCTGTTGATTTCTTTATGAAGCACTATGGTAGCAGTTGATCCCCTGTAGATTTCTTCCAGAATGTTTATATATACTTCATCTACGCCCTGATTCCGCAGTGTCTGCATGACGGCTGATATTTCTACTGAATCAAACGCCTTCTCGTAATCTATGAAGGCTATGTATAGTGGTTGGTTATACTCTGAGCATTTCTCTATTACATGATTGATAGTATGCATGTGGTCAATTGTTGAGTAGCCTGTTCGAAATCCTGCTTGTTCCTTTGGTTGATTGAATTCTAATGTTTTCTTTACTCTGTTAGCAATTACCTTTGTATATAGCTTGTATACTACAGAGAGCAAGCTGATCGGCCTGTAATTCTTCAAGTCCTTGTCATCTCTTTTCTTATGTATTAAGATGATGTTAGCGTTCTTCCAAGACTCTGGTACCCTTCCCGTCAGGAGACACCTCGTAAACAGGGTGGCTAGTTTTTCTAACACAATCTGTCCTCCATCTTTCAGCAGGTCTGATGTTACCTGATCCTCACCAGCAGCTTTGCCTCTTTGCATGCTCTCCAAAGCTTTTCTGACTTCTTCTATCATTACTGATAAGGTGTCATCTGGGTTACTGCTAGTTCTTATAGTATTAAGGTCGTGGTTGTCTCGGCTACTGTACAGATCTCTGTAAAACTCCTCCGCTATTTTAACTATCCTATCCATATTGGTAGTTATTTTGCCTTCTTTGTCCCTTAGTGCATACATCCGACTTTTGCCTATCCCAAGTTACCTCGTCACTGCTTTGACGCTTCCTCCGTTTTTCAGAGCGTGTTCAATTCTCTCCATGTTATACCTTTTTACATCGCATACCTTACGCCTATTAATCACCCTATGGCTGAATACGCTTGTGCCGTATGAGATCCCTTGGCATATGCTTTAAGTGAAAAACATGAAAAATACAGAACAGGGCTTCAAGGTTTGTCCTAAGCCATTACTCAAAAGAGACAGCTCTAACAATATGAAAAATGAACTGGGATGTGAATTAATATCATCGCGTCGAGTTATACTGCAGTTAAAGCTCATATGTCAATCATTTTATGGTAAAACTCGCATTAGAAAATGAATGTACCCAAACAGCCTTCTTTGTGCAATGGTAATTAAGATTTTAGAATCCGGTAGAAATTCTAGGTCAGTGCGAAACAGCCAATGTTACGTAAAGAAACGTTCCTTTCCTATCAGCATGGTTGAAGGCACTGCGCACGGAGCCCCGTACTCAAAGGACACGGTGCAGCGCGCGCTGTACCATGTACCTTTTGTCTAGTCTATGTCTGTGTGTTTCGCGCTGTAACCAACGATGGCCTGATTTCGCAACCGTGTTCTACTCTTGAAGGTGATGTTCAAGCGCCCTCAAAGTTGATTTAAAGATGATAGTCTTTCTAGGAATACTTCAACGCAAAAATTTTGGTCTGTCGGTCTTCTGTCTGTTGCACGTTTCAGCAACTCAGCAAAAGTCTAAGCACTTCCTCAACACCTAACCATCTCGCTATCTGCGTTCTTACCTGTGAACATTGTCAATCAAAGAGCAAGTATTACGCATAATTAGGGTAAACGTCATACGTAACAGGTAGTGTGTTTATTTCTAATATGCATAAATGCATTATTCTAAAGACAGCAGTGCTTATTACGTTGCGCTGACAATGGGATGTTGTAAACGAAAAAGCGGGCGTTTCCTATGCTTCGCTAAACGACGCGGTGCTGCCACCTACCAGTGGCTCTGCGTTCTAAAAAAATTGTGTTTCTTGAAATTACTGCTAGATGGCGTCCATATCTCACGCAGATTAGGGAGCCTACATGAACGGCCGTTTTTAGGGTGGAGACATCTTAATAAGTGCCTTCAAGAAACTCAGCCAAAACCAGCGGGCAACGGGGCACGCTGTTGCCAGCTTCCACCAAATTCAGCATAGTTTTCTGTGCGCCGCCATTTTGGAGCCAGCCGCCGCTCCCTCCAGCTACGCGAAGTACGGCGCAACAAAAAGGAGCCTGGGCTTTTATTTTGACAGCGGCGGTTCTCAGGGTCGTGTAAGCGACCCAGTTCTCAAAGTGAGTGCACGAAGAAATTCGCAGCCCATACACAAACACTTGCGACATAATACTGAGGTTACGCTGACACGAACGCAAGCGTGGCAACAGCTCAGACTAGCGAGCGCGTCTCCGTACGAACGCGCGGACGCGTCCCGTTTGTGGGCTTCCTACTCGCAATGCGTGGACGCAGCAACGACAACTTCGGTTATCTACTCATTCGCGAACACCGCGAAACACATATACGTGTGCCGCAGGAAAAAACAGTGAACGAAATACGCAGTACTCACAGAGCAAATACGCGACGCACTGGTGGGCTCCCAGCCGTCTCGCTTCACTTGAGCCAGCCATAGTTGTCGTCGGCCAGGGCTCGCTGGGAAGCGGAACATTCGCACCCCCTTTCTGTTGTGGTTAGTGCAGAGCCGTACGCAGCATCCAGGTATCTGAGGCATCACCGGCAGCGTTTAACACGCTACCGCAACGTTCGAAGCCGTATTATTGAGAACTAAACGCAACCGGGCGTAGACGCAGCGCGGGCACCAAGATGGGGCGACAGCGCGGCGTTGCTGTCTGGCAACATTGTGTTTTGGCGGGCGGCGGTGCGTTGGCGGCATGTAGTGGGTCAAAGGCTGACGTCACCCTAAAAACGGCCGTTCATGTAGACCCCCAAACGCAGATATGTGGGAAGTGGGAAGAGATAGAAGAACAGCTAAGGGAAGAGAGGCCGATGGTATACGGTTTTGTAGAAACACATCTCAGGAACATGGAACAACCTCCGAACAATCCGGACTACGCGTGGGAATATTGTAATAGAGCAGAAGGCAGCAGAAAGGGGGGTGGTATTGGGGCATTCCTTCATAAAAGTACAGACTGGCAAAGAGTCAAGCAGGAGTGAAGGAACATTTATGGCTAAAAGAGAAAGTGGCAGGTCAAATGACACTCCTTGGTTTCGTGTACTTGTGGACGGGAGCAAAGGCCAGAGAGGAAAACCAGGCAATG
Source organism: Rhipicephalus microplus (assembly GCF_013339725.1). NCBI lineage: Eukaryota > Metazoa > Arthropoda > Arachnida > Ixodida > Ixodidae > Rhipicephalus > Rhipicephalus microplus. The sequence goes on along the minus strand of NC_051175.1, from coordinate 88,423,896 downwards.
GTAGAGTGTATATCAAAGGACATTCAGGAGTTAGGAAGAGAGTGCGAGATAATTATACTAGGAAACATGAATGCGCACATAGAACATATAGATGGGTATACCGACCCGACAGGCAAAATGATCATGGATATGTGTGAAAGGCTTGATTTGATCATTTGCAACAGTACCGAGAAGTGTGAAGGGCAAATAACATGGGAGGTAGGAAGGCTGCAGTCGACGATAGATTATGCACTGATGTCACATAGTATGTATGATAAGCTCAGGGGAATGCACATAGATGAAGGTGGCTCCAGAAGTCTGGGTAGTGATCACAAACGTATCAAGCTAAGTTTTGGAAGAGCAGTGAAAGTGGGAAGGAGACAAGATGAGCAACTACAGGAAAATTTTTATTCAGAAAGGCAAATTGAAATAGCCACTAAACAAATTGAGAAAGTAATCACAGAGGATAATAAGACAGTGTGGACATACATGAATCTAATTTAATTAGACTCTTTGAGCTAGAGCTTGCTAAGACGCGTAACAAGTCACCCCGGAAAAGAAGACACAAACCCAAAAGTTGGTGGGATGATGAAGTTAAGAGAGCCATAGCAAAACGTCAGGAAGCCTCTAGGGAACACAGACATGCTAAGCAGCGGGGTGAACCGACAGATGATGTTGAAAGAAAATGGGAAACCTTTCTAAGCTGTAGAAGGGCTGCATCCCTTCTGATCAATGAAAAGATTAGAAGAAAGGGAGCTCAGTGGCTGGCAGAAGTACATAAAAAAGATAGAAAAGCAGCTGCGAAATTTTGGAACCATCTAAACTCCCTAAGAAATGAGACGAGCCTAGAGCAAGGTTTTATAACTATAGCCCAAGGTGCCAGGCTAGAAGGGGACGAATCTATTGAATATATAAGAGCAAGGGTGACAGAAAAATTTCAACAAAGAAGTACGTTATGCACCACAATAGACAAGGACGAATCAAGTGGTGCAATGGCTCCATTTTCACAACGAGAGTGGGAAAGGGCTGAGAAAAGGGTTCCTAGTAGTACATCAACAGGCCCAGATGGCATTCCAATTAGGCTGATAAAGACATTAGGTCCGAAGTCTAAGCAGGCTTTGAGAGAGGCAGTGAGCAAAATAATAATCGATGGTGAAGTTCCCGATGGATGGAAACTTAGCAGGATGAGCATGATCTATAAAGGAAAGGGGGACAAAGCTGACATAAACAACTACCGTCCTACAACAGTGACATCAGTGGTCTACAGGCTGGCGATGCAGATTATAAAGGAAAGACTGCAGGCATGGATAGAAGATGAGGAGGTGCTTGGGGAACTGCAGAATGGGTTTCGGAAACACAGGAGGTTGGAAGACAATCTGTTCTCACTGAGGCAGTGCATCGAAATAGCAGAAAAGGAACACAGGCCCCAGTGGCTAGCATTCTTGAATATCAAGGGAGCGTACGATAGCGTGGTTCAAGAGGAATTGTGGGGAATATTGGACACACTAGGCGTGGAACATGTAGTCACTAATCTTTTAAAGGGTATCTATAAAGGTAACAAGGTAGTTATAAAGTGGGAAAAACAGGTATCCAAGCCTGCAGAGGTAAAACGGGGGCTTAGGCAGGGGTGCCCCCTGTCACCCTTATTATTCATGATGTACCTACAAGGATTAGAGGCAAAATTAGAGGGAAGTGGGCTGGGCTTCAATTTCTCTTTAGTCAAACAAGGAAAACTTATTGATCAGGCACTACCAGCATTAATGTACGCAGATGATATTGTGCTAATGGCCAACAACAAGGAAGGTTTGCAGAGATTGATGGACATCTGCAGTAATGAGGGAGATAGGTTAGATTTTAGATTCAGTAAGGAAAAATCAGCAGTCATGATTTTCAATGACAACGAAGGTAGTGAGCTTAGGATACAGGACATCACGCTAGAGATAACAGATAAATACAAATATCTGGGCGTATGGATAAGCAATGGGACCGAGTACCTGAGGGAACACGAAATATACGTGACGACTAAAGGTAACAGGAATGCAGCAGTGATGAAAATAGGGCACTGTGGAATTACAATAGGTATGATGTTGTGAGAGGAATATGGAAAGGGGCCATGGTTCCTGGGCTGACGTTCGGCAATGCGGTCTTGTGCATGAGATCAGAAGTTCAAGCAAGATTGGTAATTAAGCAAAGTGGAATAGGTAGGCTTGCTTTAGGAGCTCACGGGAATACACCAAATCAGGGAGTACAAGGTGATATGGGATGGACATCATTTGAGGGCAGGGAAGCTAGCAGCAAGATAAAATTTGAGAAGCGATTGAGAGAAATGAAGGAGGAGCGTTGGGTTAGAAAGGTTTTCAGCTACTTGTACATGAAGAATGTCGATACAAAATGAAGGAAGCGAACCAGGAAGTTCACTGGTAAATACTTAGAAAACAGCAGGTAGCCAAAGCAAAAAGAACTATCGGTTAAGAAGAAAGTGAAGGAAACGGAGACTGACATGTGGAAAATGGGCATGATTAAGAAGTCCGCACTAGAGATCTATCGAACTTTTAAGCAGGAAATTGCCAAGGAAAGGATCTATGATAATACTCGGGGTAGTTCTCTAGTGTTTGAGGCAAGGACGGGAGTACTGCGAACCAAGACATATCGGGCCAAATACGAAGGGGTAGACACAGTATGCAGTGCGTGTGGAGAGAAAGAAGAAACTGCCAAACACTTGATAATGTTTTGTAAAGGGCTTCACCCTATAGTTCAGGACGATGGCGCAAAGTTTTTCAAAGCACTGGGGTTTAGGGACCGGGAGGGCAAAATAGACTTTAAGCAAGTAGACTTAACTAGAAGGAGGTTATCTGATTGGTGGCTAAAGTCAAGGCACGAGTGAAAATTAAACTCTTCACTGCAAAGTACGAATCCTCAAACTCACTTTGTAAGGAAAAAATAAATAAATATAGTTTTGAGTTCATTAAGTATTACCGCTTGGTGGCGCTAGCCACCACCCGATCTAAAGGGTACAGCCATATCCATCCATCCATCCATTCATCCAGCTTAGAATTACTATATATGCTCTGCTACCTTTAGGTAGCAGAGTTGCGCCAAGATACGCCATCTTGGGTTCAAATGTCTTGCGGGAAAGCCACTCACCACCTGCGTAGGAACAACGCTCGCGCTTCAGTGTGCTACATAGTCTCTTAATATTAAGGGATTATGGTACTAGCGTTGCTTCATTTATTTTTTCGCTTTCTTTAAATTTTTTAAAGTATGAGAGAAACTCGGTTGCTCCGGTCACACCTAGGAGCCTTGATTTTTGCGAAACAGCCAATGTTACGTAAAGAAACGTTCCTTTCCTACCAGCATGGTTGAAGGCACTGCGCACGGAGCCCCGTACTGAAAGGACACGGTGCAGCGCGCGCTGTACCATGTACCTTTTGTCTAGTCTATGTCTGTGTGTTTCGCGCTGTAACCAACGACGGCCCGATTTCGCAACCGTGTTCTACTCTTGAAGGCAATGTTCAAGCGCCCTCAAAGTTGTTTTAAAGATGATAGTCTTTCTAGGAATACTTCAACGCAAAAATTTTGGTCTGTCGGTCTTCTGTCTGTTGCACGTTTCAGCAACTCAGCGAAAGTCTAAGCACTTCCTCAACGCCTAACCATCTCGCTATCTGCGTTCATACTTGTGAACATTGTCAATCAAAGAGCAAGTATTACGCATAATTAAGGTAAACGTCATACGTAACAGGTAGTGTGTTTATTTCTAATATGCATAAATGCATTATTCTAAAGACCGCAGTGCTTATTACGTTGCGCTGACAATGGGATGTCGTAAACGAAAAAGCGGGCGTTTCCTATGCTTCGCTAAACAACGCGGTGCTGCCACCTACCAGTGGCTCTGCGTTCTAAAAAAATTGTGTTTCTTGAAATTACTTCTAGATGGCGTCCATATCTCATGCAGCTTAGAGTTACTACATATGCTCTGCTACCTTTAGGTAGCAGAGTTGCACAAGGTACGCCATCTTGGGTTCAAATGTCTTGCGGGAAAGCCACTCACCACCTGCGTAGGAGCAACGCTCGCGCTTCAGAGTGCTACATTGTCTCTCAATATTGAGGGACTATGGTACTAGCGTTGCTTCATTTATTTTTTCGCTTTCCTTAAATTTTTTAAAGTATGAGAGAAACTCGGTAGCTCCGGTCACACCTAGGAGCCTTCATTTGATGCTTACGTTCTTGGTATGTAATAATGAAACAAAGTTCGTAGCTCGTTGAACCAGGGAGATACATATTTATGGTTGGTTACACTAGCTTAGCCTTTTCCGCTGCTTTCCCATTTAAAAATGTGGAATTATTTTTGCACTTTTGAATGCAATCGAACTAGTAAGGGAAGAAATTTTTTCATCATGTCAGACTCATTCGTTAACTGTGTGAAGGAGCCAGGTGTAGTTTTATCGCCTTCAACTGAATCGAGCTGAACAGCGATCGAGAGTGCCCAAGTGATGCCCATATTACGTTACGTACGGCTCTCTATTGCACTCGTATTAGAATCGCGGCTCACGACAGCTGCTGTGAAATAACAGCCGATGTCAACCACTCTTGATCTGCCCGGAATCATCGTAGCATTGGCTTCTCCGCAGTGCATTTGAACCATTTATGACCATGTGATGGCGCTCGGCGAATAGGGGCGCTGAAGTCCTGTAGGTGGAGCAAGCAGCGCCCGGAAAACAGTGGCGCAATTCTGCTACCTAAAGGTAGCATATACAGTAACTCTAACGCAGCTTAGAGTTACTGTATATCCTAGCATATACAGTTACTGTATATGCAAGGATACAGTAACTCTATCACAGCTTAACGCAGCGTCTCCAGACAGAAAACTATCATAAACATCAAGCGAATTTTGCTTACATTAATCATGGTCAACTGTTTTACCCGAGCGATTAACCCAGAGCGATTAAACCTAGAGCGATTAAAATATGGACGCTTTCCACGGGTATTAGGTGAATATCCTCGCGCTCCATCACAATGCATTCAGTACTTTCCGGACTTCCGTTGCAGCAGACTTGTTCTTCTCTTTGTTACGTACACCACTCTTGCTTTGGAAATTTGCTGGTAAACAAAACAAGGCTGTAAAGAAAGAGGCAACGTCACCTGGAAGGTCTCACACCATGTTCCCGTGATGTCACGGATTTTGATGGCCTCTGCTATGGTGTAGTTATTCGTTAACCTGTAAAAATGGACCGTTTTAAGACTTTGTGGGCCTTTGTGCGCCCTCAATATCTAGTACAGCACAGGCAACATCATCAATAGATGAGACAGTCTTTTTTTACTATTACATATTTATTGCATTGACCAAACATCTTTCTCTTCGTTTGTTGACCAATACTTAATTATACACAGTTAACAAAATCAACTCCTCCTTTCTTCATTCCACTAGCTACAAGCAAGCACAGTATTCCACACAGACAACAGCCCCTTAAATCACAATCCAAACAGGCAAAACAGTTTACACACAGTCTGCACAAAACAACCAACGTGATGATGTAATGCTTCCCTTTTTTTTTCTATTGTGAAGGGATGGTGGTTCTATCAATTTAAAGCACTCGTGAATTTATTGCAACAGAAAAACAGCCTTTCGCATCCGTAAATACACCTAATAGGAAGGGGCTTCTAAAATTTGTCGTCTACCACCTGGACAATACTAAAATAAAGATCTACATTCACGTCATCGAAAAATAGTCAAAATAGTTTACGCTATATATTATCCTACACTTTTTAAATTTGTAACTGGAGGCAGCGTGTTTCCAGTGCCTACTATACCAGGGAAAGGGCAAAGTTAGAGCAACGCTATGCAACACATGCCGTTTTACAAGCTCAATCACTATCTTGGCACTTCACTCTTTACTAGATTAAGTTATCATTCTTTCATAGATATATCTGACAATGTGAGCATCTAATTAATGGCTGTGAGAATTATCATTACACAGTACCACACTTTAAACATGCCATTGAAGTCACCAGTACAGCTTGTTAGAGCAATGAAGTGGGCACATTAAACTTTTTGTATAACATAGCAAGACATTTTAAATCTCTAAAATAATTCAACTGATTTAGACAGACTTCTAAACTGGACACACTTTGACGACATTTTGCAGTGTCTACACACGTAATGAAAATTACCATTACGTCATGCGACAACAGCCGCTTCCTGACAATAACGCACACCGACTGCTCTATCAGACTTAAAACAGAAGACCTTTGAAACAGCATAGGTGTGTGTTAAGTTCAGATCTAAATGTATGCCCCACCAACGTCACATGGTATTATTGGGAACCGTGCCTTCATGCCCTGCAAAGCAGATACTTGGAAACACGCGTACAGGGACCAACACGCCACCACCTTACACAGCACTATGGGGTATGGGTGGGGGGTGCTTTCGACTTTGAAATGTTCACTTGAGTATAGTTCACATTTAGCTACTTCTTATAGGCATAAAATAACATTTTTGCTCTGACCCTCCTATAGGCTTCACTTCCATCCTTTGTTGCGTGGTGGAAGGTATTTTGCATATGGTCTTTCTGGAATATATTACACCTTTGTACAATAATGGTTTGCACACGTACAAACAACACACGCACATGCACACATTTAAAACTGAAATGACTCGTGAAGTAAGATAAAAAATACACCTGCTCGTTTCACGGCTTGCACCTCTTTGCCAAACTTAGGAACAAATAGACGAGTTTGGGCAGACAAGGGCTTTCAAAAGAGGGATTCCAAGTGGGCTGCATGCATGAGCGCAATGCATCAAAACTGACATAGCAATGCCACCTCAGTGAAACAGCATGCACAAAATGTGCAGGGAAGAGCATTGAAGAGATTTTGAAGAGAAAAATTGAAGAGGACACTCAATCTTAAATAGTGGAATATGCTTCAAGAATATAAAACATTTCAGACTTTCTGCAAATGACATCTCACAAAGTCAAAACAATGCACAAACAATTTTGTATTCGTACCAGCTTGAAGTTCAGACACCATATCATAAGCGTGGAATCCAGCAGTGCTGGCCTCAGAATGAAGTGAATATCAATAAAGATTTAGACCATACTAAGGATGCCTGATAGCTTAGCAGGCACAAATGTTGAATAATAGTGAGTATGCCTTTCATATGAAGGCATAGGTGGCTTGGGCCCAATACTCAATGAAGGGCAAGAGATGCTTCTGTTCTAGGAAACAAGTATAAGTAAACCACTAAAATCATAGTTTAGGAGCCTAAACTGATCAAATGTACAATACAGCTGCTGGTACTCCATTATAAGCAGCTCAATATTTGAAGAACAGCAACACATTTTCATGCGACAGTTACACCATGCTGCACAGTTTTCACGCAATCAAACGAAACAACAAAATCGTCAGGCACAACTGGCAAGCGCAAGTGAAAGATAATCGCCTCACGTCCTGGGGGATGTCAGCTGATAGGGGAAGTCATGGGGGTGTCGACCGTTATGCAAATGTATGAGCCAACATTATGCTGATCCAACACAAACCAAGAAAGAAGGAAACCTAAGTGCGTGCATTACTTATCGCTAAATTGATGCATTCCATTCTGCAGGTGCCATACACCTAATGTGGCTGGCCTAACATGTGTAAAGCTGTTGGCCGACGTGACAGAAGCAAGAGAAGAGTAGAGGCCGCGTGCTGAAATTCTCTAAATGCCCCGTTAACTGGTATATTTGCACCAATGTAATAATAGGGCACAGTAAGCTGCTTCAAGTAGTAATTTAACTGCAGTCGTTATCAAAGGAAAAAAAAAAACGCTTCATGTGCTACCAAACACAGTTTAGAGTGAGACACAGCGACGACCGATGCAACTAACACTTGATTACGAGCAGCTCTTCTGCCGCACTTCATGCACCAAATGGGCATCGCGCTATTAGCCAAAAATTAACGTGACGTAGGAACAGCCTGACGTAGGAATCGGTTGATGTAGGAACAGCCTGGGCACTGCTAGTGTCACCGACAACGAGACACAAAAAACTTCTCAAAGAAGCTGCAACTTTCATCAGACACAAGACCTGCTACAGTGAACAGAGCAGTTGTTTCACGCAAGTCATTTGCTGCTCATGAACATTATTTCCTCCAACTGCAGATGCTATGGCAGTGCATTTGCTCTAACTTGCAGACACAATGCAACATGCTTTTCTCCACACTTTGTACCTCATTAAAGAAAAACATGGACTAAACACACATTATCCGGTATTTAAAGTATCACTCGTGGCCTTACTTTCAGCTATAAGTGTAGCATGCAAAAAAAGCTGTTATTGAAGCTAAATTCCTTGCACAATGGGCACAATGACTGCAGTAAGTTAATTTCCCTGTTCACCTCGTCAGTTGTTTCCCGGACTTCACAAGATGAGCATTTTTAAGGAAAAGACGAATGTTATACTATTCTATACACATATACAACTGGAATCTTAAGTTTCTAAAAGAAAGCTTTCTTCACAGAAAAAAAAAAAAAAACAGGAGGCCCCCACCCTCCAGTGTAAGCGACTTGGTCACAAGTCATGCCGCAGACTGCAAGCTTTAGGCTTTTCTGTACACTTCCAAACCTGTGTGTAGATATTAATGAACATTTTTCACATGCACCATGCCCTGTTAACTTGCGACACTAATTGATGGTGTTGGCAACATAACGCACATGGTTCCTTACTGAGCCCTCTCGCCCCTATAGCAGCGAATGTTCTTTACCAAAAGGCATTAGGTAAACTAGAATTTTCTTAGGCATACAATCAGCCCATGGTTCACGGCAAACAAAATACGCAAGAGACATGCAATCCTGTGATGCACATGCAAATATTCTCAACTTTAGTTTTAGTGTGTATACTTATCTGTATATTTTATACTTTATATTCATCCTTTCTGCCATAATAAAACTCAGTGACTGATTGATCTACCAGCGAATCAAAATTACCAGCTACACCACATTAGTAAGTAATTAAAAACTAATTGATTAAAGGGTCTGTGCATCATCATAGGAGAATCTTACATTTGCCTTGGGAAGCACGCCACACAAAATTTTGTGATGGGCTGCCATGGTTATACAACACTGAGTTCTCGGCCTTTTTCCTTCTCAAAAGTTTAAAATCATCAAGAAATACAGTCTCATGCACCTGAATATTTCAAAATTATTTTCATTTTCATTTGCGACAAGTATTGCAAAAACAAACCGGAAAAAAGAAGTTCTCACACTCTGCCTCAGCGGACATACAAAGCTGCCCAAATCTTTTACACTGAAACAGAAAAGCAGGCTTGAAAAGATTTTTGCTGGAGCGAATAAACAAAGCTTAACAAACATGCTTTCTAAAACATACCTAGCAAATAGTTCATCAGCACCAGCAGCAGCACAATAATGCCTTGGCTATACTGGACAATTTAGTGTCACTTTAAGCAAGTGCACTTACACCCCCGAAATGGCACTCTGGCAGCATGCTGCTACACGATAAAAAAGTGTACTTTCAAAATTATAATAACGGCGATGGCGCCTTCAGTAGTGCGACAAATATACATTATTCCAGGCAATTTTCCTTGAGTAATAATGTGTTCTAGCTATGAACAGCCCATAAAATATACTTTACGAACAAACACAGCGGCTGCGGCTATTTCACGGAGCGTGTTGAGCAGACCAGCAAGTGCATTTCGCAGTGAGTGCCACCAAGCAATCTGGATTGACAGCATACAAATGACACTAGCAGCGAAATACACTCTCTCAAAGTGCTAAGTTTAAGTTGTCCCTTTTGAAAGGGTATAAGACTTTCAAAATTCTTCATTTTCAAACTAACCCAGTGTCTATTGTTCTAGTGCAATGCTTTGTTGAGCAATTATCATATAAAACTGTGAAATTTACCCTGTGTAATATTTCTTAACTGTGTAAGCTAACTATAAGATGTACAGTGTTTGTCCAAAATCTAGGAACATGTTTGTGCATTTAGTGCTAAACCAGAAATTTCTCCCCTCACTGTTTCGAAGTTGTCCCGTTGAAATGTGTGCTAAGCAACTAAAAAGAACAATGAGGCATATAGAGCTCGAAAACTGAATTGCAATGACTCCGTACCTATCGCATCCAATCTGTGTTCCATTTATATATACATATAAAGTTTAGTCAGACACCAGAAAGCACACTTGGGGATACTTAGAAACCAACGACAGAGCGGTTCAATAATTCATAAAAGGTGGTCGTTGCTGTTTGCATCTAAATCTTTCAGCACAGCACGCGCAGCACATGTGTTCAAAATCAAAGGCCTCAGATAAAACATACAACATACATTCTGGAGACACGTTCGTGAGAAAAACCCCCAGCCAAATCTACAATTCAATAATGTTTAAAAAAAAAACTAGAAAAAGATGTGAAAGTTCAAAGCTGAAAACCTAGGAAGTACAACAAATATTGCAAGCAGCATGACACTAAGTTAAAATAGAATTTAAAAGAAATAAATTTAAGCCATTAGGCCACCAATAAACCCTTATCATTAGGCTGCAATTTCGAGTAATTCATGTAGTAGGTGCAACTCGTTTAGTTCAGACGCCCTCCACCAACTTTACTAACATGTTGATGCCACGTTTCACCTAACTTGCTCTTTCCAGCACTTCTGGATAACAATGATGAGTTATGCATTAATGCTTGTTGAAATACTTTAGCAAAAAAAGAAAAAACTAACAAGCAATTGTCTGAAAGCCACAGTCCCGAATCGCAAGCAGCCTCTAGATACTGAAAGAAATAGGGTGCAAATGAAACAAGACTCATTTTGACATTAAAGTTCCGAAATTCAAACTACAATAAATTATGCACTCGAACCTCAACATAGCAAACTCATATATAATGAATCAATAAATTATGCACTCAAACCTCAACATAGCAAACTCATATATAATAAATTTTCGATTATAACAAAGTAAATGAAAAATAGCTGTCATAGCTCCAGTGCTACAAATATACGTTTGTAATGAATTTTCAAACATAATAAAGTATTTTCGTGGCAGGTGGCACTTTGCTATAATGAGGTTCAAGTGAACATATCATTTGCTGTGCGTGTACTTCATGTGAAGGAATAGGCAGGGATCCCTCATGTACTTTAGCAGCCTGCTTGATTGGGCCAGTTAGTGCATGGTGAACAAGGAATAAAACAGCGCTAAAGAAGACACGAGAAAAATATGCATCAGTACCATGTCTGTGTCTTCCTTTCATCCAGTCGTTAACATTGTTTTTTTTTTTTCCTCCATTCATCATAATGCGCACGTCCATGAAAGCAAAATCAGGGGGTGCTGTGATGGCTCACTCACTTTTCATTTCCCAGGCAGCTAAAGGGGCCCTGCGATGGTTTTGCGTCCGCATTCTGCACCACTGGAGTTCGTGTTGTGCCAAATACCGAGATGACCGCGAAAATATTAATCTAAATCTGAACATGGCAACGGATGTTAATAGCCTCCAAACTTCGAACGCTAGCAGACAACGAGAAAAACCTTTCTCTTTCGCGATTCACTCTCCCACCGAGTTACAGGTCATTTCTAATCACAGCGCGTTTCTTAGAGACGTACCGGACAACTCGCCTCGTATAGACATTGTGCAGTGCTACACAAGATCCAGTGTTTGCAAAGTCAACGATCATGGCACAGGACTTCCGCTAAGCATGCAATGTGGATCATACGATTCCAACACTGGAAATTCACTGCAATGTCAAGTACATAGCGGAAAAAAAAAAGAATGAAGCCGGGGCTTATGCGAATCGAACGATCTCCTTTCACTCTGGAACATGGGTGAATACAGAATGGGAACGCTACTTCTCAGTAGCATGGTAATAGGACAGTGCAATTTCTTTCGACTTCTGTAATAGCACACCAATTTAAAACAGATCTGTGTATACACTCAAACCTTTATATATTGAATCCAGATATAATGAAATATCGGTTATAACGAAGTAAATGATAAATAGTCCCGCAATCGATATAGGGTTAGGAATATACCTTCATAACAAATTTTTGGAAATAAGCTTATTTTACTTAGGAATGCAACTTTGTAATAATGAGGTTACAGGGTACTTCTGAAAGGTGCTATCTAAACAGCACCTCGCAAATTCTTATGCATAAACCAAAGTTTGCAATGGGACCTGGCGATTGGCACCTTGCAAAAAGCCATCAAGTTAAAGGACCACAAAATGAAAAAAGAAAAAAGAAACAGCATTCATAGAACTACACTGATGTTAAAAAAACCTGAGAGCTATCGCATTTCATGAGAGCCAGCAGCTATTTGAAGTCTGGGACCAAAAGGAATGCCTGAGAAAAAACCCTCTTTGAAGCAGCAGCATGAGCGACCACATGTGTACAAAAATACACAATGCCACTGTTTCCTGGACCGCAGAAAATGATACTAAACTTGCCATACACTTGGTAGACTATTAAAGAACTTGAGACACCTCCCAGGCCAAGCCTCAAAACATTTTAAGAACAGGTTTCACAGCAAATATTGTCCATTAGAAACAGAAAATCGCTAAATGTGGCAGACGCACTAAATCATCCATTAACAGATCCTTTTTGAAATACAATATGGAATATGTAATTAAATATGCAACAGTCTTAAACCAGAACTCGAAACGTTCGGAAATACCCCAAAATATTCTCACAGAGGTAGAAAACGCATTCAACTTTAGCCCCGTAACATACAAACTGGTTATGCCACATGCAGTTATTTGTAAAGATGATGTGCACCTCAATTCCTCAACAGTGACTACGAACAAAGTGGTCCATTTGAGAACCCAACTCCGACAACTAAACAGCTGTCAAAAGACCCTATCTTAGTGGCCCCCTTTAAATAATGCCAGAACTGCAAGAAATAAATATGTAGAGATAAACAGAAAAAGAAGACTGAACCGAAAATGCAGCAGAGAGATAATACAACCATGAGTCCATGGGCCAACATTCCTAACCCTTGGTTCATCTTTAGTTCTTTTTGTCCTCCGTCATTGGCTCAAACATTATTAGAGAGCCGTCATTCCACCATCGTAACTGAAAATTGGCCACTTGGCATGATCACGAAATATAAAATGAAATGAAATTATAAATATGGGCCCAGAGGCTACATATACATCCCGAAACTGCATGCCTACAACACAAGCGAATGCTTTCGGCTGCACACCAAAATGTGGGCTTGCCTCACAGAATTACGCTACAGCTTTTAAATAGCTCGAGCGCAAAGTTAGGAAATACACTCAAACCTCGATATAACGAACCCTAATTTAACAAAATATCGGTTATAAAAAAGTAAGTCACAAATAGTCTTTCAATACAGTGTTGAGAATATACCTTTATAAAAAATTTTTGGATATAACAAACTTAATTTAATGTAAGATTCAACTTTGTTATAACGAGGCTTGAGTGTACATAAAAGACATGTTTAAGAGCAGGTCAGAAGGTTGCGTTTTCTACGGCTCCCTCCATGAAATAAAACGTTCAAGAGTGAGCACAAAATAGCCTCACGTTGGCTACTTAAGTCTGACTACAAAGTGCAGAGTAGTATCAAAGTAACAACCGCCCCTTCACTCGCCAGCAACGAAAGCGTGTAAGCACACAAACAAGTGACACAAGCTGTGCCAGGAATGAAACGTTGCAAGATTAGCCATACGCGAGGTGCAAAATGCAGCAATACTGCAGCACTGTTGTACACTCACACACAAACACACACGCACACACAAACACTCACACAAACATGCGTTACTGTGGCTGAAGATCATAGAGTTCACTAGAAACGATTTTGGTAACAAGACGTGCTTTTACGGTGTAGCGCAAAGGATGTCCCCTCTTCCTTGAGGTACTATTAGCACCGTGTCTGTCGTGTACTTACGGAAAGAAAAAGAAACTACAGTTAGCAGCCCAATGTGCTCAATTGAGGAGGTAAAACAAATCCTCCAGACGCACAGGCACGGTACATCGCATGCAGTAGAGTACACATCTTCCTCAGCTTCGGTCAGGGACATCATGCAACACGCAATCAAAAGCACCACATCTGTCGTCGGCATTCAGCCGTAACACGTAAGGATGCAACAGCCACGTCACACCTTCAGTCACACTTTTTGCCGGCACACAGTAATAACGAGCAGGTCGTTTGTGCTATTGACCAGACAAAAACATTTTGAAAGCTGACCATTAAATTTGTATGTATATCAGTAAGCACACAAGTATGCCGCGTTGTCCTCACAACACACTGTTTACAATAGCCTGTCATGCACTGTTTTTATCCGCAATATGGCGAAATCAAAGTGCATCAAGGGCCACGGAAATGGATAAAAATGAAGTGAGACTGCAATCAAGACGGCATTAGGACTTCTTCGCGGCTTTCGCCAAAAAAAAGCTGTGAAACGTGAACGCCAAGTTTGACGCAGGACACTTCTGACAAGCTACTTGGCTTTAATCGAATGTGCCTTTGCAGTTCTGCTGCTTATGTACAGTAACAGCATGCTTCCAAACAACAATACCTTGGCTTTGGTAATAGTGGCATCATTTTTAAGCATTGTACAATGGCAATCGTGCACTATGCCCCACTGCCATCAAGAGTAAACTACAGAGGTATTACTTTGTCGCCTCGGCTTTTTTCAAGTATGATGTTGACGGGTTGGCACTGTGGTTACATTTTGGTTTGATAAGGAAGCTTACAAAGCTGGCTGGCAAGAAAAGTTCAGAAATCTGACAGTGAGCTTCTTAAGAAAACAAGCAGCTAGCCCAGAAACCCAACAAACTGAGCAAATATTGCCTGCGTTCCCTGCTGAAAAGTTGTCGTGCACATTTTCATAGTTCCACATTTTCTGTATCACTCACACTTCAACACATGAAATGCACACAAATACTACATTCTGTGTGAGCAACATAGAAGACCGTAAGCGTGAAACTGGGTACAGAATTTTCAAAAACTTTTCAGCAGGGTTGGTCCACTGTCGGCTTAGAAATGCGGGGCTATCGGAGAGCTAAGCCATTTCAAGGTCGTTTTAAGATGAGTCAAGTCGGAATGTCCGACACTTTATATTGGCTTAGCGGTTGAGCAGCAATAAGTGCAGCAAAGAAAAACAGCAATGCTTTTTTTACAGCAACGCGTACATCACGCGCAAGCGCTGTGGGCAAATTTGCGTTAATGTCAGAGTCAGGGACCCGAGCAGCAATCTTGGAGCCGCAGAAATGATCCGTACATGAAGTATCATGAGACGAAAAAAAAAAAAGCTTGAGGATAAACTCGGGGGGAGCCATGCCCCGCAAGGCTCCACTGAGTGTCGTCGAGGCGTTGCAAGCCAACAATTCGTGCAGCACACAACGCCGTTTCGTTTGCGTCCAGAAAGCCCATCGAGGCAGGAACACGGATCGACAAGGGGCAGCACTCTCCGGCAATCCGTACAACGTGTTTGATGTTGACGGACAATGACGAGTGACTAACGGTGTATTTATGTACATTTGAAGAGGCGCGAGATAGTTGGGAAAAGACGAGTACGAAAAGGTGAGCTCAGTCTTTGAAAAGTGGGAATAATCTGGAGGAAAGAGTAGTTGTGGAAAGGAAATGTAAGGAACATGAGCTCACCTCACCTCATGACCTGCTGGGTCACACCATTCGGGAGACAATGGGCAATGTTGGGGTGACAAGCGCAGCTGTGATTCAAAAGTGATGGGAATGTCCAGGATGAGTTCACGGCAACCCTCGAGCGAGAAGTGTCAGGTGGGTGCGGTTTTTGGCAGCATCGCATGCTGCACACAAGAAAGCGATTCTGCGAGTGCAATGGGAATGTCGGTGGCAATCCGGAAGGGGGAGGGCTTTCACACGTCAAAAACGACAGACAACGTAGAAGAGAAAGTGCTGCCGTGACCGAGCGTGACGGGAATGTCCAGGGCGACAACTTCGATGCACACGGGACGGTGGCGATGGCGGACCATGCGGGAGCGAGGGGTCAGGCGAGGTCGCCGTGCCATGACGATGCGGTGCCGTTCTTCGAGAGTCACCAGGAGCAAGTCGTCCAGGCATCATAAGTCCGGGAACCGGTTGCGGTCCTCCGAGTAGTTTGAGGGGATCTCGAAGAGCGCGTCGTCTATGTTGTCACGGAACTCGAAGTCCTGGAACGTGATCCGGGCAGTCACCGTAGGTAGGATGGGTATGTCTGCAAAAGCACATTTGGGAAAGACACAAGCGAAAAAAAAAAAAAATTGGTGTGTGCAAAGAAAGCTTCGCATTTTGTATTCAACATGTATGCAGCAACAAATGAAAGCTATTTTATCACCTTCTGAGATTACAAACATACTACATGACACTACAGAAGCACACATACTATTAGGAGAACATTTTTTTTTTGCCATGTGAAGTATTTATTTATTGTGCCACTGGGCTTACCCTCAGATGCATGTTTGAATGGTTCATTTCTTTCATTAATGAGTATACTTGCCACTTAACTTACCTATGAAAAGAATTCTCACGTGCAAACTATCACACACTGTTGATTGATTGATTTGTGGGGTTTAACGTCCCAAAACCACCATTTGATTATGAGAGACGCCGTAGTGGAGGGCTCCGGAAATTTTGACCACCTAGGGTTCTTTAACGTGCACCCAAATCTGAGTACACGGGCCTACAACATTTCCGCCTCCATCGGAAATGCAGCCGCCGCAGCCGGGAATCGAACCCGCGACCTGCGGGTCAGCAGCCGAGTACCTTAGCCACTAGACCACCGCGGCGGGGCTATCACACACTGTTACATGGGACCATAACCTACCATTTTTTATGCTTCAAAGAGGAGGACATTCTCCAATTCAATTCAATATGCTTGAATATCATCTGAATCTTACAAGTAACTACAGTAAAAACCAAGGTAAAGGTCGAACTAAAAAAAAATGCAATGAAAAGTCGACCATCGTCTTATTGGCAGACAAAAATGTGGAAGTTTCACACCAATGGGCAGCTGAAGTGGAAAGCATTCATTGCCATTGTGAGCATCAGCAGCAGCGCCGTTGGGCAAGGCAAGGCAAGAGTGTACTAGCAATGCCATTTTGCTTTCGTTATCTTTGTCAGTCCACTGTTTTCTTTTTTCTATTTCCTTCCGAAATAAGTTGTAGTCAACAGCAGTTTATGATAGGTTTTATGAAAAAAAAGTTATCGAGTATGCCAAAATGCACGGCAACCTCACGGCACAACGGGAATTCGGTGCATCGGAGAAAAGCGTCCGATAGAGGAGCCAAAAGCAGCACATCGAATCCAGCAGCAATAAAAAAAAATATTGTTTTTGTGGACGGACTGCAGTTCACCCCAAACTGGAAACACTACTCGCCGAATTTGTTCTAGAGCTGCATGCAAGGTTGCTACCCGTAACAGTGAAACATCTGCGTGAAAGCTCTTGAGATAGCACGAGACTCTGGACTCGCAAAGGTGCAATTTAAGGGATCGCCATTGTGGGTGCACTGATTCATTGAGCCGAAGGGCTTTGCGCTGGAATGGCGTATTTCCATCTTTCAGCAAATGCTACATTAGTAACGCATTAGTTGGAACAGAGGATGATGCACTCGGGCACATTACTAGTGAGAAACAGACGTTGGACTTAAGTTCGGACGAGTCTGAGTGGCAGTGCTTTTTGGCCTTCTGGCATTTAACTACACAGGATTAGTGTCAAAATAAAAAGAAATGTCCCCACAGTACAGCTGGTTGTGTTGTGTTTTTAACAAGATAAGGGTGTGCCGGGATACTCAGCAATTTTTTTAATTTCTTTTTCGAAGATTGAAGGTTAGGGGGTTTGACCTATATTCTGGTTTTTATGGTAGATAGATACAATACATATATCTAATTCATGATTTTCGAAACAACGAACCATGACAGTAGACAGAAAAGAGAAAGACACACTCTGCTGCTCTTTACAAAAGAAATCAAATTGGCAGGTAATGTGTACTTATAGGCGTGAATGTGCGCGTGTATGAAAGCTGCCACAAGATAGACAATTTGCCAGATATGTTGGTGAGTACAGCATGAACACAATGAAAGTTAATTTGAAGAAAAGCTATTATACATATAGAAATAACGGCAAGAGGGTTACTCCACTTTTCACTTTCCAATCAAAAGGCTCAGCGGCATTGAGAGATGAGTTTGCCAAAAGGTTAGTCAAGGAGCATGTCACCACTGTCTTAATAATGGTTAGAGTCACCGAAGAAATCTGGATTTTTACTAGAAAGCGAAACAGCACAAAGACAGGCGTACAGTAGGCTAGACAATAAAGGGCAGTTTGAAAATGGATATTTAACTGCATGAACAAATTTAAATTTACGTTGCTAGAAGACAAGCAGTGTGGGTCACGTTTTCTCTTTTTTTTTTGGTCAAAACTAGGGGCAGGTTACCTCTTTTCATCAAACGAAACATACATAAAGTTTGGGAACGCATTTGTTTCGTACTTTGAATTAATGAAAACAAGGGCGGGCGTATAATTACGTGAGCTTCAAAACCAGGTACATTTCATCTAAGGAAAGGAAATACACAGAGAGACTTACCAATTTTAACAGGAAAGCCTGGAGGCAGCTTCATCTGTACAAACTCCCGAAGCTTGTTGAAGTGTTTGAATGGCGCTATCACTTCAAGCACGTTTAGGAGGCTGTCAGAGGCATTGGAAAAAGAAAAATAGAGAAGAGTTAAAAGAAACTAAGCCGATGCCGCGAAGCACGAGTTGTCTTGAAAAAAGCCACTTCCTCAAAGCATAGCCATAACGATAAAAAGCAAGTAGATAATGAAGAACCTACTGCATCACGCTGCGCCTGACACAGCAGTGTAGCAAAGAAATAGAGAAAATTAAATCAGTACTTACGAATTTACAGTGAGGGGAAAGTTCTGACTCTGAAATGAAAGAAGACAAATTGCAAAAGTGCGGTCAACTGGGATAGTTGGTACGAATCTGTCAAGAAAACTTGAGGCATCTACTAACAACACATTTGTTAAAGTAACCCTTGATATCATAGCTATCATAGTTTTTTTTATTGCATTTAAAATGTGCAACTTCGCACTAAATGTAACAGCTAAATTTTATCGGGGTCATTCTGTAATTGTATTGATTGCATTTGAATGTGTCAAATTTTATTGTGTACACAGCTGCTGCGGTTCAAAGTGGATTTTTTTCTCGCCTCTGTTTGTTGTGTATCACCTGCCGTATTTACTCGCGTGATTCTCGCACCCATCACATTGCCCATCGAAAATGGGATTTTTTTTTTTCTCCGCAGGTAATTAGTATCACACCTCCAAAAACTACAGCAATAATGTCGTCTGCTGCTTTGAAACACTGATGACGATAGGGCACGACAGCCTAACACCGTCTCTTAAGCATTACGCACACTATCAATGCATAGAGCCCTAATACAATCCAACCTAATAATAATAATAACATTCATGATAATAATAATAATAATAACAAAAACAACAACAGTGACAACATCTCGGGTTTGACGTCCTAAAACCGCCGTATGAGTACGAGATATGTGTAGTGAAGGGCTCCGGAAATTTTTACCATGTGGTGCTCTTTAACATGCACTGACATCGCACAGAACACGGGGCCCCTACCATTTCACCTCCATCGAAATGTGACCACCACGACCGGGATCGAAACCGCGGCCTTTGGGTCAGCAGCCAAGCACTGTAAGTTAGTTCCGCCGAGGCAGACCTAATCCAATCCCAGCCAAGCCGCACGTAAGCATGGAGGTGCGAAGCGACGTGTAGCGATAGTCAGTGTAGCGTACGGATTGTGGTTACGCTATGGGTTGATATGGAAGCTACGCAGCTGCTTTCAAGTTGAAAGCGATCGATCGTGCACTAAAGAACTGCAACAGGGCCGCCAACAGGCACCTCAGAGTCGACGAGTTTCCTGTTTGCTACTGCCGTCGGCAGCGCGAGCAGCTGAAAGCCACCAACAAAGATGCGTCGGGCCTTCCGTAAGCCTATGAATAGAAAATATCCGCAGGTTGAGGTGGCACTTCTTGATTGAGTTACGCCAACGGTCTCGCCCAGAGACCTTTGGGATGCTACTCGCTAGTGGCTTTAGTGTATGTAAATAAATCCTACTTTGGTTTTACCGAAGCAATAGAACCTGTGATTTTATTGCTAAGGTCAACCGTGATTAGTAGTTCTCAAAGGTTGTAGTTAGTTGCTGACCCCTCATTCGCTGCCACTTCATTTTCTTTCTCAGCACTCAGTACGTTTTCAATAAAAAAAATTTCCGCATAATTCTCACACACCCCTCTCCCCCCCAAGTTTTGTTTGTTTTCCACGAAAAAAGTGCAAGAATTATGCGAGTAAATACGGTAATGTAATATTTCATCCTGTTCCCACAAATGCTACAGTAACATTTTATGTTGGCCTCAATTCTTTGTGTATTTATATTCGTTACTACTGTTTTGAAGTTACCGTACACGTTTAGGGAAAGAAGCCGAAATATTAAGGGCTCATTTTTTTTTTTTAGACACGGTATTACTGAGAACAGACAATGATGCCTTCGAATAACACATCTGGTGAGCATTAAACACGTCATTCGAATGTCAGCAGGCACGACGCCTGCCAGCAGCAAGTTTATCTTTTCATCCTACTTTTCTTTCCTTGCATTTACATTGAAATTACTACTATTAACATCCCCCATGATTTTCTTGGCATCATTGTGTTAGTTCTCATTAATATTGTGTACATGTCTTAAATACTTTCTTGCATTACCCCCTTACACAATTCCACTAGGGGCCTGTAAAGCACTTTAAACAAGTAATAAAATAAATAAAACACGGTAAAAAAAATTGGGGGA
The DNA here is from genome assembly GCF_013339725.1 of Rhipicephalus microplus. NCBI lineage: Eukaryota > Metazoa > Arthropoda > Arachnida > Ixodida > Ixodidae > Rhipicephalus > Rhipicephalus microplus. The sequence continues at coordinate 88,403,101 of NC_051175.1, read as the reverse complement.
CCCTTAAGCTTCACCTTCAACAGTTGAACGCGATAGCAGACGTCGCAAACTAAGGCTGACCAATGACATCTGTTGTGAAGTGAGCATTGGCACAGGCATTGAAAGAAAAAAAGAGGAGGCGTTGCCTAAGTGTACTAATGACCATCTTCTTATGCACTCACCATGGCCAAAGTAGCCTTGAAAACTTTGGTAGTTGTCTTGCAGACCGGCTGTCGGCCCAGAATGGGCGGGTTTCCCGGTGTAGCCGAGATGTACTCTTCAAACGTGACGTCTCTTCGCGACGGCGGTGGTAACGACTTCCTCCGCTGAGGCTACGGAAGGCAGGGGACGGAACAGTTCTCGGGTTGTTCGCACATAAAAATCAACGTCAGTACAGTTTATGAGATGCATTCGAATCCTCATTTCTCACGTGTGCATTGTCCCTCGAAGTACTCTGGGAGGAACATTCTTAATTTGTTCGGTATTGCTATTTGTAATACCTTTGTTTCAATATTTTTTTTTACTCATTTGCACTATATAGCACCATATTCACACAATCATAACTCACTTATAGCTTCGTGTCTGATAGCTGTAATATCTCATTTTATGAAGACGTAGAGTCAGCCATCAATAAAGTAAAGACACAGTTTACTATTCTTATGGGCGACTTTAATGCCAAAGTAGGCAAGAAACAGGCCGGAGACCATGCAGTGGGGGAATATGGCATCGGCTCTAGAAATGCCAGAGGGGAGTTATTAGCAGAGTTCACACAGCGTAATAATTTACGGATTATGAATACCTTCTTAGAAAAACGGGCTAACCAGAAGTGGACGTGGCGATGTCCTAATGGCGAAACTAAAATGAAATTGACTTCATTCTGTGTGCACACTCAGACATTGTACAGGATGTAGAAATAGTTGGCAAGATTAGATTCAGTGACCATAGAATGGTTGGAGTTCATATTCACCTAGATTTAAAAAAGCAAAAACGAAAATTGATACGCAAGAAGCTAATTAATGAACTGGTGGTGAGGGGAAAAATACAGGAATTCAGAGTTTTGCTTCAGAATCAATTCGAGACACTAATGAGATAGCTGAAATTAGTGTTGGCACAACGAATGATAATCTTACTAGTATCATCAAAGAGTATGCAATTGAAGTTGGAGGTTCAGTCACTAGACGACAAAATAGAGCTAGTGGAGCTTTCGAAGTTAATCAATAGGCATAATGTAGCCGAAATCAGGAGGTGTAACATAGAAATAATGGAGCAGGCTGTAAAAAGCAGCAGAAGCCTAAAAGCTGCGAAGGCAGACTTGTGAATAGGCAGAAATCGGATGTATGCCTTGAGAAACGAGGAAGGCAATATCATAACCAATGAGGATAGGATAGTCGATATGGCGGAGGAGTTCTAAAGAACCAGGATGCTATTGTGAGAAACTGTAATAGTCCAAGAGAAATATATCGACATCCTACCAATAATGATAGGGAAAGTAAATAAAGCCCTAGAAGGAATGCAAAGGGGCAAAGCCGCTGGTAAAGATAAATCAACAACGAACCTCCTGAAAGATGGAGAAGAAATTGTGTTGGAAAAGTTAGCCACCTTATATAGAAAGTGTCTCTCTTGAAAGAATGCCAACATCATCTTAATTCATAAAAAAAAGAGACGTCAAGGACTTGAAAAATTACAGGCCGATCAGTTTACTCTTTGCTCTCTACAAACTATTTACAAAAAAATAGCTAATAGAATTAAGACGATATTAGAGTTCAAGCAGCCAAAAGACCAAGCAGGATTTCGTACCGGCTACTCCACAATAGACCATATTCATACTACCAATCAAGTAATAGAGAAATGCGCTGAATACATCCAACCCCTATACATAGCTTTTATAGATTACAAGAAGGTATTTGTTGTCGAGACATCAGCAGCAATGCAGGCACTACGGAATCAGGGCATCGAAGAATCCTACATAAACATACTCGAAGAAATCTACAGAGAATCCACAACCACCATAGTTCTCCATAAAGAAAGCGAAAGAATCCCAATAAAGAAGGGTGTAAGGCAGGCAGACACGATCTCTCCAATGCTATTCACCACATGTTTAAAAGATGTATTCAGGACCCTAGACTGGGAAGAGTTAGGGATGAGTTAATGGAGAGTACCTTAGTAACCTGCGAGTCGCTGATGACATTGTCTTGTGTGTAACTCAGGGGATGAATTACAGTTCATGATTACTGAACTGGACACAGAAAGCACAAATTAGGTCTGAAAATTAATATGCACAAAACTAAAGTAATGTGCAACAATCTCGGCAGAAAACAGCACTTTGTGATACGTGGAGAGGCGCTGGAAGCTGTAAAGGAATATGTCCACTTAGGACAGGTAATAACCGCAGAGCCAAACCACGAGACTGAAGTAACTAGAAGAATAAAAATTGGGTAGAGCACATTTGGCAAGCGCTCTCAAATCATGATTGGTAAATTGCCACTATCCCTTAAAAAAAAGGTATATAACAGCTGCGTCTTGCCAGTACTTAACTACGGAGCAGAAACCAGGAGGCTTACAAAGAGGGTTCTGCTTAAATTGAGGACGACGCAGCAAGCGATGGAAAGGAAAATGATAGGTGTAACCTTAAGAAACAAGAAGAGAGCAGAGTAGGTCAGGGACCAAACCTGGGTTAAGGATATTATAGCTGAAATCAAGAAAAAAAAATGGACATGGGCCTGACACGAAGCATGTAGGCAGGATAACAGGTGGTCATTAAGGGTAAATGACTGGATTCCCAAAGAAGGCAAACGCACGAAGGGGAGACAGAAAGTTAGGTGGGCCAATGAGATTAAAAAGTTTGCGGGTATAACATGGCAACGGAAAGCACAAGACCGGGTTGATTGGCGAATCATGGAAGAGGCTTTTGCCCTGCAGTGGGCGTAGTGAGGCTGATGATGATAATGATAGCTGTAATTAATGTTGCATTTAACACCAAAAAATATAAGCCTTTCAAATCCCCCTAGCGCTCACGATTGTAAGTCGACATTTTAAATTATAAAAACCCATGGTAAATCGGAGGGTAAGGCTAGCCTACATAATAAAACCAAAGATATGCGCTGCCTATAAATGTCAGACAAATGAGATATTACAACTGCTAGAGCATGGTCACAGTATTACGCTTGCGTTGCAGCTACAATCACAGGTTTTATTGGTGTTTCCCCTTCATCTATACAGTCGAACCCCACTACAACGAACCCCGCTACAACAAACGCTGCTTCAACGAAATTTCCGCTACAACGAAAAATTCATGGTTCTCCATCAGCCACCCATAGGAGTCAATGCATAAATATTGTCGCCACAACAAACCCTTTTTCTTCTGCCGTCTCGCCTCAATGAAATTTCACAATGCGATTTTAGGCTCAGATATTTATTGCTATACAATAAACACAATCTTTAACATTTTAATGCATTTTCAGAACCTGGAGACACGTCCACAAAAACGCCCTGGCACCACCGTATACCATCGCTGTTCAGCAAGCATGGGCGCCACCATTGCTTGATAGTGATGGCGATGAGACTGCCCTGCTTTTGCCACTGGCTTGCTTTTGAGCCGCAGACGATCCGAAGCTGAAGCTCAGTCGCTCAGTTCATGGTTTTTTTTTTCACGCAGCTGTGCGGAACGATGCCTCTTTCGATACTAATGCGTATAATTTCGTTCGCGCTTGGTCATTGTGGTAACTAATCAGAGCAGCTGCTCGTCCGCTTTAACAAGATCACCCATCCACAAGTAGTGGATGATAAGAATGGCATAGAATAAGGCAAAAGTCACCGCTCTACGATACCCTGCCTCCATCTCAGCATTGTCGGATTCACTTTCATGGCGGACAGCTGCTGGCATGAACGTGTTAATGCAACTGTTTGGTTTGTTGACGAAAGTGGTTGTAGGTGTTGTTTCAGCACGCTTTTCACCATAGCCTCGCTATGCATAGGCGAGAATCGCGTCATGACGTAGCCGGGAAAGAATAGAAAGCAGCAGACCTTTTTGAATTTTGAGAATAAACGTTCCTTTGTTTTGCTAGCTAAGATCAGCTATACTTTTTCGATTTCACTACAATGAAATTTTTGCTTCAACGAAATTTTTTCCACGCCCCGTCTGTTTCGTTGTAGCAGAGTTCGACTGTATTAGTACTGTGCACACAGCCCTCACGGATGTGTCAGTAGTTTATGAAAGCGCAGCTGTTTGATCTTGGAAACACCGATACTCGGAACTGCAGCAAAACTGCTATCAGGCAGTGTGTGACGAAGATAAAAGAACTGATAACGCCGTGTGCTTTTCTTTCTCTTTGGTCCTTTATTAAATGTGTCTGATGTGACTGCGAGCCAAGTTTGATTTTTCGTTCTGTTCCGATATGTGAAATGGTGTCTCCCCGTGCAATCATGCAAATACAGTACTCCTACGAACGCAACACGCACAAACAATGCAAATGGTTCCGCATGACACCTTAAAGAATGGCAGTGAAAAAACCCCAACGGCAATTGCTGTCTTCATTCTCTAACCTTGCTAGCGTTTGTGGGAAAGATGGGAGAATTGTAAAATTACCCTAAGTGGATTGGTAGTTTCTTTTGGGTGATTACGCAATCCAACACCTCACTGTAAATGTGATGCAAGGATAATCTAGACATGTCGTACATACCTGGCAATGCTTGGTCAGTGAACTATGAAACAGCCATGTCTAACAAACATCCTTAAATTAATCCGTCACCCCAAAGCGGCCCTACCATCAATTATCAACAAGAGAGACTAACGAAGGCAGTGCAAAGCATTCGAAATGCCAAAGTACAGCTGCAACTGAATGTTACGACCTAAGCCATACCTATGCAAAATGGTTACAATGAAACCACGTTTGAAAATAAGCATTTGGTCAAACACAAAGCATTGCGCTGGTCAGCTGTTCACCAACTAATGTGGTTTAAAGGAACACATGTGACCCAAGTCACAGCAATAGATGAGCAGACACCGATGTCAGTCGTTCCCGACCAGTATAGAACTGTACCCTAGCAGAGGTAAAACAAGCCGTCGAACGAAATTGTATGCAATGAATGTGCTAGATTCTGTCAACACACCTCCGAGTTTTCTAGGACCATCGTGTTTCCTCTTGTAAAGCTCTCAATTATTGCCCGGTTTTTGTGAAGATCTTCCTCGGTGAGGTGTTCTCTCCTGCGAATGGAGGAAACGGAGATTGAGGAGCGGGCAGTATGCATGGCAACGTGACTATAAAAATTACGATAGCCACACATTAACAAATGCCCACAGCTTTGTAACTTGCTCGATTTAACTGCACAGACGTAACAAGAACCAGAACGTAACTAACATTAAACAGTTTCATTTCAGAACTTGCAGACTCATTAGTGAGTACCACTTAGCCTTTATGGTAACTACCATAAGAGATATGCTGCCAAGAAATGCCTGCTTTTGCTACTGCATACTTTTCAATTGTTTACACCTTTACAGAGACGCCCGTTACTCTGTAGCCAAAGCTTTAATTTCTCATAGGTGAAAAGAAGATATGCGCCGCACCAACCTTTTTCGAGACTCAAATGTTAGGCCACTGATGCTGTAAAAATCAGCTAGAAACTTGCCAACCATCTCCTGCAAAGGAAAAAAAAAAACGTGCCACTGCCTTTCACAACACCAACAGAACAGAGCTCTACTAATGAGTCACTGCTACCGAAACAGTAGGAAGCCCGAAGAAAGTATACTACAGTAACTACCAGCTTCAGCCCACAATTAGACACATTCAGGCCCGGCACTTTATCTTTCAGCTCCTATAAAAATGTTAAACACACATTTCTTGGTCTCCCCCTAACCAACAAGACAACCGTGCAATTACGGCGAACCATCGATGGATTCTCCGTCGAGCTTAATGTAATGCAATATGTAGTGGCTTGTCCGATCCCGACTGGTGCTTACGTACACTGAAAACTTTGCAGCATAAAGGCACACCCCACTCCTAACACTCTTTGGAGCCAACATGACAATGTGCCACAAAAGACCTTCAAGTGCAGAGAGAAACAATCACTGTATCCTACTTCAACACAAATGCAGCAATAGCTTTGTATATAAGCATCAGAAAATCCCTACGATGACCATCGCTTCCTCACTGACAACCCCATCTTGATAAGTATATCCCATCTTGATAAGTATATATCTATATGCTCACAGCGCATGTGGCATAGTGCTATTGGCACTGTCGTAACTGCACTGCAAAATTTTAACAGACAACTCAAGACTTGCTGTGCAGCCACTCACTGCGCAGCGAGTCCAATTTATCCTGTCTTGATCGAGCCAATTTGAAAGAGCCAATTTAAAAAAGCTACTTTTTTGCATGGACGCATAATTATGTGTTTTTGGGCTTTTCAGTTACTTTTGAGATGTTTCCATTTTGAATGTGAAGACCAACTAAACAAAGCTATCCTGTTTGTCCTTTGTAATCTTCAAAGTTTCTGCCCCATAAGTAAGTACTGGAAGAATGTACTGATAGTGCACTCATACCTCGATATAATGAACCTGGATGCAACAAAATGTTGGTTATAACGAAGTAAAGGAAAAATAGTGTTGCAATAGATAATGTGTCAGTAATATACTTTTATAACGAATTTTTGTTTGATTTGATATGAGGGGTTTAACTTTCCAAAACCACCATATGATTATGAAAGACGCCGTAGGGGAAGGCTCCGGAAATTCGGACCACCTGGGACTCTTTCATGTGCACCTAAATCTGAGCATACGAGCCTACAGCATCTTTGCCCCCAATGCAGCCGCCGCAGCTGGGATTCGATCTCGCGAACTGCAGGTCAGCAGCAGAGTACCTTAGCCACTAGCCCACCGCAGCGGGGCTATAACAAATTTTCGGATTTAACGAGCTTATTTTTGTGTGAGATGCAAGTCTGCTATAATGAGGTTTGACTGTACACTCTGCTTCAAGGACAGCGGTCAATTATGTAGAAGTTTGGGTTGGTTGGCACGTAACACTAGAAGAATGAACCGGTCAAAAGGACGAAGTAGAGAAGTCAAACACACAATGACTGGTCAAGACAAAAGAGGGATCAAGTGCACACACAGTTGCTGTGCGTGCCACTTCTTTCCGCATCCTTCATTGTCATGACTGGTGCATTCTTATAGCAGACAACATAAGCATATTTCAGATGTTGGTGCAAAAAAAGGCAAGACAACGGACGATGCGGCACTCACCGTTTTGTCCTCCCGCATCAGCCAGCCAGACTGCGCCCTCTGGAAGGTCACAGTCTTGGTTGAGATCTGGCCGGCCACAATGTCGCTGCTCATCAGTATGTCTACCTCGTCCTCAATCTCCGTTTCCGTATCCTGCATAAAAAGGTTAAAGGTCGCCTAAACCACATCTTATCAAATCTACCGTATTCACGTGATTATAAGTCGACTCGAATGTAGGTCGACCCCAACCACCCCTGAAATCGCATGGCCAAATGAAAGAAAAAGGGAGCACGAGCACATTTCATTACAAAAAATTTATTCACGATGCCTCATAAAAAAGTCCAATTTCGGCATTTCTAGGCAGCTTCACGGCAGAGCTTCAAAGCTGCACAGAAAAGCTAGCTTTGCGAAAATGTCCGGTGATTATTTTTTTTTCCAAAAGACTTTACAACTAAAACTAGTTTTCAATACTACGTCGACACCCAAACTTTGTGTTTCAAATAAAGACCAAATGGGTCGACCTGCAATTGTATAGATACTGCACGTCAAGTCCTTTTCTGAAAACCTCAATCGTCCATTCTTCGCATGTTGAAACTCCTTTAGCGTCACCCACATGACGTCACTAACGCAGAAGCTTTTGATTGGACCATACACGTGGGCATCAGTACCCACCTGTCTACATATGTGTGCTTGCATATCCTTTTTTCATCACCTTTGTCATGCCTACCATACACAGTCAAGCAATTAGAACTTCAAACAGTGCGACGAGATGTTCTCGCGATCGTATTGATTGACACCGGACTGCCAAGAAAGATGTGATGTAAACAAACTGTGCTGTCACGTCCAGTATGCTACTCGTTAGGTTCGGTATGCTTTTCCATTGCATTTGAGCAAGTGAAAAAGTGAGCATTACACCATAGTGAGTGAGTGTGATGGCACCGCTGCATATAGTGCCGAATTTAGATTGTTGCTCTTTTTCAATATAGATACAATGATGCACACAAATGTTCACACTTCAAAATATTGCTACTTGCCTTTTTAACAAGAAAGTATTTCCACCCAGGGCCTAGCGAAAATTAGTGCCACAGACATACATCATGCAATCAACAACATGAACATTTCTTGAAGTTCCGAGAAATAATAGTACTTTACAGTGTTCTATCAGTGAGAAATACACTAGCAAGCAATTCAATGAGTTCAAAGGTTACATGGCAGCATTGAGAGTGGGGAATGCAGCAGTAACGATAAATCTCGTCAACAAGACTGCGAGGTGAAAAAATTTGACAGATCCCGCGTACCTTGGGGAAGCGACATTCAGTGAAGCGTGCGGAGCGAAGGTTATCGAGTTGTAATTTTTTAATTGAGCAACACGTTATGAAATGATGCTAAGTATATGTACAAATGTTGATCGCGCAGACATAAGTTGAACAGTTGGTAGAATACCTGAATGCCCCGTGGAATGCTTCGGTTCGATTCATGCTGGGACCCTGACATTTATTCTTTGCATTCGTCGGGTCAACGCTGCCGATAACAGCTTTCTCTCAACACTCATGCGTTAAAATTACCATCTGTGTTCTCGATGTTCCTGGTAGATACTCATTGTCAATTACTTGTGGCACATACCTGCATACCAGTGGCACATACCCTCCTGTGGGTATGTGCCACTGTCTGGCGGAAAGCGTTTGAAGACGTACGTGGCGGGATTACGAGATTATTCATGTCTTAATCAGGGCGTCATATTCATCAGACCATTTTACTTTCCCATACTAGTTTTGGTTCACGCTAAGTTAAGGGGTGATCCCGAGAGCACCCAGATGTAAGCGGATAGATAAAGAAAGACAGATACGTAGATAGACACCTAAAGTGCTAGCAGTAAGCGAAGAAATGCTTCGCGTTTAAAATGCAGTTTATAGTATATTTATATCTAATTTTGAGATAAGCTTGTTTAGCGCTTGCCTGAAAATTTTAGCAGAGGTTGTAATGTGAGTCCTCAGAGGAAGCCTGCCACTTGCGCCACCAAAACCACGACGAGGAGCAACTCTCTGGTCTACTTGTCTGTATGAGACTCGCGCAGCAACTTTACCCTATAACTACGGCTACAGAACCACATAATGTTGCGCAATAGCATAGCAGGACATATTGCCACTTGGCCGCTAGGTACGGTGAGTATAAGCCATGGCTGTACGATAGAATGGAAGACGATGTTCTGAAGCAGCACGTGCTCTGATTAGTTGTTGATTATTGAAGCAGCCATCTTTCCAGTTTTCGGTGCGTCTTCCCACCGGCTCAGTTCTTTCGAGTTGAAGACCTTTTGTAGCACGTGACAATATGTATAAGTAAAAAAATTTTTTTACTTACACGTTTGCTTTCCTGGGGAATGAAAAAAAGTCTGTCTGAGCTACTGCTACATTTTTTTACATTTTAAAGTTGACAGTGCAGCTTTCCAGTAGGCAGAGGGGGTGGGGGTGCAATGCGCTAATAATACCGTATTTTCTCACATATAACTTGTTATTGCCTACAACCTGCTCCCTTAACTCTACAAAAAAAAATACATGCATATAACCCCTGCACATGACTAGCACTCTAGCTTTTGATGCATACATATAATGCTTGCTGGGGCAGGTTATATGCGAGAACATACAGCACACATGCATATGCCTATGTTTCTATAGCCACTGCATTAGCTGCTATCCCTATGCTGCACCAGTCCCCTTATTTGGAGAATTGCGCTGGGAAATTACTTACATAAATATGAATCTGTACGAAAAGAAGCACAACATGATAAGAGCTGCAGAAATTTTGTTGCCCGTGCAAATGCACCCTTAAATAGGCAAAAGGCAACAAAGTATTCATTGTACCACTTGTATTATTGTTGGTATTTTATCATACCTTATAGTATACAACACCAGTTGTATTTCACTTTTTAATGTTACCTTTTCTGCTGGTTCTTGTATCATTCACCTTTTGTACAATTTTGATCGTATTAATTATATGTTTTACATTGTTCTGTTCTTACATATCATATTTTGCTTCTTCATGTAAATTTGCGTTTATACCTTTGGTGTATAAAGTTTCTGTAAGGCCCCCTTACTCAATGCCGATGTGGCCATGTAAGGTATTTTAAATAAATAAGTAAATATGCCCATCTGATCACACGTTCTATCAGGTTAACCAGATTTCAAGGACCTTGCTATGTATCACAGACCATTTTACAATTTACAAGCTGCAGGCTGACAGTGATCACATGCATCGGCCATACATTTATCAATCTAGCGATCCCACTAAAATGGTAAAAATGCCTGTCAAACTGCTCTTATGCAAAGGTGTGCAAGAGTAGCCAAATGAAAAGCGGATTTTTTTTGGAGGGAGGGGGGGGGGACATGCGTAGATTAATGATCATTTTCTGACAAGCCCACTACTTCAGAATTCTATTTTTGTTACTTTGTACAGTCAATGCAGAATCAAGAGTAACTGGCCAGAAATTACACTATGGACATTGAAGAAATGCTAAAAATAGCAAGATATGTTTTGTTCATTAGCACAAGCAATACCTTATTTATTGTCAAGCGACAGTATCACGCTGAGCATCGTAGACCTTAAAAAAATATTCTGGGTTCCATGTACTAAAGCCAAACTATGAATAAGAGGCAGGCCCTTAGCGGGGCGACTCTAGAGAGGGCTCTAATATGCGCCTAAGTCTGAATAGAAGGGCACGTCTACATTATACCCCCCTCCTCCTATAACGAGACTGACATGCTTGGTAATAAAAGACAAGCTGTCGTCTATCAGTGCAATGCAATAGCTGCTGAGCTACTGAGACAAGTAACCACCCTATACAGCTGAATTCCTTTGCATGAGACACTGATGTAAGGGACAGTCGAGCATCAGAGTTGCCAGCGTGCCTGCATCAAAACAGGTATCAATCAGAGCGAGAACCTGTTACCCTGCTTATAAGACACACCTCATGTAAGGTAAAAGAACTGCTGTGTGGTGCATCTCTTATAAAGGGGTTCAACAGTATTTGCTACTGGAAAGAGCTACAGTGCCAAGCTAAGCACAGAAGATTTCGTCTGGTACTTCATCCGTTGTCTTCGGCTTAGTACGACATCTTTTCGCGACTCACCAGCTGGCCCAATCTATCAGTACTTCAGCCAAAGATTGTTACAATAAGCAAATACAAAAAAATAGATTGTGTTCATAATGAACTCTTCCACAGACACGTCTTCTCAATAACATCATGGCCTATGACTTCTTCAACAATTCTTGTGTTTGAAAGAATTAATTGCTGTGCGAGCTAGTAATCCATGCACCTGTGCCTTCGTTATCCCAGTTCTTTTTTTTCATGCAGTTTCCATCCTAATGCTGGTGTGTGGCTAGCTTATAAAAATCTGCACACGAAAATTATGCTTTTACTGTCACAAACAACAGTCACCAATGCAGGACAAAGAGCCAAAGCGTTCACCTCATAACGGACATTCTGGTAGACCTTTAAATTGTTGTCCAGCACGGTTAGGGACTTGGACGGCTTGTCGTTGCCCGTAAAAAGGAAAGTAATGTCTCCTCGCTCCCACTTCATGTCATTGAAATCGACGAGCGTCGTGTCTAACCTGGGAGAGCAAACAGCAAGGTGTCAGACACAAGAGGGGGAAAGGTTCGGGAAGCAGACATAGTCTGGATACCACACCGTGACTTCGTATTTTTGTGCAATAATTAGCTTCTTTTGACATCTAGGCATATACGGCAGATGACAACGTTCACGATTCGAAGGCTACCATGCTGAGCAGCCACCTGAAATAGCCACTATTAGTGAAAAAGAGCAAACAGACATTATTAGATCGAAGAATCATTATGAAACCTGGCTTTTTAAACGCTCGTAAAGCTACAACTGCTGAACTGCAATGTGATTTCCTAATTTTCACAGTCTTCTCTACTTTTCTAAAACTGAAATTGATAGGTGTACGTAAATTTTGCATAGTCACGCAGGTTCTCGCCAACAGTGCTTTACATTGTACGAAAAAACGGGAAAATTAAAGCTTAAAGAGCTGCTTCGCATCTAAAAAATTTCTGCGTAAGCCTCTGTAGCTGTGGTTAGCCGTAGTGTTCTATGCGCAATTTCTACAAAAATTAACCAGGGCCAGCACAATAAGGCTCGCCCCTATTAACAAATTATTTACCAAACGCATTCCAGAAGGCAGCTTCCTGCATTTCACAATGACACGTACGAGCACTTCAAAAGCTTCACATGTCAAGTCAGCAAGTAAGCCTTCCATGATAAAACCCTTCCACGATGCATGCAGGCAAGGTTAACTGCTTTTATACAACGTTTTCATTATTCCTGCACTAGACGCAACACGAAGTGGTCAACTGCAACAGCAAGTTCTCCAGCACTGACATAAAAGAGCAATGTCCTTACAGGCAATCTATTCACGTGGGTAAAACATACGGCTATCTGACAAAGGCGCAAATTGCCGTTGCACCATTGTTCGGAGAAAGTGATAACTAATGCGTATATACTATGCCACCTCAAAACACTGCGCTATCTCAAACAAACAGGGCGTGATAGGCCATTTCTAGAACAAAAACAAACAGTTCCGGGGACAGCTAGAATGTGGAACTAAACGGGAACGTCCAAAACCTCCATTGTGTTGTAGTGAATTTCTATTCGTATCGTACCAACTCATGAACATAAACTCGCAGCTCAACAGACAAGGGTTAGTAAATATAACAACTGGCAATAAACACAAGAGGCCGAGTTGCACTGCACGTTGTTTAAGTACAACGACGAGAAATTTGCAAGTGTTGTGTTGTCTCAGAAACCACCCACTAGCTAAGACTAGCAGTCCACTAGAATCCTTGCCAACCTGGATAAGCATTCCGAACAACAACCATTTTTGGGGCAGCTCAAACACACTGCTACAAGAAAACAATGCAAATATTACCGTGATAAGCAGCCTGTTGGTTTCCTTCAATCATACCAACAGGTGCAGTTGCCTAAATCTTTAACTATCGTGCGCGAGCGGCAATCTTTTCGGTGCATCTTCACCATATGACCAATGGCGAATTCCACTGGCAGATCTGGAGCAGCTGCCAAAATGCAGGTGGGAGAACTAGGATTGCACCAAGCCAAATCTACCACTGGAACACGTGAATGCTCCGCGTAAGGTCACTCCGGAAGTTGTGTATGCATACCCGTAAACCAGCTACGGAAATTATTTGACGTAGCCGATGATCTTTCAACGTGCGCACAGCTGGTAAGGAATCATTTCTTTGACACACCATTTTCATATACGGTTCGTCGTCATCACTGCAATTACTACTGTCAGACCTTGTGCTCTCACTATCGCTCAGAGCAAGAGACTAACTTGCAGCTCATCCAGCAGAGTCAAACTGCCCCATTTTAGAAGTGTAAACAAGCGCACAGGGTGATCAGACACGTCTTCAAAAAACACTGAAGACAACAAAGTTGCCCAACCATATCGAAAATGGCAGCACCGCGTTAGAAGAGTTCCGGCGAGATCCGCCTCTGCAAGAAGAAGCAACGCGTAATGCTCCTTCGCAAAGTGGGTTGTTCCGAATCTGCCAGGGCAAACACATACTTTCTCTTGACGCGGATCCTCGGCTGCCGGGCAGGAAAATTTGCTGCAACTCAACCAGTGGAATCTGCCATAAGTTAGGTTCCAAAAAGGGCCAGGGAAAGTTTTTGCCCTCAGACTACGAGCTCACAAAGAATTTGAATTTCATTCCATAATGCGGCACTGACAGACAAAAAGTTGCCGCTGCGCACAATAGTCATAGATTTTGCCGACTGTACCCTGGCAACAACTTTTAAATGTACAGTGGCAAGATAAGGGGTTATCCTGAGGTGGCAAAGAATGTTTTACTAGTAATAAAAGTGTCACCACACTAGTACACAGGTTGCCGCAAAAGCATGCTACACGCTGCAGATACCTGCCTGCAATTTATTCGAATTATTTCAATAATATGTTTTCCTTGCAGAAAAATGGCAATCTTCGCTAGTTCTTGTTCCTCTGTAGTGATACACTCAGACCTCATTATAACAAAGTTGCATCATGCATAAAATCAAGTTCGTTATATCCAAAAATTCGTTGTAAAGGTTTATTTCTAACACTATATCTATTGCAAGACTATTTTTCATTTACTTCATTATAACCAACACTTCGTTATATCCAGGTTTGTTATATCGAGGTTTGAGTGTATTACCATCCCTCTATTACCAGTGTTGTTGGCACCACTCACTGCAATGTCTAAACAGACCTCCAGGGATGCAACCGATCAGGTTTTCAGAACCTTCCATCATCCTCAAAAAAAGAGACCCGTAAAGATTAGTTGTTCACCAATTCTGGCAAGGAAGGATATTCGAACATTGTGCAGCTATGCTCCCGCACGTGCACATAATGCTCAAGCACAGCGATAAACCTCATGTGAAAGCTCCAGCCTTACGAAACACTATCCAGGGCGGAAACACCACTCTTGTCGCATGGCCCACGAAAGGCTGAGAAAAGAACCCCAGAACTATACGAACAGTAGTATCAGGGACAGTGGGAGGCGAGGTGAATTCGGGCACTGAAAACGCACCTGATGTTTGATCCTTTCTTGTGAATTTTACAGATGTCTGATGGCAGTATTCTTGAGACCAATGGGACTGAAAGGGGGAAAAAAATGAAGCAGTTGGACGAGGAAATGATTGGGACAACACAGCTGCAAAAGGGCATGGAAGTGCACAAGAGAATACAGGCTTACCACAACAAATCTACAAATAAAGATTTTACAGACGAAGCAACATAAGATGACTAAAAATGGTTTGTTGAACAGATGCAGTCAAATATGTGCATCACAATGTACAGCTTATAGGTAAAATCACTACAAAGCAATCAATCAATTAAACAATCGTAATAATTGACAGTCTTGTTTCACAGAACTGATAATCGAACGAAAAGGCTAAGCTTCATATTAAGTACTATATCGCAGAAACATGAACAAGAAAGCATCAGAAAAATAGTTATAACTTAAGTGGGAGATTTCCCGTGTCTGTGGGGATGCTGTCACCTCCTGTAAAGTTGTTTGTGCCTTGTGGCACACACGTGTCTCACGGATAGGCCGTATTTAGGATTAACACGACCATTGAGCGGTGAGTAGCGCAGTGCTCATGCAGGTTCACCATCATCATCATTATGGTTAGCACCGCAGCGCCAGCAGTGACGGCCGAATGGTAGCACATACCTAACACATGAACGGGTCTTTTAGGGGCGAAGCTCCTCTTAGTCTAACCTTGTCATGCGTCCCGCGTAACCTACAGAAGAGACGAGATAGAAAAGACGACAGTATCTCCTCCCGAACAGTATAATAGACGGCGCTGCCTCATAGAAGTATATACAAGTTGCAGTTGAGTGAGGATATTCTAGATGGCACTGTCCCGTTACTCTCTGATTGGCTGCTTCGCGGGCTGTGTCTGGGTACGCGGAAAACAGGTGCCTCTCTCAGCTTCCTAGATAGTCGCTGTGCGTGGCAGATCGTTGGTGGGGCACGAACGAAGGAAAGCGGATGGCGCGTTGAAACGCTTGCTTTCGGCTTCCTCAGCTCTCGTCTCGTCTGTGTTACCCGCGTGCTGTCTGCATTCTCGAACGCAATCGGATGCATGCACGAACCGACAAACACATGGACGGATGGATGAACGATCACTTCGCCCACTCATCATCATTCACTTCGTAAATCTGCTGTGATTTTTTTTTTTTTTTTTTTGTGTAGGGGCAGTGATCTGGATGCACGTCTCCCGCAGTAGGTCCACAGGCGGTGGCACCACGGGTCGTCTCCTACCAGCCCCTCATGGTGAGTCGAACAACGGCGACAACGCCTTCACGTTGCCTTTTGTTTGTTGAGTGTATTGGAATATTGTATAAGGCTGTTTTAGCGTGTCACTAGTGACATACTTTTTTTATTCAGCTGGCGATATTATTGATGTAAGTGTAATTGAACAAATGTACAGTGTTTGGTACGGTTCGACGCGTCTCCTGCGTATGTAGGTATGCCACTTGGAGAGGTTCCACCGTGATGTACGGCAACCATGACATCATCTCAATCAACTGACATACAACACGTAAAGCACCTAAGGTATTCTGTTCAATTAGCATTTTTTGTGAACTCGAGTGCACCATGTACCCAAAGTAATTAACCCTTTACTTCTTGAATTATTTTTGAACAGGAAAACGTTGGCAACATACAGGTTTTTATTTAGTGAATTGTAAAACAAGACATTAAACAAAAAAGAATGTATCTGTACAATGCTCTTCGATGTCTAGAAAATATGTAAGCAAGAGTCAATGCTGGCTTCACGCATGGCTCACAATCAATCTTGCTTGCCGCACTGCAGTCTTAGAACTACACATAAATGAAAAAGAGCTACACACGCGAGCCTGCACAGCATGCATTGCGACCTCAGCTCTTTAGCAGTTGCGGGCGATCTCAGCCAGTCCACAGCATGCAAGAGTGCAAAATGTGTGAACGTGCCAGGTCGCCCCCGAGAGACAACGGGTTAACAGCGGCAAAGGCCACTACAACATGCAATTAGCATGAACAATATCTGTGATAAGCATGAGAAAAAGAACGGAGATAAAGACAACTCACTCCAACTCTGGAAGTCCCACTTGAGCTCCATATAAAAATCCCCCATGAGTTCCAAGATGCGTACGAGATCTGGCCTCCGGAAGTCCATTGCTTCCCGCGACTGCTGCTTGAGTTTCCGCAACAGGGAGAGTACTGTGCCCATGCATGCGAAGTCACATTGAAACAACAAGTGCAACACCACTTACTGACAATTACATTTTATAGTGAAGCGAACTGAGTGAACAGAGGTTATATATTTTCCTAATGACTCCCATCATAAGGCCCCACTTGAGTGCAATGCCTCACTTAAGCATCCCAACTACTACCTGAACCAATCTAACACAGGCATACAAGTGACGCAGCCAAAAATGATCACATGAGAACACGACCCTAAAATTTTGAGCAAGTGTGCCTAGCAATTCATAGCGTTACTGTCTGAAACAAGAGAGAAATATTGCAATGATCAATAACTGCAAAATCAGACCTCGCTCCACTTTCCTGAAAAGCAATTCAATAGGCGAGAATGATGTTACGAAGCTACTACTGCTTGTATTTGAAGAGAGAGTGATGTAGATTTGATGAGAAAAACTGCCAAGGAAAGTTGTGCTTTGTTAGATAAAACATTTTTTTTTTAGCAATGACCAAGTACATCTACAAAAACCTCATCTTTTTGTTTTCTCAGAACATTTGCACTAAAAACTTAAGGCTGCAGCACCCAGTTTGCAATGCAAACACCAGCAGAACATGGTGACAGAACTAAATGTGTCGAACACTCAGTGTCTGGCAGTGCGGTGCGCCGACACCCAAAAGTCCTCAGATTCTGCAGCTTTTCAAATTGACATGTTCATGTGCACAATAAGTGCGCTGTAAATGTGATAACAGTGAGACACAACATTCCGTAGAATAATGGTCGCTTGATGTGGACTCACTTGTCTGACGATCCCCATAGCTGACAGCCTCTGCTAAGGAGTTCCACCCTTGACTGTTCTTCACTTTCACCGGAGCATTGTGTGCCAAGAGCAAGTTGCACACACTCTAGATTTTCACAGAAAATTGACAAATGGGGAACACACAATTCATTAGCACTTTGATTATGGAGTTTGCTTTCGTGAATGACAAAGCATAATATGCACACAACAAAGGAATAAGGCAGTACTGTATTTGCCATAACTATCAAATAAATTACAGAAAAATTTGAAAAGAGCCAGGCTGTTCGTTTCACTTGTATGAAATGTACAACACAAAAAATCAAGGAAGAAATTAACGAAAGCAAATGCAATATTTGCTCTACGAAACGTGAAAATGTGGATGTAGAAGTAAATGCATCAACGAGAAGCTGTTTGTGAGCTAAATATTTCTTTTCATAAAGAATGTTCGAAACATTATTGAAAAACTGTGAACTCACTTCATGAGAGCTACACCGTACTATGAAGCAAATAGCACATTTGGCATGACAAATAAACTAAAACAGGCACAAAAACATGCTGAACAAACATATAAATATAGTACATAAACATTCACACCAGCGGGAAAAGCTCAAAAATAGATAGGAAAAAGTCCACTGATGTGCCAGAAAACATGCCATTACATAAGTGAAAAACTACAAGGCAAATATTAACGAATTTCTCTATCATTCACAGCTGATCCCACAGATTTATGAACTATTGAACTCGGGAACTGGTCTCATCCCAAACTGCGGACTATGTTGCCTGCAACAAGCTGAGTACAATATGCGATATTTAAGCAGGCTTGGTCAGATTTAAAATGCAACATTACAACTACTTTTGTTGAAAAATTCCGAAAGAGAGTACGATATAACAACCAAGCCTTTAAATGGGGCCTTGCCTCACACCGTCAACAGAGAAAAGAGGTGACAATACTGGCACAAATAAAGACACATTCTTTTGCGCGAACAATGCGGGGAAAGCAAGAACACAGATGGCGCAAAGAAGAGCATCTTTCACGTCACGTAGCAGGTGACCTTTCTAGCCTGCCGACAGACATATGTCACATATAACAGTGGCATCTCGAGGCGTACAACTGGTACTGCTGTGCATATTTCTCATATACCCCACTGATTACGCGGTTGTATAACTATTTACTCATTCAGAAAAAAAATAATAAAAATTTTTCAAGCATACCCTTCTGTCCCAGCATGACAGCCAAGTGAAGAGGCGTGTTTCCTGAAAAATTAAAAAAAAATCGCAACTTTCGTTATGCAGCGAGCGTGTCGTTAACTTGAAACGGAAACAACAACAACAACAAAAAAAAACCAAACACGTATCCGCTTTGCGTTTCGCTTGTTTTACCCTCCACGGCTTCCTTGTGGTTATGCTCGACTCGAGGATCGAATCCCAGCCGCATTTTACGATGGAGGCAAAATGATTGAGGGCCGCGTACTTAGATTTATGTGCGCTGTAAATAACACCAGATGGTCAAAATGTCCGGAACTTTCCAGTGCGACGTCCCTCAAGATCGTACCGTGGTTAGAAGTGAAACACCAGGTTTTATTATTGTTTCGTTCACTCGATTAATCGTCACGTTAACTAACGATATCGAACGCGGGAGCGTTAAATAACCGGACGCGGTGCTTGCGAAACGTTCAGCAGCTGGGGACTGGGACGAGATGCCACATCGCGATGCGCCGCGCTCTCATTCATTTGAACCAGTTCGCCAGCGCGTCCCTTTCGGCGCGAGACGACACGCACATACATAATCCGTTTACGAACAAATCTCGTTTGACTCTCGGGGTGGCCTTAACGATTCCGTCAACATCCTCGGCATCAAACCGCAGCTGCCGCTTTCCCACCGAGCGAAAGCGTTTCCAAGGACGCACGCACATGTGGCCACCGCTGATACTACTGTCAAAAGTCTGGAGCGGAAATTCCTGAAACCGCTTCCTCTACAAGCGCAGCAAAGCAAAGCAAAATAAAGAAGTAGAGGGCCGGAAACGCGGCGCTAAGAGAATTTATGTGCCTTCCATTAACCAAGGTTTCGGTCTTCCAAGTCCGCCCTTCCTACAGACAAAACAAGAGGACCTATTCGGTTAAGGTGTAGGTTTTCGCACCGTTCGTACTATAGGTCAGCGACCAAAGGCAAAACGGCATGTATAGGTTGGTCAACTTCCGGCTCGACCACCTAAAACATCGTCGGGTCGTGCGTACTAAATGGTTTAGCTTCCGCGGTCCAAACGATGTTTTAGAGGAGCCCTGACACGAAGCTTTCTTTTTTCTCTCCTATGGCTGGTCTAAACAACACGACAGACAAAACTAGACCGCGAGTGGGAATGAGTCGCCGTTGCGGGCCGGTCTCACCGTGAACGTCCTTCTTAGCGACGTCGTGGGTCCGGAGGAGAGCGGAAACTCGTCGGACATCGCCTACAAATACCTTTTCGTGCAACGGATACATGCTATCGTCTTCACCGTCGCTGTCGCTGTCCGCCATGTTTACCTCTCGCGTCGTCTCGTTGGGCGTACGTTACGAAACGAGAACCGAAACAAGAAAAAAAAAAGTGCCGGTATTCGGCGCGACGCGGCGCGACAAGCGCATACTGTTCAAACTTGTGAAAGAGCGGCGTTATTATTATTTTTTTTTTCTACTGCTCCGTTTTCGGTGCAACAAGTTTAGCGACCCCGCGCTTTCTAAAAATTGTCAGCGATCGCACACTGTCACAGAGCATGGCTGTCACGAACATTTTTTTTTTCTGGGTTTACATAAAGGAGCCAATTGATGCTACATTTATTAATAAAAGCCTCAAATTTGGAATGGGGAGGTGAACAGCTTATACATACATAGAAGAGGTAAAAAATTGAAGGAAGTAAAGAATGAAGAGATAAAGGTAACGCAGCGAACAATCAGTACTCATTTGTGGCACAATTTGGTTTGTACCTAATCTTCAACTGACTTACAGGTTGCAACACGACACACTACAGCACTTTCAAAACTCGCAAATAAAGAAAAAGACCGACTCATTAAAGCGGCGCGAGAACTCACGTTTTTCGACTACCACTTGCACAGCTAAAAAAAACTTCGGCAGATTTTATGTATCAACGTTCTGCAAGGCATGCGAAGGGAAGGTCGACCGTTTTGTAATTTGTACATTGAGCGACACGCTACTGCACGCACAGACATATGCTGAACAGTTGTAAATGTTTATATAAGCAGTTGTTTGCACTTGCGCAACTTACCAGCAGGAACATGAGTATCAGCAACACCATGAAGCCATAAGCAGATAAGTACTGGGGCTCGCGACGATGGTAGCCCTGTACACTGTTACATAAGTATATTTCATCGCATAGCTCATAACTACAATCGACGATAAACCGACGTGACGGCTGTATCGTAGGAGTACGTATGTTTCGATACCTGGCATGGCTCTGCGGTAGAATGCTTGATTGTCACGCACAATGTTGAAGTTCGATTCCCGAGCGGACCCTCACGTTTGTTCTTTGCGATCGTCGGGTCAACACTGCCGATGTCAGGTTTCTCTTAACGCTCACGCGTTAAAATTACCCATGAGCGTTTCTCGTCGTTCATCGGTTACTAAGTGTCTACCACCTGTTTGTGGCACATACCCGCGTACTATAGTGACACATGCCCGACCGCAGGTATGTGCCACTTTGGCCGATTCCTCAGGGTGGGTGTGATCTACAACTTTAGGATCTACGTTTAAATATGTGCCACTGTCTGGTGAGAAGTGTTTGACGACGTACGCGACGGGACTGTGACATTACGCATGTCTTGAACATATCTTAACTCAGCGCACGACTGCGCGGACACGAGAAGAAGGGGAAAACCGCAACGTAGTCCGCTTAATCGTGCACCGAGTTCAAGTGCTGTCGGCAGCTGGCCCAGCTTTCAGTCCTCATTCATGTCTTGACCAGGGCGTCATATTTTTCAAACCATCTTACCCACCCATACTTATTTTGGTTCACGTCAAGTTAACGGGGTGATCACGAGAACACCCAAACGTAATCGGGTAAGCGGCTGGATAGATAGATAGATAGATAGATAGATAGATAGATAGATAGATAGATAGATAGATAGATAGATAGATAGATAGATAGATAGATAGATAGATAGATAGATAGATAGTAAATGTGCTTGCAGCACGTAAAGAAAAGTATTCGCATTTGAAAATCTTGGGTCAATTCTGCTGATGTCCGTAACTTTAGTTTTCTGTTCGCACTTTCGTAATCACAGGGCCGATTTATAATCCATTCATTTATGACGGCGCATCACTGTGTTACCGTGGTAACATCCTTGCCAGCATGCATACGTCTGCGTGAAATTGGCTGACCACCAAATGAAATAGCTCCACGGATCACAGAAGCGGGCTTTTGCGCACGAAGACTCTTCTTAGGGTGAAGCCATCTTTACAGGTACAGTGCACACGATACGTGCAGACGTAGATTAGAATTCCGTGAAACGTCATACAGACTGGCTACGTCTCGTAAAAGTGAGATGGCGACGACGATTAACTTTTTACTAAGTAGGTAATCGTGGTTTGAAAATTTTCCACGTCTGATAACTTTGCTAAGTCTCCTTTTGGCAACATCTGAGTACCGTTGGAAAAATTGATGGTACTCTTCTAAAGGGGTGGAAATATCAGTTACCAGACTAAGATGTCGAGCTCCCCAACCGAACATTTAGCACAGAGGTCTGGTCTGGTACAGCCCACCTTATGGCTCCACTGCAAAGAGAGTGAATCTCTGCATCATTTCCTTTTAACATGCACATAATTTACAAATAAAATAAATCGATTGCTACAAGGCCTCTTCATATGACTGCCTTAAATTAATACCTCCCGGTGGCTATTTTATTCAAGGCAACGGAAAAGGGCTTTAGCCACAGAGAAATTTGCGAAACCGTATGCGATTTCCTGTGGAAAACAAAACGAATAAAATGTTCGAAAGCCTAGGCGCAAATTCATTTATTTTCAACCCTATTAGCTTGTTGAGTTGTTTTTCCCCTTTCTTTTATTATTTATTCATTAAATTTTTAATCCTTGTTTTGTCGTGTGCGTTCATTTTTAAACCGTACATTTCTAAACGTATTCGGCATGTAAAACAATTTCTCTCTAAAATAAGTATACCACCCGTTTCATGGCCAATCCCCCACAGTGCGCTGAGCCAAGACACTTAAAACCAATCTACAAACCAACCTTGTAGTGCGCGTTTTAAGGTATTCACTAAAATTCGTAATAACATAATTCACAAGACCAAGGTACTTTGCCACGACTATTTATTTACTGTATGCGAATATTGTCAACCTGTGTTCTCCCAATTCACATAAAAAGCCCTTTTTACCCTGTTTGTCTGGCATACAAACCGTAACGGAGGCACATTAAGGACGTTACAGACTACTGCCGAGAAACGGCCAAGACATGTTGTCACGTGGTATTATTTGAGATACGCAATAAACACAAAAGCGCCGAACGCGGAATCAACCTTCGGAACGCCAATGGGAGGCTCCGCTTTCGGGTCAATGCCCTGAGAATCAGTTTCGGGCCAGGCTGTCGCCATATATTCACTGTTTCTGAAACTATAAGGAAACCAATCACCTATAGGCCAACCATGAAGGGTCGCAACAGTGAACTTGACTAACGCTCATGTTGAACCTTGTTGGTGTAACGTTCAGAGACAGATTAAAGCCCCCCGAGAAAATAAAATATATAGAAACGCTGTCATTGCGTTCTGCTGCCGTCGTACTTTCAAGCGCCTTACATTGTCACTATGCCACAATAAAGTTTCCTCCTACTGCCACGGTGGCCTATAGGCCCAGCCCTATAGGCCCAGCGGTGGCCTATAGGCCCAGCGTGTACAAACGGTGGCCTATAGGCCCAGCGTGTACAGTATCTCGAGCCACATTGCGTCAACCAAGCAACGAAACAACGCCACTCCCCGGATATGGTGACGTAAGCTGATTGCGCCGAATTTAACGAGCCGTGCCAGAAGGTCGGCGGGCGCATACTGCACTTTCAACGAGGGGCAACGTCGGAGGTCGGCGTCAGGAGATGACGTAGGGCCAGCCCAGTTGGCTAGAGCTACGCTGACGTCGGAGATCGCGAGGGCACAACCGGTCGGCACGGAATCCAGCGAGCGAGTCATTGCGCTGACTGTAACGAGCCGCGCCAGAAGGTCGGCGGGTGTATACTGCACTTTCAACGAGGGACAACGCCCCTTTCCTTCCCACCCGATCCCTTCTGCCTGGCTGACGTCGTAATGAGTGTCTATCAGTCCTCAGACTCGAGCTTCCCCAATGATGCCACGCGATACCGCACCAATCAGCGTATACAGCAAACGACCGCGGTCCCCGTCCTGCCGGGAAGCCAGGTGCGTGGGGTTACGCGGGTGGGTGTTTTGATGTGGGCGGGGAGCAGTAAAGGGATTCGATCGAAGCGTAGTGCCACAGTGTGTGCCGCCTCAGTGAAAACGGTACCGACGCTGCCCACGCACAGTGTACCTTCGAACCCTCTTTCGCATCTGCTACGAGCGGGACTTTCAATTTGGGGAACTTGCGAGTCAGCGCCCATTCGTTGTACTGTGTCTTGTTTCTAATTTCGCCTTTGTCTCCGACGTTGTGCACTGCGTTCAAACCAGTTAGCGTCCGTTACAGGCTACCCGGACGAATTGCATGGACAAATTCTACACGGGTCCAAGTTTTCTTGGAAGTCTGCAAAGTCGAATGCATTCTCTGAAGCCCGAGTTGCGACTTGCTTTGCTATGACTTGCACATGAAAAAGAATACACTGGGGTTATTATTATTATTATTATTATTATTATTATTATTATTATTATTATTATTATTATTATTATTATTATTATTTGTCAATACAATTATCCAGCCAGCTCAAAGCCACACGCAGGTTATTATTTCTAAGCACACCACACGAAGAAAAGCCACCCCTCCTCATAGAAAAAAAATAAAACAAGAAGGTTGTATAGAGCCCTAAACATCGTAGAACATGACAGAGATAGACAATAATTTACGGCTGGGCACTTACAATCATTACTAGTTTCTTGTACAATTGGCTAAACGATCGCGTCATTTCGGGAGGAAAAGCTTACCGTGTTCCAGTGCTTTTTTTTTTTTATATCCACACACTTCCGAGAGTAACAAACGTATTTGCCTTGTTTCTTTGAGCTTTCTTTGTTTCTTTTATTTCAGCTCGTTTATTTTTACCTGGTTTCGCTACAAGCAGTTTCACGTCGAGTTCCTGCACAAATGTACCATTTACAGAATCGGAGGCGTCATCTAATGGGACACTAAAATAAAAGTCCAATGATTAAGTAAAGATTGGTAAATTATGCTGTGAAAGCTCCAATAGTGCTCATTTCGCCGTAAATTTGACCTTCGTAGATTCACAAACAGGAGAGGAAATTTAATAAAGGTGAAAATCTCAATTTTCAATTTCGCGCCGAAATCTCCGCGCGTGACGACAGAGTTTTCAAAGCATATTTTTATTTATTTATTCATTTTTGGAGGCATTTCCTCAATGAAATTTCCTGACACTTGATATCTTAAGTATACGGGTCCTTCAGACGTATGTATTCATATTACAGTGACAACGAACTACGTAGGGCCTAGTAAACGCCGTCAAATTCTATGACGTCACGGTGTTTGGTGTGGGAAAACGGTGGCGTTTCTACCGGCATTTTCCTTTAGCGCGTCTTCTCGCTTATAAGGCGTCGTCTCGCGACAAGTGTGGTGATTTTGAAATTGCGAACGAGTAATCAGCTAGTATGAAAGAAATCGTTTTTCCTTATGGTGCGCCTTCAATGCGGAGAGGGGAAGGGGGGAGGCTTCTATACTTTCTCTCACACTCTTCGACGTTCGAGGGAGAAAAAAAAAAAAAGATCTTGACCCTTCTCGCCCGAGACGCAACATAGCTTCTTTTGAACACGTAGAATAATACCTAAACGAAACTTGCACAATGGCTGAACAAAATTCTATTACTACTACTACTACTACTTTTTCAAGTGTTGACCACAACGGTAAGAAAAATTTATTCCATGCACTTCTTTGACTTCACAGTTGTTGTTGTTTTTTATTTCGATCAGACTGCATGCTCTCACCACTTACCGCACATTCCTAACAGGTGGGGATCATGTACTTATGTTATGGTCTTTACTCTAGAATACCGCTTCTGTGCTAGATGCATTCATGCACGTAGCTAAAGCGGCATGAGCACACCGGTTGCGTCGTTTACGATCAGGCAAATGCTTTGGTGAAGTTTCTCGCGAGCAACTACAGGTGGCCTTGGCGCTTAAATACCGACGAGATGTTTAGCACCACGGAGGAAGGAAAAAGGTTTCCTTCCTCCGTGTTTAGCACGGACGTCGCCGTCTCTTGACGGCAACGTCAAACGTTGGCGCCGGGCGACGGGAAATCGGGCTCGTACTCCGCCGCCTCGCCGAGATATCGAAGTATAGCGTCGCGGTACGATTACGTGTCGTTGCATATGCCTCCAAACGAGCGCACACAAGCGAGCATATTCTGGGACACGAATGCATAGGCGCCCCCCCCCCCCCAACCTCCCCAAAATTAGGTGGACCGCCTAAGGGGCAGCGCCAAGGTTTCTTTCTGGGGGGGGGGGGGGGGGCACCAACGAATATTGTGTACCTTCGAGGGGAAGGGAGGCGCAGAACTTATGCGTTATGCTTTGGCTATGGTTGATCTAGGAGGCGAAGGTGACAATATTGGGGGGCTCCAGATTTAGTTACTTAGTTTCATGTAGAAGGCGCGTCAGTATTTGTTAATCCGAAATCGGCCTCTTTTCATAAGGTTGTCCCGAAAAAAAAAAGAGAGAGAGCAGAGAATGAATTTCCATTATGTGATCCCTGTTATCAATCGATTATTTGTTCCTGAAGGTGTGGGCCGTATACAAATGAAGGTGTGGGCCGTATACAAATGGGTCATCATCATCATTCTTCCCTTCGACGCGTTTCTGGCTGCGCATTTCAGACGCCAGTGATTTAGAACTTGGTGGTTAGTTTTAATTCCCATTGACGACGCCATTATTACTCGGAAAACAGACCCCTCGACGGCATTGATCCGCGAAAACGGGTCATAAGACGAGCAAGGAACTGGGCCCATCATGCAACGCACGCAATGTGTATACTTACGCCAGCTCGTAAGCTCCTTGTTCAGCCGATTTCGATGAGTACGCGAATGCGGCTAGCCGCTAATGACCGGCAGCTCGTCATATAAGCTTCGCGAATCCAGCCAGCTGATTTGAAAGCGCA
Organism: Rhipicephalus microplus; assembly: GCF_013339725.1. Taxonomy (NCBI): domain Eukaryota; kingdom Metazoa; phylum Arthropoda; class Arachnida; order Ixodida; family Ixodidae; genus Rhipicephalus; species Rhipicephalus microplus. The sequence goes on along the minus strand of NC_051175.1, from coordinate 88,376,038 downwards.
GCGGATTGAAAAGTGCAGCAGGAAAATTATTACGAGGAACCATTCGTGCGCAATTGAGCACACGCTCGGCTACAACGATATCTCTTTTTTTTTTTTTCGGATGTTTTAATGACGAAGAGAGCCGTACGAAGAGACGTAAGGGAGAGGGCGCGTACGGCGAGTGTAGATTTAAACGACGCGGGGAGAAAGGGTAACGAAGAGGGAAGCCAATGGAGAGCGTCGAGTGCGATGTAGACGTTGGCGCGTCGGCACGCTTTCCTGCTCCTCGCTCCTACGTCATCGCGCGAGACTCCCTACTTGTGTGGCGGCGGCACTTTTTTTTTATGCTCATTTTTCTCCGATACGCGCCCTTTTCCCGCCGGGGGGTCGACATTCGCTTCGGAAGCCGCCGGTCTTCTAAAACAAGCTCCTCGCTGCAGTCGGCTTTCGCAGCAGACGCCAGCGGGAGCTCAGTAACGCCGGCGTGGCGAACGTCGTACGCACACGTGTACTGTAGGAGGAGGAAGAAGTGAACGACAGGAACGGGCGTCTTTTTTAAGGCGATAAACAAACGTCATGGGCAGCAACGGCGCGTTCGACGATCACCAACTGGACTACTCCAGGCTGCATTTCGACACAAACGCCATCCATGCCGGACAGGAGCCGGATCAGTGGACTTCGCGCGCCGTGGTGCCTCCCATATCTCTGGCCACCACGTTCAAGCAACGGGCGCCAGCCGAACCTTTTGTGAGTACACGCCTCTTTTTTGTTTGTTTGTTTCACGCGCACCAAACCTACGTGTCACGTTTCTTAAGGAAGAGTGTGGGTAGTTCAAAACTCGCGAAATATGTAGGATTATAACCACGCATGAGGGCCTGCAGACTGGTACTTAAGGAACGTGGCCTGTCGTTATCCAACGGGCGTCTAACCTTCATGTCAGGTAGACATGTATGTCTGTAGTCTATAAGTACAGGCGTAATGTTTCTTGCATCAATAATGCACACACAAGAGCCTGCACATGAGGCGCAAGGTCGCAGTTATACATACGAAATGCCACGCAGACCAACCATAAGCTAACAGACGTCTAATCAAGACGTCATGTTGACTTCTTTGTCTATAACAACATGCGGAAAGTAACTTTCCTTCAATTCACAAGTTTCCCGTCAGAGGCGTATAGTCAGGATTTGTTTCCTTGTGACGGATGGGGGGGTTCAAGCATCGTGAAAAGTCGTGCTCGCATATGTATTTGTATGTATGCGTGTACATTATATGCTCATGTGAAGTTGAAAAAAAAAAAAAGAGTCGGGAGAGTTTGAACACACCCCCCCACCATTCCCTAGCTACGCCTGTGTTTCCGTTATATATTACGTTACATTACATGATACAAATTAAGTTTACATAAATTTGGGCGGAAGCTCCACCCACGCTTCCACCAGGAAACGCTTAAAGCCCAAGAAACAAACAGCACTTTATTTTTTTTTAACACGCACGTGACTATATTCGGCTTTATAGTATCGCTTTCAATACGATTTTCGAAGCTATCTGTCCGTCAGCTGCTCTGCTTACGTTCGAAGCAGCTGCTTGGCTTGTAGTCTGCTTCGCGCCGTAACGAACTCTGACGTCTACAATACGTCATCATACGGGCTTTCGTTTTACGCCTTTTCTTCGCTTTTTCTCGTGCGAGCGTGGACAATTCGTCGAAACAAATATCTGCCGCGCATGCCTGGGGCGAAAAGAACACCTGTACAACAGTTGATGCAAGGGCGAGGCAATCAAAAGGAAAACGTGTCAGTCAACAGTAGCTCCGCATCACGCCATGCATGAAAGGGAAACGTCACGTGATCCGCACACGCGGAGAACGCGCGCTGTTTGAAAGAACAGTACTATACGATCGAGGCGACGCGCGTTTTCAGGGGCCGTCGACCTCGACTCCGCCGGGCGGGCTGGCGCGATAAAACGCAACATGACGGCAGCCAAACTCCGACTGCGAAAGCGGCTGATACCGGTGATCGTGTTTCGTCTATCTGGCATCGTGTACGAAGCGCTGTCGCGATAACTCTGCAACACTTCGTGATACAGTTTAGCGGCCACCGGTATTACACGCCGGTATAAGCATAAGCGTAGTAAAACGGTAAGTTGGGCCAGTTGGTTAGGATCCATCGTGAACTTTCTTACAGCGCAACACCAGAAAAAATACAGGACAGGGAAAGAGCAAAATGAGAGAGAGAACCACCATCATTTCAAGCATCATAACCAGCTAACAAGAGAAAGTCGCTGAGGCACATCATATAAAGATTAGGGGGAGCAAGTGCGTTAGTGAACCATCCGTCACACTGCATGAAAATGAGTTATTTAGGCCAATCTTGTTCATTGCCATAAGTGTGATAACGCTACCTCGGTGCACCTCGTATTCTGCGCATGTTGTGATGTAGGCTGCCAGTACCTATATATACACTTTTCACCCGGTTTTTTCCAATAAACAACTGTTGTGACCAGCGCCGTCTTTTCTTTCTCTTTTGCTCCTTCCCTGTCCTGTATTTTTTCTGGTGTTGCGCTGTAAGAAAGTTCACGATGGATAAGCATAAGCGTGCCCACGGGGGAGGGATGATACCTCACCCAAAATAACATAAAGGAGGTTGGGGGGGGGTCGCCAATTTTATTTCATGCATTTACTCCAGCGGACCAATCACGTTATTATCCAATGTGCAGCGTTATGGCTACGCGTGCTTCTTTTATTTTTTAACGCGACAGTGTTTTATGCCGGGGTCCTGCACTGGTCTGCTGACGTACTTCCGTCACGGATGTGACGTTGAAAAATACATACTAAGAGATGGCAAAAAAAAAACTCAATGCAAGTATTTGTCACGCGGAATCGAACCAGCGACCTCTCGACTCTCAGCGTGCGGCGCTAACACTACTCCTCAAAGCGTGCGTTGTCTGGACTGCTAACGACAACCCATATACACCGTTTGGCAGTCCTCACAGCTTCGAAACTTTACCACGTTTTCGTTATCAGTGGCGAGATAGCGTGACGGGATCGCGTCTGACGCTCTCTAAAGGTCGCCGCCCCCACGGAGCGTGGTCTCTCCTGCGCGAGCGCTTGTCAGACTCGTAATTCGGGAGAAGATGAAGGTCACTTCTCACGCTGCCACGGCCGCGTCTACGAAAGGAGCGCGCTGCATGCTGACACACGACGCAGGAGGAAAAGAATTGTGACAGTCGCTCGCACTTGTTCTGTGTACACCTGTGCGCTTGTTCCGTGCGTCTTTCTTTGTTTGAACAGCGCGCTTTAAGTACCAAGCTGTGACAGTTGCTAGACCGCGCTCGTCCAGTGTATGCCGCTTTCGTGCGTGCTTTTCTGCTTGAGGTGTGCGCTGCAAGTTTCGAGCTGCCTGCCGTTCCTAACTTTGCAAATTATTGGTGTTGCCGAAACAATTCACAATAAACGATCAACTACCTCTGAAAAGACACGTTTCACTTTAATGTTTTACCGATTCATATATAGGGGGATCGGCCTCGTTTTTTTTTTTTTTGACGATATTGGCAACCAGAGACTCCGGATATAGTATACAAGTAGCCGTTTATTTTGCACCGGAAAGCTGGGGGACCAATGGAAGACTTTCGTGAGAAACACGTCATCACCGTATTTTCATTTTTGCGTCCCTTGCGGAGTTTGTTTTCATTGGGACTCGATAAAAGAAGGTACGAAACATGGGAGGGGGATTATCATACTCGCGATTGTACCCTGCGCACGACCGCATTCAGACGTGGTTTGCGAAACGCTACAAAGCGATCCGCGTACGTGTAATGTGAATATAGGGGCGTGTCCTAATAACAACAGAAACCACGTGCGATGTAGCGATGGCGTTCAACTGATGTCGCGAATGCAGCTTCCCATCGTATACACGCAATATGGCGGTTTCAGCGACGTCAGCATGAACTTAATGAGTTAATGAGTTAATTTAACCCATATATGCCCAGTGTCCTACATCTGGGAAGCTGAAACTTTTCAGCGTAACTCGAATGCTTTTGCCTGTAAAAAGGGTAGCGCCACCTAAGGTTTGCTCGCGATGACCTGTCCTTGTCACATACGAGTCTAGGTGATCGCTGGGCTACAAATGGCCACGTGGTTGCAGTCACAAAATGGCTATTTCGCGTGCGTGTAGCTGAGCGCCATACCGAGAAAAAAATATACAAGTAATTTATAGTCAAATTGTCAATATTCTTGGTGATTGTTCGTCAGTTATTGGGTGTGCAGTAACTTTCGTATGACAGTACAGTGATAGGCGCTAATGTTTTTTGTCCGCGGTATATCAAACATTGGTGTCCTGCATGTAAGACGGCTCCAAAACCATTGTTGGAAAGAGTTCCTTTTTTTTAAATACAAGCCTTATTATGTTTTCTTAGGTCGTAGAAGCAATCATTTTGGGGAAATAAATTAGTTTTGTTAACTTTCCCAAGTTTGGGCATACATGGGTTAAATAATAATGGGGGTTTGACGTCCCATATGATTATGAGACACGCCGCATGTGGAGGGCTCCGGAAATTTCGACCACGTGCATGGGTTTCTAAATGCGGAGCAGTTTCTTGGTTGCACGATATGTGACACGTCGGCGATGTTGTTGTTGTTGTTCTCCTATTGTTAGTGGCGCATACCCACTGTGGGGGATTGGCCAAGAATCGAGTGGCTTTAAAATTTACTGTTCAGATTTAGAATGATGGGAGGTATAACAGAAAGATTACCGATAGCCCATAGGCAAGTGTGGTGCTTAATGTAATGCATACAAATATTTACATGAACGAATTTATTCTTAGAATAGAGCAATAATCTGATTTTATACGTATATAATTATGTGGACATGTTAGGATAATGAAACTGGTTAATTAGTCAACCTATTAGTTTCATCAATATAGTCCCGGACGGCCGCGCATACTGTCCCATTAGAGAAACCAGAAACGGAAGCTCCAAAAGACAAAATGACAGGCAGAGATAAGTCCATACCAATACCACGCAAAGGTATTTCTAATAGGGTTTTTCGTAACGTGTTAAACCGCCTGCAGGTCAAAAATAAATGTCCACACCCCTACTGCGCATGCTCGCGCCTCGCGTGTAGTGCCGCATGCTTGCGTCTCGTGCCAACTGTTTGCTCCCCTCTCCCCTCTCTCTCGCCTCGCGAGGCCGACGCAGGCATTGTCTGGTAGTAAAAACCGTCTGCTCGCGAGCTGCACAACCGTTCACTGGCCCTGGATCGCACATCAGCGTCGCGCGTCACTAGTTGAAGGAAACGCTTCTCCTTCATTTAATAAATAAGAATAATAAGACGGAATAACAATTAAGCATTCCCAAACCATACCAAATAACGCAACATGCACGCGATACCCCCACCACTCTGCGACGCATTTACTCGTGTTCCCTCCGAAGGAAGATGCGGGCGGCATTTCTAACGTGCATGCACCTAAATCTAAGCACACGGGCCTCAAGCGTTTTCCCCTCCATCGAAAATGCGGCCGGAATTCGATCCCGCGACCTGCGGGTCTTGATGAGCTTATGATAGGTCAGCTGTTTAGCGTGAAACATAAGTATGAAATATTGTCTCCCGCAGCGTACGACACTACAAAAATTTCATGTATTCCAAACAAGGAGGTTTAAAAAAAAAATTGCTGGAGTGGAAATTCCTGCCCACGAGTGAAGCCGTGCCTACCTGTAAGATGGCGGCTGCGACGGCCATTTTACTAGGGGCGTGATGAGCTCTTGGCGTTCGGCGATTGAGAAGGAGCGTTTTCCTCGCACACCCAACGAGCTTAGCGCAGCAACCTTTCAGGGTCACATAGCGCTCAAAGTGCGTCCTTATGTTACTAGCTTTGTTTAGTAAGCCTCGAATTCAAGGCAAACTTTATTGTGAGATAAGGTTACCGCTACTAGTCTCTGAAGGTTATTTCGTCATAAACAACTCCTTTAAATTATAATTAACGTAGCCTTTTGACTATCACATCAAAGCCACTTGATGGCTAAGTGGGCACCACCAAAAAATAGCATGTTTCTGAGATCTTTGGAGGGCAAAAGCTGGCTTCCCTACTGCTGGCAAAGTATCGCAAGAGCTTCCACTCCAGCAAGTATTCTTAAACCTCCTTGATTCCAACGCGACATAGCCATGGCCACCTGCTCCAAGACGAGTCCGCGAAAACCTGGCGCAATGACTAAAAGGATCTGAAGTAAACTTGTGAAACTGCGCCCCCTTTTTTTTATGCGCCCAGGTACGCACGCAGTAATCCACAAATTAATTAATTTGCCACATGCACTCTCACGATTCATCGACGTTCGTCGAAGAACAGAAAAAAAAAAAGAACTGTACGAGCAAAGCGCAGCAATAAACGTTGCTCCGTTGAAAGACGTACTCTGTAAAGCCTGGAACAAGTCTCTTATAAAGAGCTTTGTATAGTTTTTTTTCTTTTTTCGCTACGCACGCATAGGTCAACGTAGCAGTTCATATGTGAACTCGTTCCAACGCGCTATCAAATAATATAGAAACAGAACAAAACAGCACAAACAAAACGCAGCCATAAACATTACTTAACGCAACGATCTTCAAGCGACGAACTTCTTTTGTTTTTCGTGGCAGCTGGGATTCCAGGAATGAGAGTTCGCCCGTCACTGGAGCAATGAAGGAACGGAGCGCACAGCTTGGCATATGCGATGTCAAAAAGTACCACGTATAGGCGCGAAGTACGATTTCTGTATATGAATTACGTGTACTGGCAAGTCATGAAGGCAAGCAAACGCAATACTATATACACACATTAAAACGATTAAGAAAGAAGAGTTGCAAACTAATTCCGACCGCATTTGTGCCTGTCATGCGCTTTCTTTTTTTCCTGGTCGATTTCTTAGGTATAGTTAATGCGAAACATTTAGTAAAGAAGTAAAAGTCGTACTGTACCCCCCCCCCCCCCCCGCCGCCTTTTTTTTTTTTGTCTTTTCCAGCCTACGTTTAAAGACTGTAACAGCGAGTTCGCAGCATCGCAACGTAAGAAGGGAAAAAAAAAATAAAATAAAACGCACGCAACTCGAACCCATTCGAGTGTTGACGCGAACATAAAATCAGAGTTATAATGCAAGGCCTCCTAGATTTGCGCCGTGAATAGCGGATCTCGAGAGGCCACGTTCACCGCGTTGAAATCGCATTCCTTTCCTCTTGGGTTCATGGTTTTAGCTCCGTCGCGTCAAAAACGACGTTGCTGAAGAAACAGCGGGAACAGGGGGCGCGCTATTCGTCGAGCTCCAGCCAATCAACGGCCGTCGAAATTGACAGTTCAATAAAATAATCACGACGGTCCCTTATTCATTCACCTAAAACGACGACTCGAAGGCAAAACATGTCGTCATTTTCTTAGTCGATGATTTGATCCTGTCCCGTCACCCATAGAGTTTCCTATAAATACACGGAGGGAACTGCAGCGCTTGCGTCTATGGGAGCTGCAACGCGCAGCGCAGTTAGCATTGAACTAATCGGTAGTACATAAATTTGCCGTTGTCTTGCCTATAGTCTTCGTTCTCTTAGCTTCGTTTGGCGCGTGGCCCGAACCTGCTTTGCCGCATACGAAGTTAGCAAAGCTTTAGCAGGCAGTCACGCTTCAGTATACCTTGACCCCTTTTATGCTGACCAATTCAAATAGGCACATGAAGTTCACAATGATCCATTCTTTTATCCAAAACAAAAGCGAAAACGCAAGATATCGAAGCCTCAAGTGCGTATGAAGCTCAAGGCACGAATACTAGGCAAATTCGCGCACTATACCCATCATTCCCATGGTGGCTGAACGATCGCAGCGCCACTCACCGAAAGCTTCGCGCAGCTGTGACGCGGATTCGCACCACCTCCATGGGATCGAAGCCGTTCCTTCTTCTCTGCACAAAATTTGGCGATCTGTGACGTGATGACGTCACAGATCGCCATTCCCCTTTCCTTCGTTCATTCACACATCTCTGCAGAGAGTCGGTGAAGGCAGATTGGAGATGTATACTCAATATGTACGCAGATAGCGATAAATACAGGTTGTAAACGTCCAAGCGGGCGTATGGCGAGAGTGACTGTACAGAACACCTTCAAACGAAAAAAACCGAGCGACATCATCGCCGGTCAAGGCCTTGCCGCCGGTCAAGGGCTTCACGTGCGTTCTCACGATTATAAAAGAAACAAAACAAAGAAACATCGCATATCGTCTCCACTGTTATCAGCGTCTGAGCACCGCTGCGAGGTCCTCTTCTTGTATACGATCTCAAGAGGCGAAACGATACGTAGTCACCCCACCACCGTCGGCGCAAACAAGAGTGTTGTTGTTGTTGACTGCACGGTTGGCGTGTGCTTCCCGTATGTGATACCGAGAAACGCGTGGTACGCACTAAAGTTCGCGATTGGATTGGATAAACTTTTATTTGGTCCTCCAAAACACAGACCACTGTGTTGCGGGCAGCTCCCACGTGGGGACTGAGATGCCGAGCTCCTCAGCCGCCTCGCGGGCTTGGTGGAAAGCCCAGAGCTGATCTGCCAAGGACGAGCTGCGGATTGCCGCCTCCCATCTGGCAGAGGTGATGTGCGATAAATGAGCGAATTTGGTGCACTGCCAGAGCATGTGATCTAATGAAGCTATTTCCCCACAATGTGGACAAAGATTACTTGGGTATAGGTCGGGGTACATGATGTGTAACATTTTCAAAGTAGGGTACATCCGCGTTTGCAAAAGCCTTAATGTAAGTGCTTGGGGCCGGGTTAGATTTTTGTGAGGTAAGGTCTCTTGGGTATTCGCCTAAGACAACTGAACGGTGAAAGTCGACTTATTCTCGGTCAATTGTATTGCCCCTCTCCATCCCCCGCTTTCCGTGCAAGCCTTCTATACGCGTAACGAAGAGTAAATTTAACGGTTCCGTTTTGTTATACAGGTTAATGAGAAACTAGCAAAAGGGTCTCGTTCCGACAGACTCGATGCCTTCAGGTAGGACACGCGATGGATGATCGGTCAGCTGCCACCTCGTATGAATATCACGTGCTACGTGACGTGAACATGAAAAAAAAGAACCGTAATGTGGGAAATGTAGACAGGATAACCGCTGGTCATTAAGGGTAACTAACTGGATTCCCAGAGAAGGGAAGCGGGTTAGGGGGAGACAGAAGGTTAGGTGGGCAGATGAGATTAAGAAGTTTGCGGGTATAAATTGGCAGCAGCAAGCACAGGACCGGGTTGACTGGCGGAGCATGGGAGAGGCCTTTGTCCTGCAGTGGACGTAGTCAGGCTGATGATGATGAATGTGGGAAAATTCTAGAGGCCGAAAAAAGAACCAAGAGACACAGGGTGAAAGAATCACTCGCAAGTGATTTATTTGCAGGAGAATCGCAGAAAATATATAACCGCGTTCTTAATTACGTGCGCCGCCTTATGGACATAAGGTACAACCGTAGGTATTTTGACTATGGGCTGCTTGCTTTTCTTTGGGCCCTTCTACTTTTGAAGGAGGGTTTCGGAAACGGATACGACGGAGATGGGGACAGCCAGCTGAACGCAACTTCTACACATTCATTTCTTCTGTCTACCGGTGATCCACCATATTGTGAGAGATGTGGAGAGCCCCTTACGGTTCTTCACATTCTCGTCCAGTGCAACGAGCTAGATGCTCTAAGAAAAAAGCACTTTTTACTGCCCTACCGACAGCAGCTCCCTCTACACAATGGGATGCTCATCGGTAGGGATCCGCTTTTTAAACTGCAAACACTTTTTACGTTTTTAAAAGATGTGCAAAGCTTTCACCCGATATTCCGAGGTCATCCGTAGCACGACCTCTATAGAGTGGTCGTGGCTGCGGTGACTACATCTTCATCATGGTTTTATTATCATGACATTTTGCCATCAGCTATCACCACACATATGTCACGCCACTGTCATGATTTTATTACTTTCATGTTTTAACCCGCGTTAGAGCGAGGAATTTTAAGGCCCCTTTACAGCCACGCACCATATCATTGTTCATATCTGTAGTCAATTGAAATGGCGCTCTTTGGCCATCAATTGGCCCTTGCGCCACTAAAAACTACTCATCATCATCAGCTGAACGCAACCACCTAACCTGATTAGTGTAACTATCCAGCATACTGTGAGGACAAGACTTCACCAGCGATATCTTGAGACACGTAGTTGCAATGGCCCTTTTAGCATGTTTAGAATCGGCTGCATCAAAAGGTAAAAAAAAAAAACGCTCTTTGCGTGAACGTGCGATAAGACTATTGCATGCACAGCGTGTCGTTCCGAGAAAGAGACAATAGACAGATTTAGTTGCGCGTACGCAGTACGTAGCCGTATAAAGACAGCCAGCCAACTATTTGAAACGGCAGACTGCTGCTGCGCACGGGCAACTAAATCTAATTCGCCCCGCCGCGGTGGTCTAGTGGCTAAGGTACTCGGCTGCTGACCCGCAGGTCGCGGGTTCGATTCCCGGCTGCGGCGGCTGCATTTCCGATGGAGGCGAAAATGTTGTAAGCCCGTGTGCTCAGATTTGGGTGCACGTTAAAGAACCACAGGTGGTCAAAATTTCCGGAGCCCTCCACTACGGCGCCCCTCATAATCATATGGTGGTTTTGGGACGTTAAACCCCACAAATCAATCAAATCTAAATCTAATTCCGCCCTGGCCCTCCCCCCCCCCCCCTCCTCCGTGAGCATGCCTATGTGCTGACTTATGGGCGCACCCAATCTCGCGCAGGGCACGGCCAATCAAGCGATCGAAAGTGTGACGTGCCAGGTCGTCTGTATAGCTCGCCGATGACGTCACAAGCGTCGCGAGCCAATTACTGGCGTCGAACCCTATAGGTCAAGTTCGCGATGACGTCGAGAGCGCGTATAGGCTCTTCCAAGAGCGGTTAGGGCACGAACGACGTCCACCACGATGACGAATTGTCCCTGAACGAAGACCTCTCTATCTCCTTCGGTAAGCGGGCTATACACGATCAGAGAATATTCGGCGGTCCGCACAACAGGCCGAGAACCTTTTCCTTCGCTTTCAGGCAGCACGCGCGCGGTTGTACGTTAACACATAACGTCCTTGTCAACGCAGGCGTCAATTCATACAGTTTAAAATTTAGTTCAACCATGTTTCTTGTGTAATGAAAATCATACAAAGCCTTATATACTGCATGAAGGATACCAGGTGCCAAATTATCCACCTTGAATTCTACATGAAGTTTTACTCAGAAAGTGGACATCATGTGATTGATAACCAAGTCTGTCTATTGTGACGTTATATATATATATATATATATATATATATATATATATATATATATATATATATATATATATATATATATATATATATATATATATATATATATATAGTGTTTGTATAGTCCAATTGGAATGCGCGGGCAAAGTTTTCTGGCCGCACTGCCAAAAGATTTCACGGGAGAAAACGTTTGATCCCTGTACGTATCGGCAGTAACTATAGAAACCTATAGGCATCAAGCGAAACGTCAAACACAACGTTAAAAAGTGAAGCAGCTATAGACCTTGTTCCCAAGAAAAAAAGAAAAAGAAAACATCGCCATGCCGCGCTGCGCGTATAGGAGTCCAAAGGTTCACGTCACAGCCTTGGCCGTGCGTTTTGGGGGTTTCACGCCCCTTTAGCGCAGTCCAGAGAGGATCATGGTGGCGTCAAGGGAGCCTTCTTGTGAAACGGTCTATATGACGACAGATAATAAACGTCAGGATGACTGTGTATAGCTATATGTTTCCTTACACTGAGACATACCACATCAACATTGTTCAAAGCTTGGAAGTGCGCGCGACACGTCTCAAACGCAACGGCTTGATGCAATCCTTTTTTAGATTTGATGCATGTGCTACCTTGTTGTGCACAAATATATTTGATGTAAAGCCTGAAAGACATAATCGCTCACATGTGCGCCTGCCCAGCGAACAGAGGAAGTACTCGCCTGCTCAAGCCCCCCCCCCCCCCTTTTTTTTTCTTTTGAAAGAAAAAAAAAACCTGTTTGTACAGTACGAAGTTGTTGATTGATTGATTGATTTTTGAAAGAAAAAAAAACCTGTTTGCACAGTACGAAGCTGTTGATTGATTGATATGTGGAGTTTAACGTCCCAAAACCACCATATGATTATGAGCGACGCCGTATAGTGGAGGGCTCCGGAAATTTCGACCACCTGGGGTTCTTTAACGTGTTCCCAGTAGGAAGCTATGCACACGTGGAAATCAACGTAGATTTCTCGGAAGGAAAGGTTCCCCTTCCTGGTTCGGACAAATTTTTCGTCGTCTGGGAAACCTCATTTCCACGAAATTCGTACGAATATTTTTGTAGCCTCGGCAAACGAGTACACGGCCCTTTGACCATATGCGAGCGCACCAGGGGGCGTGTCACTCGCGTCCGCCTACCCCAAAGTCTCTGAATAATATTTAGTACCCCCCCCCCCCAGTCACCTGAAAGGGAGCGCCAACTCTGCCCAACCTTTCTAGTTATTTAATTTATTTACTAAAGTACGTGGAGCCCAATCGTTTTCATGCGGCGCGCCCACCGTAGCACTGCTCGTTTAGAACTTGTCAATAATAAAATACGGCAAGGCTAAAACGAAACATGGCAACGCCTAAACACATTCATAAAATGGTCTATAGTAATGTTCCCAACCAAAACTCGACGGAATGCGGAGAGACGTGTTTTGGCACTTCAGATGCGACGCGCGCGCGCACACACACACACGCACGCGCACGCACACGCACACACACACATACATTAAGTTAAGGAATTCCAGGGGACATGCATACGGTGAGCTTTGTATCGCATACTGTTGTTTTGACAGGCGTTAGAGTCCCCTCATCCACTTTTAAAATATCGTTTTGATTAAGGTCATTCGCTCGTTCCGCTACTTCCCCACACGGCAGAACGCGCTTATTATTGCCGCCATTCGCATTCCGGCAGGCAGCAAATACATGCGCGAACGGAAGAACTGCGCACGTGGGGTCTTATCAGTGGCCATTTGCGTTGCAACAACACGGCGTTTTTCCTTCTGAAAGTAATGACCGGTTACAAACGATAGTGTCGGGGCTCGCGTACGCACCTTAACATATAATTTGGGCGAGGAACCGCGAAAGGAAAAAAAAAAATAATAAAAGCTTGAGATGCGAATGTTTCCGCGTATACGGCCGCGTCCATTTGCCGGATGCTCGCGCAGTCCCACGAGTCACTGTCGTCGCAGGTTGAAGATGCTGCAGGAAAATTAAAAAAAAAAACATGTTTAACTATGTGTTCACATACAGCAGGCCTTCTGCGTGCAAAAAAAAAAAGTGAAAGCTAGTAAGTGGTAGTAAGTGACGATAGTTACAGCGGGAGAACAAAACGACGACACAGAGACGAGAAGGAGACGGAAGGACCCGAGCTCCTTCTCGTCTGATTAGCTCCTTCTTGTCTCTGTGTCGTCGTTTTGTTCTAGCGCTATAGCTATCGTCATGCCATACCAACTAGCCCAAGCTGCCACACTTCTAATGTAGTAAGTGGTTCTTGAAGGAAAGGAAAAAGGAGCTAATTTCTGTCTGCCTATAGTTGACGACACAGGAATGGGGTAAGGAGATAAAAAAGAATAGGAGAAAGAGAAGGATGTAAAAGGCGGAGCACCTTGCCTCACACGAGCGAAGAAAGGAAACGGAAGAGATTAGGAAAGATGGGGGGCACGGTCGAAGGAGTCCGAGGACGGGGCACCGATCAGCGAGAGCTACACGGCGTCAGAAGATTGCGGACGGCGGGCCGATCGGCGAGAGCTATATACGCTGTCCTCAGAGATCGCGGATGACACAACCGTTCAGCACGGAATCCACCAAACGAATTCAAAGTGCAACTTGAGGGAACACGTGGAGTGCGTTGGGGAGGCCTCTGCCCGATCGCGTGCTCACTTTCAATGCAGCGCTTATTCCTATAGATGTCAGCTTAATCAAAAGGAGTGGCTGAAAAGGGAGTCATTCTGTGTGGCTCGACTCCGTCGACTGTGGCACCCACTTCTATACATTTCGTATCAAAATCGTGGCAGTTGGGCCCACGTGATATGCTATTAGAATTGTTATTACTATGACAGTCTGAAATCAAATGTACGTACCATTATTGTAATTTTCATGTTTTTTTTTCTAAATAACTGCGTACTTTCAACCGCGCCCTGTGTGATCCTGCACCTTTCGAGTGGAGTCGTTTAGTACGCGAGCTGACACCCAAATTAAACATGCTTTATTCGCCTACCGTACTCGACTCAGAGGCGCATACATGATGTTTTCAAAGGTGGGGGCTAGCTTATGTGATAGTCTGATAACTAGCTAATACTCGTACATCAGCTTATAATAAGCTAATAAATTAATAAAGAAAAAAAGTTAAAGGGATGGGAGGGGGCAAACATACTTTATGTATGTTTGTATGTGTACTTGTATGCATATGCGAGCAAAATTGAAAAAAAAAATCGGGGGTTTCGAACGCCCCTTTTCCCCCTCACTGCGCCCCTGGCGATGGTGGTAGGGGGGGGGGGGTCAAGAAGTCCTCACCCTTTCTTCCGCCCTCAGCGCATGGTTTCCCTCGCGGTGACTGCGCAGCTAGACACTTTCGGCTCAATAACGTCCGGAGTTTTGAGGCCCAAAACCACGATATGAATATGAGGTCTCTTGCTATAATAGCGACATCTGCCATTCGGAGTGCAGACCGCGATCATTTTCTTTCGTTTAGCAAGATTCGGTTGACATAGCAATGAATTAATTGCATGGATATATATTATACTGCTACAGCAAAGGCCATTTCACTGCGGATCGAGTGTGTCACACAGCGCAAAGCGTGTGCCGTCGACCTACTGGCGGACGAGCGTGTTTCGTAGACTGCACCACCGTTCTTGCAGAGAATCACGGGGTCAATTTGATCTCCGGCTATCAAGAGCCCAACAGGCACGCATCAGTCTGCTGGCCGCTGGGTCAACGTACTTGCTGTGTTCTCTTCTCTTGTCTTTTTTTTTTTTTCACCTCAAGTTGTCAGGCGCTCATCAGACGCAGCGCGATATAGCACCGGAGATGGTTGCTCAACTGTGTCATGACACGGTGTTATTAACCCCCACACTCGGGACGCGACAACGAGTGTATGCTGTCATACTAAGATAAGGCTGGGTTGTACTGTTTGAGAGTCTAACGAGAAACGTCATGTTCGGCGCTTGGATGAGAACTCTTGCAGTTACTCTCTTCAGAAAGGCGCGAGAAGTGTGACTCTCCGTAAGACATATTAGCGTGTATGTTTAATTTATATGTGGAGTTAACGTGTATTTTAACCTATATGTTCCCCCCCCCCCCTTACTTTACATTATGATATGGAGAGGGGGGCGCTGTGACCAACTTTCGCCACCCATTCCCCCTCAACCCCGCAGGGGAACACGCGTATGTCAAGCTTCTCTGGGCCCCATTTCCCTTATAGGGGTAGCGCTCCCAATTTTACTGGTGTACATCGTTAGTTGGGTAAGTGAGTAGCATAGCATCTTAAGTTGATTTACTACGAGAGAAGTGGGTCGGTTGCTCGCGCATGGTATAATATATATATATATATATATATATATATATGAGATCTAACAGACAGTAATGTCAAGGAATGTACAGGGGAAGTTATTAGAACCAATGGAATGTAAATAAGAAGAAAGAAAAGTGGGTGAAAAAATAACCAGCCGTGAGCAGGTTCATTTCCTGCTCACGGCTGGTTATTTTTTCACCCACTTTTCTTTCTTCTTATTTACATTCCATTGGTTCCTAATAACTTCCCCTGTACATTCCTTGGCATTACTGTCTGTCAGATCTCATTAATATTGTGTCAAAACACGGAAAAACGAGCCCTTAGGTATACACTACACAAACGAGCCCTTAAGTATACGGAACGCTGCGTATTCACACCAATTCAGAGCAATAGTGCCATGCAGAGCGGCCGCCAACTCGGCTCTGCAGGGGTGCATGCTGACTGCACGGCTCGACAGCAGAATTTACAATCCGGACGCGGAAGGTGTGTAGACAGAGCAGCGAACAAATCGGTGCTGCAGTCCTCGTTGACCGATAAGACCCGTTGTTCAGTGCGTCAAACAACACAAGCTGTCTAATGCGCGTGTCGGCTCGACGAAGTGCAAAAGAAGAAAAAAAAAGGGGGGGGGGCAGAAACGTGGCCCCCCAAACTTTCGCCGATATAAATTCATGGCTATGATCCTGGACAGCATGTTTGTACTTTTTTCTGATAACATGGGTGCACGTTAAAGAACCCCAGGTGGTCGAAATTTCCGGAGCCCTCCACTACGGCGTCTCTCATAATCATATGGTGGTTTTGGGACGTTAAACCCCACATATCAATCAATCATTTCTGATAACATGGGTGTATGCCTGTCGAGCTAGCCGACTCTGAGCATATTGCGACTTTTCGGAGTAATTGGTTGGAGATCATTAACCAATTGGAGCACTTTCAAAAAAGGCACAATAAGCGATGCAGTGTATGGACGAGAGCTAATCACTATCAAAGGTTTCAATTTATTTTCAACGATTTGCGCTCATTACAAACACGGCAATCTTGTTGGCATTATACGCCGGAATCGCCTTGCAAGCGTGCCCGTCAGCACGAAGTGGACGACTGCGTCAGTTGGCGGCGATTCGTGATCGATATGTATACACTGCGCGGTAGAAAACACGGACGATTAGATAGACGAGCACAAGCGCAGAGCCGACTTATTAGCCACGTGCGCCATTTCGCCAAACACTGAAGCTCTTTATCTATAGGGGAGCAATCGGTGGTTTGTTCACGCAGTTTGTCAGGTTACCGCGCTATTTTCTCTGCTTCATCGATCATGCGGGCACGATCGTCTTTGTGCTTACGCAATGCAGCTGTATTTTCGAACTGCGCATGGCAACCTTACACTTGCTGACAATAGGGAGTTTTAGTCCAATAGGGAGTTTTAGAATACCGTTTGCAAGCACTGCGGGCGTTGCGGGCGCGATAAGAGATTGGAGAGTTTTAGTACTGCGTACGCTGCGTACGTGGCGGCGTTGCGTACGTAAGGACGCCACGTTTTGCGTAGCGCGCATACGCAGACCGCAACGCGCACGTATCGCGTTACGTACGCAGCCGCTACGTACGCAGCCGCTACGTACGCACGCATGAGATGCGTGCGTGCGTACGTATGAGGTGATCGCGCCGCTCTCGAACAAGTACGCGACAGCGCGAGACTTCGACTTCGTTTTGCAAAATGGCGGCATCGAAGGCAAGCACCGACCGGCTCTGTGGCTTAATATATGGCCACAATCTGGCTATAACACTTGGATTGGCTCACATTGGCTGTCAACAACACGTGCTTCTATTTTGATCTACCAGATGACGCAACACGCTTCACGCTCGTTAAGTACGCGGGTACTACGGCGTACTAAAAGCCTATTAGTGGCAAACGACGCCACGTAACGCAAGGCGCTTGCGTGATGCGTACGTAGCACCATTCCGCAGTACTAAAACTCTCTATTTAGAATAGCGTTTGCCTTGCTACGAACCGCAAGGCACGATCGCAGCGACACTGTATAGCCTCGAAACCAGCGCTTGCGGGCCACATGCGGGCCGCACGCAATTTCGGATTTTCTGCGTGCGGCGGTCCGCGGACGCCGCCGACTCGCGTTACGACGCATGCGCAGTGGCAGCGACCGCACCGCAAGGGCTCGCGGTGCGCTATTCTAGAACTCCCCCAATAAACCGTCACTACCAATGCGTATACGTTACGTGCGAACGTTATACGGGCGTGCCTCGATCACGCGGGCGCTCATTGAGGCATCCTCCCAGTCTGCCCAATGTGTTGATTGATTGATTGATATGTGGGGTTTAACGTCCCAAAACCACCATATGATTATGAGAGACGCCGCAGTGGAGGGCTCCGGAAATTTCGACCACCTGGGGTTCTTTAACGTGCACCCAAATCTGAGTATACAGGCCTACAACATTTCCGCCTCCATCGGAAATGCAGCCGCCGCAGCCGGGATTCGAACCCGCGACCTGCGGGTCAGCAGCCGAGTACCTTAGCCACTAGACCACCGTGGCGGGGCTGCCCAATGTGTAACACGCACCACATGCTAGCGGAATCCTGTATACTATATCGATTCGCGCGCTTCGTTATCTATACTTATCGACCGCGTTTTCCACAGCGCGGCGTACATCGACCGTCAGCGCAGCACGTGTTGACGGGAAAGGTTTGAGCACGCGCGACCAAAGTCTGGTCGTGTGGTGCTATCATCGGGGGACGGGCGCTATCTTGTTATGTACATACAAGTGCGAATGCGCAGCGAGTTGGGCGAGTTGGTAAAGATGCACGACTTCGATATCTTAGATCCCCCCCCCCCCCCAAAAAAAAAAGATAACGCAGACAGAAGAAAGAGACGTAGACAACGTGGGCGCTAACTTCGAACCACGTTTATTCGTAAACACACATAAATATATGTGTGTTTCCAAATATATATGAGTGTGTTTCCAAATAAACGTGGTTTGAAGTTAGCGCTCGTGTTGTCCAAGTTTCTTTCGTTTGTCTCCGTTTTTTGGCGCTAAGATACCGGAGTCATTTCGAAAAGTTAATTAGAGCGCGAAAACTTGACACGATCACGCACACACGCATGCATCAAACACACAGCGCTATGAATAAATCGAGCTATGAATAAATCAGTTGGAAGTGAGCGCTGTGTGTTTGATGCATGGGTGTGTGAGTGATCGTGTCAAGTTTTCGCGCTCTAATTAACTTTTCGAAATGATCTACCGACTAGCCCAACAACAAGTTCTCTTAGAATACCGGAGTCATGCGTATGAGCGTTCGTCAACGTCGCTTCAAAATATTTTCCGTTTACGGGAGGCCATCCAAATGAACAAGACTGCATTCACAGCAACAACACCGCGTACCGTACTCGTCGAGCGTAAACACACCGGACTCCACGCCCGGAATATGGGGCACTGATAGCACGTGTCCTCTGGCAGAAAACACGGCCAACCACAGATAGTGCAAGAGAAACGATATGTGCCGTAGCTTTACGACTAAAACCCTCGCACAGCCGTATACATGTTGACTATATACGTTGCTTCGCCTTGCGAAACTAAAGATATCACAGTCTAGCCTTTCCCTTTATGAGGGAGGGGGTGACGTTCGTCGTAGCCCCCCCCCCCCCCCTTCCTCCTTATTATGTCATTGGCATGGTTTGGCTTGAGTGGGGGGGGGGGGGGATTGCTTTTTTGCACACCCCTGCCGACACCTATGCGCAGCATTATAAAACTGTTACCAAGTGTTATAACACTTCGTAATACGTATGCACGCAATCTTTTTTATTCATTTTTGTTAAATATTACGAATGCACCATCCACAAATGCAGGTCAATTTTTGTGATTTTTTTTGTCAAAAGACCATCCAACCTTCTTTTCGAAAATACCAGAATAGCGACTTGTCAACAGGCTCGATTGATTTGTGGGGTTTAACGTCCCTTAAACCACCATATGATTATGAGAGACGCCGTAGCGGAGGGCTCCGGAAATTTCGACCACCTGGGGTTCTTTAACGTGCGCCCAAATCTGAGCACTCGGGCCTACAACATTTCCGCCTCCATCGGAAATGCAGTCGCCGCAGCCGGGAATCGAACCCGCGACCTGTTGTCAACAGGCTCCTATTGCGCAGCAAAAGCTCGCGATTCTCTTCGCACGCCTGACCAACCTCCTTCCACGCGCAGCGACGTCACCTCGCTGATCGGCCACGTGACGCAGCCCGCAGCTCGTCGATTGGTCCAGGCCTCAACAAAGAGTAATGAAGTCACCGATCACCGAGTTGACGTCACTGCGCGTGGAAGGAGGTTGGTCGGGCGTGTAGACCCTTTCACTGTTCACAAACACAGGTCCCGGATGGCATCCGGTTTCATCCACCCAAGTGCCTCAATAGCATCGGTGGGCAAGAAGAGCGTTAGGAAATGGCCCGCTGATTTTATACACTTTCCTTATTTGGCAAAATATAATCAAATATATGTTATTTTGAGCAACATAAAAACTAGAAGATTGCATTGAACATTAAGCACGTTCTTTTTATCTGAAAAAAAAAAGAACTAATAGGAAACTCTTATTACAATCGAAAAAAGGTGAAAATGTCCTTCCAGTTTCTATGTTACGAGCTGGTAAATGAGGTGACCGAAAGTTTTTCGGGGGGACACAACGTTTGCAATCTTGAAACCGTCTATACGAAAGATACGCCAGCTTGTTTGAAGACTGTAAAAAAGAAGGTCGGAGCCTGTTGATGGGCCCTTTAACGAACAAAATATGCATGGGGCGAATCGCCCAATACCTTTTCTCATAAAGAAAGCTTGCAAAAAAAAAAAAATGAACGGTCAACGGGTTATCATCAAGGAGCCAATTCCTCTACTCTGCTTATCAGTGGCGTAAATCTAAAAAAACCACAAGGGCCAGCCATGGTGGTCATTTTGTTTTTGTTAACGTGTTTCAGGCTTTATTTTTACTTACACAAAAACTAAAGCCACGTGTCTTTAAATCGAACTGAAAAACGAACGTAAGACCCCAGCTCGTGTTATTGCATTGTTCTGTTCAGTCTCTTCTGAAACCGATCGAGCGGCAGTTTGACATTTCAATATACTTTCCCACCCAGCTGCGGCGTATTTAACACCGGTACACGTTACAGGAAATAAAGGCTTTGAAAAAAAAGTTGGGTCCACTAAATTTGATTGTCAAGCCATTCAGATAAGTCGGCCTCGGCGGATCAGTGGCTGGGGTGCTCGCCTGCTGAACCGAAGGTCGCGGGTTCGATTCCGGGTGCTGTGGTCGCGTTTCGAAGGAGGTGACATGGTAGAGGTGCGATGTCACACCAGGTAATCGACATTTCCGGAGCCCTCCACCACGGCGTCTCGCATTAATCATACGGTGGTTTTGGGACGTTAAACCTCACATATATTAAGCCATTCGGATACATGATGTTTGAGAAACAAATCTTATTGGGGGGGGCACATTCAAGACGTGTCCCCCCCCCCACAGCCTGAGCACAAGGGGGGGGGTCAGAACCCGAACCCCACTCACATGATTTACACCACTGCTGTTAATCGTCTAAGTGTGATAATCGACAATGCGCATGGGAACTCAGCAGACGCGCTTATCGTGCTCTGATTCGAGTCGCTGCTGATTCCGGTCGTTATCTACACTTCCGTAACTCCTTTTTTTCCCCCAGGCTATATTTCTTTTTACAATGTTTTTATGCATTTGTTCAGTGCTAGAGACGGTGGGCTTCACTGCAATGATGCATGACTTGAAGGCCGAGTAGACCTGGCTGTTGCTGTTTTTCAGAGTTATGCAAATTTCTTCTTTGTTCATTCCTCTATTTATTTCCGTTTCTAGTTCCACATTCACGTAAAAAAATTGCTCAAAAAACACGCTTGAAGAGCTCGTGGAAGCGCACCATGTCATCAACTTGCTGGAAAGACTGGGTAGAGCGCTGCAGCAACATTTTGGTTATCGCGTCAAAGATGGCACGTACGTTTGTCTGCGTACTAAACATGAGATCAGACACAACTTACACATAAGCAATATACCAAGAAGCATGCATCCAGAATACGACAAAGGAAGAAGACGAGCCAGGATAAAACTACTCAAGCAGATACTACAACGCACCAACAGCAATGAAGGAGATGTAAGATACATGGACGGCGCGGCGTACATTACAAACGACCGTTTTGCCGTAAGCGTGATCGACGTAAACCGTAAAGAAATGAGAACAACGTCCATACGTGCCAAGGACGCCAGTAGAGCGAAAGAGCTGGGCATGGCCGTGGCCATCGCTACATGCAAGACGCGGGATGCCGCGATAACGGATTTGCAAGACGCGTGCAGATGATGCATGAACGAAAGGATCGGAAAGGCAGAACAGTACACGCCTTTAAAGGGCACCAAGATGGACTAAGCAGCGCACGCCGGGCCATCTCCGACACTCTGGGAACACACCGATGGTTGTCACGACGAGCATGAGCGCATACCGAAGAAGTACTCGGACATTTTGGCCAATTACTAGAGGAAGCGGTTTAACCCCCGAATGCAGAGATGTTACTTGACTCGTACTTGACTCGTTCTTGACTCAAGACAGTCTTGCCGGTCGCCATAAATCGTTCTCGAACTTGCGGATGACTTGAAGGCGACTTGGCTCGGTCGAAGTCAGGACAAGTTTCAAGTCAGCTGCGGGGCTAGCTTGAAAGCGACTTCACGCGTTATTCCAACATGGCCACCTCTCGGTGACCTGGAGCGGTGACCTGCAGAGAAGACTCCGGGCCGAAACTTACTCGCACGGAACACTGATGCACGCGACGCATCCAGGAATCCACGGGCGCGACTGCAACTTTTGCCGTCCGGGCACGCGCCACATGTATGGTTCTGGAGTGCAACAACAGTCCGGACCGTCGCCACAGCCAAGTGAAAACTACCAGAAAGAAACGGATTCAGAGGAATAAATCGAAGACCAGTGGGAGGCTCTGCTATGGTGGCGCAAGACCGTTACAACCAGGTATATACGATTGGTGAACAGGGCTCGGGCGGGGACAGCGAGCCATTGCCACCTGGACTGAGGAGGCCTCCCATCTTAGGGCTGAAGCACAAAGAGCCTGGTCAAAATAAAGTTAATTTCTCTCGCTCGTGTCACTGTTTTAACACATTTCATTTCTGTCTATTTCAATTTCTTTTTATTTCTCTCTCTCCGTGTATTTTTTTTCTCTCTCGGTCATTCCACTTTTTTTCTTTCTTCCCTTTCTGTGTATTTCTCGCTTCCTTCTTCTTCTATATTTTTCTAGCTTTTTATATTTCTATCTCTCCATTTTCAGCCTTTCTCTCTATTACTCTTTCTACGCTTTGCTGTATTTCCTCCTCCTGACCATCGCTTCCCTTTCCCACCTTCTTGCTATACTAAATATGCAAAAGCTATGTTACACTCTGCTAGTGTGCCTGGATAGGCAAGTGCTTAGGACGCTGGCCTTCAGATCCCCCCACCCCCTAGAATTGGTCTGTTTTCCTATCATCTTTTTTCTCTCTCTTCCTCTCACTCTGTACTCGATCGCTCTATCGCCAATCACAGTTATTACATCTTGCGCCGGAGAAACCTGACAATTTGCGCAGTAAATCGGGGAGGTTTGTTATTCCTGTAGTGTGCTCGGGTTATAACAAACTCGATATAACGTACATATATTTTGAAGAGGCTTAACAGTGTAGTAGGCAATTCTTGACATCAAAAGAGAGGCACTGGCATAAATGTATATAGCATCGCTGTTTAATTAGACTTTAGGTACCGCTGCAAACTTCAATGCGCAATGCGTTCTTGGCAAACTTTTTTTTGAAGACATCCACATGTGTGAACTCGCCGTCATGCAGTCGACAAGCTGCGGAGTCGGTGTTTTCTTTTATTTTTGTTTCTGACATTCCTTTATGCAGGCATACTTTTTTTTTTAACTGACTCGATGCATCCTATAGGATTCCTTATCAGATAATTAAGCCGGACAAGTGTAGATTTAGGATGGTCCCACATGCGAAATTCCTGCACAGCAAATATTTGCCCCGCTTTCAACGATTCCGAAGACTCAATCGACGCGGTGCGAAATTCAATCTTAGATATTGGAGGCGCGTGACGTCACTGCGCTTCCGTGTCGTGACGTCACGCCTGCGCAAGCGCACTGCGATCCTGGTGAATTCCAGCGCGTGGATTGCGGTGCGTTCTCGTACCTTTTTTTTTTTTTTTTTACATCAGCAACGAGGCCAGTTTGCATAGCCGTCCACGGGATGAGCCTTGTACAACGTCACACAGTCACGCAACCATATACGCCATTAATCTCGCGACAGATCCAGCGACTGCCTACATCAATTAGGCGTCGCGCGCTCTGTTGCAAGATGCACCGCCAGGACTTGAATAAAGTGCGAGCTATCGACGATTAAGAAGCTGCGGCACAGGATGTATGACACGCTAAGGCCGACCCGATCGCACGGTGCAGCAAACGTTGTAATCAAGCGACAATTACCGGAAGGGAAAGTGAGCCATTAAAAGCCCGGCAAGAAACAAGATTTACAAGGCGTGTAATCACCTCGGCCTTTTCTAAAGGCAGTAATCACAGTCGGCCACTTAGCGACCACGTGCACTTGCAGCCTTGTCGAGCAGCGGCATAATTGTGTGCGTGTGTGTAAGAGAGAGAGAGAACCGACTGCTTCTAATGTCCCACCTCAAAGTCAACACCAGCTGAAACCAGTTGGATTCCTACTGACACATTTCCACTAGGGGGCGATTGCTCATTCTTCTGTCATAGTGCAGTGATTCGAAAACTGCCATATAGAACTTCGGAGCGGGTAGGGCTTGCAGGACAGCCCTATAGCCATTCTCTCCTGTAATCCGCCATCCCAACTTGTTGCGTTAATCTGGACACCTGCTCACTCGGGCTTAATTGGTGATGAGGCGACCCACGCAAGCGCTCGAGCTTTCACGATCCGAGCCTTGGGGACGTTTCAGAAACGAACGATTTACCTACTGCATGTACATCTAAAGAAAGATTACTTGCATACAACGACATTTGTGGGCACTACCGCGTCGGTCGCCGAACCCTACCACGCTTACAGCGTCAGTTCTCCCGCAGGCGTGAGGTCCTCCTCTGGCGTAAACTACAAACCCGAATTTTTTTTTCTCTCCGCTACATTACGCCACAAAATTTATCCCGGAATATACTCTAATTCAGACTGCAAGGTTTGTACGGTAAGAAAAAGCGGACTTTAACCACATTATGTGGCAATGTCGAAATCACTCCACTCCCCCGAACCTTCGTAAACAATAAGTAGTCGGGAGCTGTGGGAGGCTGCCATGCACAGCTACAACCCCGACCTTCAGGAGGCTATCCTGAGGTAGGCTGAGGTGGTAAAAGAGGCCTAACACGAGTAGGATCCCTCGCCTTCTCGCAGGCCCTTTCCCTTAAGATGGAATAAATAAAGTTGTTTCTCTCTCTCTCCACTAGGGGGGAGGGGGGGGGCAGTTGGATTTCAGTTCAGGCTGTCAAGGTGGATGGACGTGTTTTTTGAGCG
Source organism: Rhipicephalus microplus (assembly GCF_013339725.1). Taxonomy (NCBI): domain Eukaryota; kingdom Metazoa; phylum Arthropoda; class Arachnida; order Ixodida; family Ixodidae; genus Rhipicephalus; species Rhipicephalus microplus. The sequence continues at coordinate 88,350,927 of NC_051175.1, read as the reverse complement.
CTCCGGATCGACTGCGCAGATAAGTGTTTTCGCATGTTTTGAGCTTGTCTTTATAATTATAAGGCAGCGGCTGAAATCTTCGTAGCACTTATTTTATGGTACGGCTTTTTCGGGGGCCAGTCACCAGGTATTTATTAGGTAGTGCATGTGTGTGTGTGAATTTTTTTGTTGTTGTTTTTTTTCTCTTGCCACCCCGTGGGGGAGGTGCGCATACATTGAACACGCAAATTTTTGTAGTAGAGCTTGGACTTTCTTTTTTTTTCGTAGTGCAGGGCTCGAGTTTAGTAATTATCAAGTATAGGGACAGTTGGTGTCAGAAAGGCATGGTTAAAAAGACTGTAAAGTGTTCAGGATGTGGAGTGGGTTTGAAAGTGGACCCAAGCGTAGAAGCGGATGGAGAAGAGGCTGACGCGAAGTGTAGGCAATGTGAGGTCGAGGAAAAAATGGAGAAAATGATGGTTGCCCAGAGTGAACTGCTGATGAGAATCGCCGAGCTCGAGACTGCTTTGGCGACAGAGCAAGAGAAAACGAGGGCAATGGGAAAAAGACTGAAGTCCGCCGAGGAAGTGCTAGCGAAGCTGAACAAAGAAGCGACCTACCGAGAGAACAGTAGGGAACCGGCAACCAGAACGGTGGAGAAGGAAAAGCAAGCAAGCTTGGAAAAAACAGGTTTAGCCGGTTCAACTGTCGCAAGGCCCAGCTTCAGCGAGGTAGTGGTGGGGCAGGGAGGGAACAAAGCAGCCGGCGTCACAGGTGCAAGTAGCCCCCAGGTGCAGAACGCTCCAGCAGAAAAGTCGCAGCATGTGATAATCGCCGGGGACTCAAATTTAAATCGATGCACAGAAGCCATCAAAGAGAGGGTAAGAGGTGACAAGAGGGTTGCAGTAGGGGCGTTCCCAGGACGCAAGCTGGAAGCAGTCATAAAGCAAGCGAGCGCAAAGCTCAAAACGACAGCTGATAGACGAAACCTCGTGATAATTTCAGACGGTTTAAACGATGTCCTAAATGAAGATGCAGCAGGGCTAGCAGCCACACTGGTGAAAGGCGTCGATGACATGCGCGCCACTTCTCCTAAGGTGCAGGTAGTGATATGCACGATACCGGAGGTACCGGTGCGTGATAGCAACCTGCAAAGAGCGGTGGTCAACGCAAACCAAGAGATATGGCGGATGAGTCGAGAGAAAAACTTTGAGGTGGTGGAAATAAACAGAGAGGTGCATAGGTGGGGGGGGTTTTCAACGAGACAGAATTCACTTCGATGGGCGGCTAGGTCATGAGGTGGGTTGGCAACTTGCAGGACGCGCAGTAGCTTTTTTGGGGGGCAAGCGAGCCCTTCGGGGTGCAGGATAGCTAGTAACGAGGAAAACAACCAGGGAGACTCTTCGACAGGTGGTATGGACAGATACGATTCCAAAGTGGCACCAATATCTAAGATAGGTAGAGTCCGGGGCATAAATAGACGTAGTCACGAGCGCCGAGCCAATTCAGACATAGGGTATATTAACATGCAGGGTGGTAGGAACAGGCTGAAGTGGGAAGAGATAGAAGAACAGCTAAGGGAAGAGAGGCCGATGGTATACGGTTTTGTAGAAACACATCTCAGGGACATGGAACAACCTCCGAACAATCCGGACTACGCGTGGGAATATTGTAATAGAACAGAAGGCAGCAGAAAGGGGGGTGGTATTGGGGCATTCATTCATAAAAGTACAGACTGGCAAAGGGTCAAGCAGGAGTGCAAGGAACATTTATGGCTAAAAGGGAAAGTGGCAGGTCAAATGACACTCCTTGGTTTTGTTTACATGTAGACGGGAGCAAAGGCCAGAGAGGAAAACCAGGCAATGGTAGAGTGTATATCAAAGGACATTCAGGAGTTAGGAAGAGAGTGCGAGATAATTATACTAGGAGACATGAATGTGCACATAGAAGATATAGATGGGTATACCGACCCGACAGGCAAAATGATCATGGATATGTGTGAAAGGCTTGATTTGATCATTTGCAACAGTACCGAGAAGTGTGAAGGGCAAATAACATGGGAGGTAGGAAGGCTTCAGTCGACGATAGATTATGCACTGATGTCACATAGGATGTATGATAAGCTCAGGGAAATGCACATAGATGAGGGTGGCTCCAGAAGTCTGGGTAGCGATCACAAACGTATCAAGCTAAGTTTTGGAAGAGCAGTGAAAGTGAGAAGGAGACAAGATGAGCAACTACAGGAAAATTTTTATCCAGAAAGGCAAATTGAAATAGCCACTAAACAAATTGAGAAAGTAATCACGGAGGATAATAAGACAGTGTGGACATACACGAATCTAATTAGACTCGTTGAGCTAGAGCTTGCTAAGATGCGTGACAATTCACCCCGGAAAAGAAGACACAAACCCAAAAGTTGGTGGGATGAGGAAGTTAAGAGAGCCATAGCAGAACGTCAGGAAGCCTCTAGGGAACACAGACATGCTAAGCAGCGGGGTGAACCGACAGATGATGTGGAAAGAAAATGGGCAACCTTTCTAAGCTGTAGAAGGGATGCATCCCTTCTGATCAATGAAAAGATTAGAAGGAAGGGAGCTCAGTGGCTGGCAGAAGTACATAAAAAAGATAGAAAGGCAGCTGCGAAATTTTGGAACCATCTAAACTCCCTAAGAAATGAGACGAGCCTAGAGCAGAGCTTTATAACTACAGCCCAAGGTGCTAGGCTAGAAGGGGACAAAGCTATTGAATATATAAGAACAAGGGTGACAGAAAAATTTCAACAAAGAAGTACTTTATGCACCAAAATAGACAAGGACGAATCAAGTGGTGCAATGGCTCCATTTTCACAACAAGAGTGGGAAAGGGCTGAGAAAAGGGTTCCTAGTAGTACATCAACAGGCCCAGATGGCATTCCAATTAGGCTGATAAAGACATTAGGTCCGAAGTCTAAGCAGGCTTTGAGAGAGGCAGTGAGTACAATAACAATCGATGGTGAAGTTCCCGATGGATGGAAACTTAGCAGGATGAACATGATCTATAAAGGAAAGGGGGACAAAGCTGACATAAACAACTACCGTCCTATAACAGTGACATCAGTGGTCTACAGGCTGGCGATGCAGATTATAAAGGAAAGACTGCAGGCGTGGATAGAGGATGAGGGGGTGCTGGGGGAACTGCAGAATGGGTTTCGGAAACACAGGAGGTTGGAAGACAATCTGTTCTCACTGACGCAGTGCATCGAAATAGCAGAAAAAGAACACAGGCCCCTGTGGCTAGCATTTTTGGATATCAAGGGAGCGTACGATAGCGTGGTTCAAGAGGAATTGTGGGGAATACTGGACACACTAGGCGTGGAACATGTAGTCACTAATCTTTTAAAGGGTGTCTATAAAGGTAACAAGGTAGTTATAAAGTGGGAAAAACAGGTATCCAAGCCTGCAGAGGTAAAACGGGGGCTTAGGCAGGGGTGCCCCCTGTCACCCTTATTATTCATGATGTACCTACAAGGATTAGAGGCAAAATTAGAGGGAAGTGGACTGGGCTTCAACCTCTCTTTAGTCAAACAAGGAAAACTTATTGATCAGGCACTACCAGCATTAATGTACGCAGATGATATAGTGCTAATGGCCAACAACAAGGAAGATTTGCAGAGATTGATGGACATCTGCGGTAATGAGGGAGATAGGTTAGATTTTAGATTCAGTAGGGAAAAATCAGCAGTCATGATTTTCAATGACAACGAAGGTAGTGAGCTTGGAATACAGGAGGTCACGCTAGAGATAACAGATCAATACAAATATCTGGGCGTATGGATAAGCAATGGGACCGAGTATCTGAGGGAACACGAAATATACGTGACGACTAAAGGTAACAGGAATGCAGCAGTCATGAAAAATAGGGCACTGTGGAATTACAATAGGTATGATGTTGTGAGAGGAATATGGAAAGGGGTCATGGTTCCTGGGCTGACGTTCGGCAATGCGGTCTTGTGCATGAGATCAGAAGTTCAAGCAAGATTAGAAATTAAGCAACGTGGAATAGGTAGGCTTGCTTTAGGAGCTCACGGGAATACACCAAATCAGGGAGTACAAGGTGATATGGGATGGACATCATTTGAGGGCAGGGAAGCTAGCAGCAAGATAAAATTTGAGAAGCGATTGAGAGAAATGGGGGAAGAGCGTTGGGCTAGGAAGGTTTTCAGCTACTTGTACATGAAGAATGTCGATACAAAATGGAGGAAGCGAACCAGGAAGTTGACTGGTAAATACTTAGAAAACAGCAGGTGGCCAAACCAAAAAGAACTATCGGTTAAGAAGAAAGTGAAGGAAACGGAGACTGACATGTGGAGAATGGGCATGTATAAGAAGTCCGCACTAGAGATCTATCGAACTTTCAAGCAGGAAATTGCCAAGGAAAGGATCTATGATAATACTCGGGGTAGTTCTCTACTGTTTGAGGCCAGGACGGGAGTACTGCGAACCAAGCCATATCGGGCAAAATACGAAGGGGTAGACACAGTATGCAGTGCGTGTGGAGAGGAAGAAGAAACTGCCGAACACTTGATAATGTTCTGTAAAGGGCTTCACCCTATAGTTCAGGATGATGGCGCAGAGTTTTTCAAAGCACTGGAGTTTAGGGACCGGGAGGGCAAAATAAACTTTAAGCGGGTAGACTTAACTAGAAGGAGGTTATCTGATTGGTGGCTAAAGTCAAGGCACGAGTGAAAATTAAACTCTTCACTGCAAAGTACGAATCCTCAAACTCACTTTTTAAGGAAAAAAAATATATAGTTTTTGGTTCATTAGGTATTACGGCTTGGTGGCGCTAGCCACCGCCCGATCTAAAGGGTACAGCCATATCCATCCATCCATCCATCCATTTGGGGAGGGGGTAGTGTTCATCTACACTTTGAGGCGGGGGTAGTGTTGATCTACACTTTATGTATTGATATATATTGAGTGTTTGCAACGCTAAAAAAGCAAAGACAAAGAAGACACAAATACCCAGACTTGTACACAGACATGTACCAACTAGCCCATCAACGAAATCTTCTTGAACTTCTTGTGTGTTTGTACTTGCGTGCTTTTACGTGTATGCGAACATGAAAATTTTTGGGAAGGGGGGTGAACCTCCAGTCCCTCCATACTCAAGCCAGATTAAAAATATTCCTGTTGATTTTGTTTTCACTGATGTACTCGTTTCACTAATGTACATGCTAGACTATATTTTGCAGCGGTAGTGGCATAGGAAAACTTGTAAAGTAAGTTTGATATCGCCAGGGCTGTGGCCAAGGAGGGAGGGGAGAGTGCCCTAGCCCTTCTCCCCCATTAAGTTCTGACGGAGTTTGACCGAAAATAGGTAATGAAAATTGATATTTTTTAAAAAAATAGTCAAGATCATCAGCAAGTGTCCCCCCTCCCCCTGAAAAATATTCCTGGCTATGGGCCTGGATATCAGCACACTGAAACCAGTAGTGAACAATTGCAATCGCACAATGCTGTTTAGTAGTAGATTTGTAAGCGGTATGCTAAATGTGAGCTTGCTTTTAATCTTGTATATTGCAGCAATTCGAGTACTCCAGGTCTGGCAACCCGACCCGCAAGTGCCTGGAAGAGTGTCTCGCAGCCCTGGAGCACGCAAAGTATGGTACGTTTGCAATCCATGCAATCTTAATCAATGCTGATTAATGATTAATTGCAAGTGTAAGGAGTAACCTTCATTATTGTAGCCAAAGATGTACATGAAATACCCACATGCATTCAAACATATGACTGATGAAAAGAAGCGACTACATTGTATCATCAATTGCAAATAGAACAAAGTCAAAATATTTCTATGACATTGCTCCTTTCAAATCGAGAAAGAAGAAAGGATTGGTCATTTGAAAACCGAACATTCATACTTTCCTCTTGCGAGACGGTTTTGCATAAGGCGAAGAATGGGGGGTAATCAAATGAACATCTCAGTCTTAATTTACCGCAAAGAGTGCCTGACAGAGATAATCCCCCTTATCAAAACATACGCAGGCCACTCTTAAAGAATGCAAAGCTGTAGCAGTGGCGAGAGACAAAAGATACTGGCCCTATCATTCTCACGACAAGCGAACAGTCAACGAGTGTGCGCCATGTTCACAAGGCAATGCTGCAAGTTACGCATTTTTGTAGCTTTAACACAAGGAGTGAGCTGGGAAAGATGAGCCCCCTTATCGATATGTACAAGGGCTGCTCGCTCCCCAAGATATGAAAAGCTGTAGCAATGGTGAGCGAAGTAAAAGATACTGGCCCTATCACTCTGAACAATAAGATTCAGCAAGTTAAATAAGTGCACTTGCGACATATCCTAGATAACTCATGAGCGTGAGGCAATGCTGAAAGCTGTGCAATTTTATAATTATCCCATGGTTGCAGCCTGTAAGGTCTTGGACTCAAAGTAAGCTCTTGGAGAAAAGCGAATTCCCGACAAGAAGTGTCCGTACTATTACGCAAATAACACACACATACAAAGGACTACCACTCCACACTCGCAAATCACTAATTAGCGATACGGTAATTGGGTGAGCAACTCTTACACCCACCTTAAACTATAGCACAGCGTTTGGATATAAACTGCAAGGGCCTTTGCCGCACAGTTCAATCTACCATCACTTGACTGCTCTCTGTTATCTGCCCCTCATACACTGTTTTCTGAAGGGGCTCCGCTGAGCTTCAGAAAAGTGGCAGCCTTTGGAAGTTTTCTGAGAGAGAAGCCTAAGTACGGAGGCGATGCACATGGTGACCGCACAGGTGTCCGCTATAAGTGGCTGATGTTTCTTTGAAGAGCGATATCACAATTGGTGTAGACACTGTGTCTGTCCTGCTGGATAAACAAAAGGCTGAGCCTTGGAGTGCAGCCGACACCTCTCAAAGATACGAACCTAAGGAAAAGAGGAAAACCTCGATGACAAAAAATGAGGCTGCTCAAATACGTACAAGTGGTACAATCGCATCTGACAGTGAGCTAGAACGCCTGAGCACCTCTCAACATGCTCGCGTGTTGAAGTTTGGAGAGAGCGTGATAGCGCACGCAGGATACGCAGCTAGACTTACACAACGCCACTCAATCGAGACATGGAGATGCACTCGATGTGCTCACAAAGCAAAATAACAAAGACAGTGTACTGTGCCTTGTTGCGAAACAGTACACTCCTATACAAGATTCTTAGTATAGTACTTTCGTCGTTTAGGGCCAGCTACATGGCTATCTTGGAAAGGAATTGAATGTTTTACTTGTACTCTATGCCGGCCGCTGCTTAGCTTGTGAAAAGATAACAATTAAACTGAAAAAAATCTATAAACAGGGATTGTGTGCTAGAGATGGACGTTTCAAAAAGTGGCCTTCCCTTCTTGAAGGCTGTAGGAGAGTAATCTCGCAGACAGACTCTTAATCCCTCCAATATATGCTATGCCATAATCCAAGGCAAAGGTTAAATTTTCCTGTTTAGCAACACGCAGGGAAAGTTGGATCAAGTCAATGAAAATTGCTAGCTAAGAAAGGCTTAAGGTAAGGTTAAATATTTATGCAGAAGCCAAGCCTATGTACGTTGAGTAGCTGGACAAAAAACAAGAATTTACGGATGGGCTTCAGCGCGATTTAGACAAAGACAATAGGAGACACCGAGCGTTGTGTGTCTCCTATGCTCTTTGTCTCAATCAACCTGCAGCCTATCCAATTATGTACTACCAACTCGCCCAAGTCAAAGTGCTTTTGGAAGAATTTACGATTTGCAATGAGCCTCTATAACATGTGAAAGAGTGTTCATTTTGGTCAAAGTAGAAGTCAAACATTTCACATCCTCCGTGTTTTTGTCTACTTTCCCCAGCACTGACATATTCTTCGGGCCTGGCAGCCACACACAACCTGACACACCTCCTGAACAGTGGTGACCACGTCGTCAGCTTCGATGACCTCTACGGTGGTAAGGAGCATATATTGTCACATGCAACGTGTTTTAAAGGTCCATATATATGTTAATAGCGATAACTGTCTTCATGGAAGTAACAAAGCACTACCATTTCAGGCACGAATAGGCTGTTCAGGAACCTGCTGATACCTAGAGGGTTCGAAGTGACATTTGTTGATGCCACAGACCTAAAGAGATTCGAGGCTGCCCTAAGGCCCAACACTAAAGTAGGTGTTATGTTTTCTCTTAACCATGTTTTTCTTTCATATTTATATTCGAGTACAATACAAAGAAAAAAAAGCAGGCCGTTACTTTTCAAATATTTTAAGCATAATAAAGTCCCTGGACTGTTCAAGAAGTAAGAGTTGATATTACAGCATTCTGGCCATTAACAATTTGTTGCATGCCTACGTTTCTAACCACACATCCTGTGTACTTGAGCATTCTTTGTCTTTGCTTCTTGCACTGCTTTTCAGAGTTGAGCACACAAATCACCTGCTCAAACCAAAAATTATAGCAGCCGATGGAGTAGCCAACCTGTTGGTGACAAACTAGTGGATGTTGCACAAGCGATTTTTTAATTTTGCTGTTTCAGCATTAGTAATTGCAAACATTGTTTCGTAATTCATTACTGCAGACGTTACTCCTACAGGCCTTATTCTAACGATTACTACAGTATATTCATTATTGACAGGCAAATTAAGCAACTTGAGGTAATGACGTGTTGACTCACTTTGCATTCGCTCTTTGTTCTTCTTAGCTGGTATGGCTGGAAACACCGAGCAATCCAACCATGAAAGTCGTCGACATCAAGGGGGCCTGCGAGATTGTCCGAAGAAAGTGCAAGGCCATTGTCGCCGTCGACAACACCTTCATGTCTTCCTACTTCCAGGTACGTCGAGCGGTGCCGTTCAACTGATGGCCTCCTCACGAAATCGGGCAAAAGCTTGAATATTGCATGCTATTTTCTTTCTTTCTCACTTGCAGAAGCCTCTTCTGCTGGGCGCAGATGTTTCCGTCCATTCTCTCACAAAATACATGAACGGTAAGTTCCTATTTCAAAACTGTGTAGAATTCAATGCATTTAAAGTAATGTGTAGAATTCAATGCATTTAAGTAACAAGCAGTATTGTAGCACTTTTAATTCACTAACTGGCTTCAGAGTTAAACAGACACTGAACAAAATTACAACGCTTATCTACACATTTGTACACTGGGCATGACAAACACTGAAAACGCCAGGTTTATGTTTCATAGACAGTCTGCAAGCTATAAAAGATACAAAAATGATACATAGGGGGCAAAGTTGTAGGTTTCAGGCTATAGTTTGCCCATGGCCTCGTGGATTTAGACAATGTCAACTCAAAACTAATTATAAAGAATATTTCATCAATAAAAAAGGGGCATGTTATTTTATAAAGAAGTCCAACTAGTTATCTATATTCAAGTAATAATAATAATAGTAATAATAATAACAACATCTGGGATTTTACATGCCTAAACGTCAACATAATTATGAGGCTCACTGCAGAAGACGGCCCCTTTAATTTGGACCACCTGGTGTTCCTTGAAGCGCAATGACACTGCAAAGGAGCAATTACTTTGCCTCCATTTGCAGCATTTATTTTGTATCAATGCGACTGCCGCGGCGGGGATCAAACTTGCAACCTTTGGGTAAGCAGCCGAGCAGTGTAACCACTATATCACCGAGATGCATAAATTAATGATGAGAGTACAGTTGCGAAATTTCCAAAATTATGTACAGGTTCAGAATGACGTTTATCAGTGCCCCTTTATTGAATTTGAATAATGATAAATCGGTGTAGGACATCCCACCAGTATTTCATATCGCTTGCGATTGCTTAGGTGAAAATTGTGAGACTGTATTATTATTATTATAGTATGACCGTATTACTTCAACCCACTTGTGCAATTGATTCTAATGAAAGTGCTCGATAGATCAATGACTTTGCCGAGCAGCAGCTTACACCTGCCATTAAAACCGCAGGGCACTCTGATGTGGTCATGGGCGCCATCTGTACAAACGACAAAGAGCTTAACGACAAACTACGATACTTCCAAAATGGTGAGTGCAGTATTACAATACCACTGTAATGTGGCTGACAGCTTGCCTATGGAAGATTTTTTCGGGATAATGTATGTGGTGTGTAAATCCTATGTCTTATTGACAAATATCTGAAGTGGGGTGGTCAGACCCAAGCTCAACCTGGAGTATACTGTAAAAGTAGAAAATGTGTTACATTCATTACAGCATCACATTCATAATACACAGATGCTTTAATCAGCTGTTATTAATGGCAAGCAGTGAAGTTGGGTGCACACTGAAAAAAAAAATGATCCAAGTAAAATGGTTTTTTTTTTGTCCCACAACAGTAATCATCATCTGGCTTTCTGCGCTCCCTTTCTTGAAAACCCAGTGCTGGCCACTTTCCTATCAAAAAAGCCATGTCACGCTGATAATGCGCATGTCGTTCGTGACCTGAAAGTGTTGGGCGCAGTGCGATAGAGCAAGGGAAGGAACGCAAGATCGATGACGACTGTTGTTGCGGGACAAAAAGACACCCTTTTTACTCTATATTTTGAGTGTAAGGCTCGAGAGTAAGGAAGTAAGTTAGGAGTAAAGGGCGATTTTACGCCCCACTTCCTTAAAAATTTTTCCGGCAACGACCCTGTAAGTTGCACTCATATGCACAGCTAAAATGATGATCTTGTGATGACTAAACTGTTCTACCAACATCTCAAAGAATTGTGGAGAAAATGCGGAATATTGTTTGCATGTATGAGCATGTTATGCTTGTGACTGCAATCTCGACAAACCATTTTTACATAAATTGTTTACGTGCACGCCATGCAGCTGCGGGTGCCGTGCCATCGCCTTTCGATTGCTTCCTCGTCAACCGCGGCCTGAAAACCCTGCACGTTCGCATGGAGAAGCACATGGAGAATGGACTCCGCGTGGCAAAGTTTCTGGAAGCCCACCCTCTCGTAGAGAAAGTCATTCACCCAGGTGAGAACCAGCAAGTAAGCCAAATTATTAGTTCACCAAGTGAATAAGCTGGTATAACTGCCACTGTGCCTATAACTTGACTTGTTGTCATTTATTCCACCTTTTTTAATCAATAACAATGATTAATAATATTAGCCCATCATATGTCGCTTATAATGTCTCAGTTAGAATGATTTTTATTTGGTTGAAAAGGCTTGGGTGAACAAACACACCAAACACAATGATGATGAGTACACAATAATAATAGGAATGGCTGAATGAAAATGATCACAATGAACAGATAACAGCAATGAGGAAGAGGCGCATAATAAATGCCCCCAGTACAAACCTTTTTTAGAATGCAAATGTTTGCTTCGGCGAACATGCTAAGCTCAGTATGTTTTCTAAGTGGTACAGCCTTTGCAAGAGCTCTAATACAGACACTGCAAAGGTTTAGGGATCTTGGTAAGTCCCTAGTCGACTGATGATAGTGGCAGGTAGAATCATTATAATAAGAATATCACAAGATCATGAAGTCAAAAGTAGGTGGAAATAGTAGATCAAGGTCATAACACGACGGTACACAGCATTGCTTGATGAAAACTATCTATCCCGATACTGTGGTCCATGTTGTCACCATCTTTAGGTATCAGCACACCGTGAAGTTTTATAAAGAGTGGACAGCATGACAGGCACATCCTACATGAGGCAATAAATCAGTAAGTGATAATACTGTGAAAAACTGTGAAAAACGGCCACCGTCAAAAAGCAAAATGATGCGAGATGAAGTCATCTCGGCTGCCATGTCTAAATACTAGTACCAGCATTACGAGGTGCTTCTGCGACATAACATGAAAACTATACACTACATGCGAAGTTGATTTGCTTCTCAAATGGCAATGTTAACGACAATACATATTAGTGCCACTACATTGGCCACTTGGGCTTAACGTGAGGATGTGCAAATTTTTTTTAGCAATTACCCATGCGAGCACTTCTTTCTAACTTTCAAATCACTTTGAATTACCAGTTTATCACAACAGAGCCTTCGCTGTTCAGTATGTCAGGACGGGGCAAGGAGATTTGACCTCCTGGTCCTGTCATGGGAGTAGTCAGATTTGCGTATATACAGGATAGACCATAAAGTTTCGAAGATCATTGATTCACGAACCAATTACTGCAATGTGCAGGTCTGCCTAGCCACCCACAGCACGATGTGGCCAAGCGCCAGTGCTCCGGTTTCAGCGGCATGGTGACGTTCATGCTCAAAGGCGGCCTCAAGGAGTCAACCCTCTTCCTCAAGAATCTCAAGATTATAACCCTGGCCGAAAGTCTCGGCTCCATCGAAAGCCTCGCCGAGCTGCCGTAAGTACATTCACCGGCATAGTAACATTTCCTTTAACAGTGAAGCTGTTTAAGGTTAGGTCAAGGGAGCACAATCCGCGTTTTCCTAGCCAGTGTGTGAATGAAACAACAGACGCGAGTTATGCCACAGAAAGGAAACAAGCTCCCGCCCTATTTGCCAGTGGTCCACTAAAAATGAAATCCGCATACAAAAGCATGTGCGCAACAGAGAGAGAAAGAAAGAAAGAGAAGCAGAGTATCAAAGAAATAGAGAAAAAAAGACTTTGTGAAACACATTTGATTGGCAGAGCAGGAAGAAAATATATATGACCTTGTTTGTACTGATACAGTGCAGACCGTGTGATGCCATCAGCTTAAGTATTGAGCCAGCCTTTGCAATATTAAGTCAGAGACGCTGCTTGAACATTTTTGTTTCTTTTTTGTAGGTGTGATATCGCTGGTACAATAAATACCAAAAATGCATAAAGTTTATGCTGCACAAGGTGACATGATAGTGTTACTGTGAATTGGGCACAAGCACATGTGGCCAGCTAGAACCGAAATGATGCAGTTGGGCATTTGAAATGAATTGCTTAATGTGATTCAGTAAAACTTATAGCTGGGCGAGATGGTTCATAATTTAGGGTTAACTGGTGTGTGCAAATATAGACGACACAGAAAAGAAGAGACAGGGACAAGTGCTTGTCCTTATCTCTTCTTTTCTGTGTCGTCTGTATTTGCGCATGCCAGTTTGTCCCGAGCTTAATGTGAACAGATCAAAAGTTTATTTGTGACCTATTGTCTATGACATAACTAAATAATAAGTTGAATTCTTATGTGCTGTGGAGAGCAGCTAAAGGGGTTATGCATCGTTTCGCCAAGTAATCATCAGATGACCTCAGTGGACTTATCAACCAATTGGGGCAAAAACGTTTCGAATCTGTCAACGAGTGAAGTTACAAAAGTTCAGCCCATAGTACTTCAAGCGCTTTCTCTCTCTAGTTCCGGCGAGTGCACGTGACGCTATACAGGAAGAGATGGTGCGGTGGATACAAGTTACCCTAGCACGTGTCTCGACTTCGAGCGTGTGTGACGAAACGCAATTGCTCTATCCCACTGTAAATCCCGCATGAGAGTGCAGCTCACTGGGAAGATTTGCAGACTATGGAGCGCAGCAATGGCGTGTGCCAACACCGCACAGCAAAAAGTGCATCTTATCGAAACACCACTCTTCCTTTATGCCCTCTGTCCGATGTCGCACGGAGGGTGCCAGTGGGTCCGAAGTGAGCGAGGAGGGGCCTCGGTACTAAAAGAGGGAACCCAATAATTGCGACTGCACTCCACTAGCTAGATCTGCTTGCTGTGCACGTCTGTAAGATTTGACTGCGATGTTCGTAGCATGACTGAGGGGTTATTCATGATTCCTTTAATTTTAAGGGATGTAGGGACAACTACATAGAGCTTTTACATTTGTACAACCCAAAAAAAATGCAGCAGAAGCAAAATGTAAAAAAAGTTATGAAGCTTAACAGACAACTCGATCATTGGTTTGAGACTGAATAAAGACAATTTCTGTATTGTAATGGCAAGTAGCCAGCATAAGCTAAAGGTAGTATTGGTACCTGGTAGTATTAAAGTTAATACGATAGGTAAGTCACATGGCTCTATTAGACTACCCTGCTTCCAGGACCGTTTCATAACTTCTGTTGGAATTCATTAAGCCCCATTACTAAATACGGTTGGTCGAAGCCCTGAAAGAAATCATTAAAAAATTCGGCGGGAATTGCCGAGACTGTCCGCTATAAAAATATATTTTTTTACAGAGTGACCATGACTCATGCGTCAGTGCCCGAGGATCAGCGAAAAGCACTTGGCATTACTGACAACCTGATAAGAGTCTCGGTTGGGATTGAAAACTGCGATGACCTCATCAATGACATCGATCAAGCCCTTAAAAAATCCGTAAGGTTGAAAGCGTCAATTACTCTTGACATGCACTGCCGCGAGTGAAATGAAAGGCAAAAGAAGAAACCATCAGCTTGCTAGAAACTCTATACCTGAATGAAAATGTTCCCCACGAGAGCAAATGCAGAATGAGTTTTTCCTTTTATATTGCTCACATGTGGGGCTCTGCACGATCAGTGTTCAGGTTTTGTTTTTGGAACCGCAGGCCAATAAACAATGCTCATACGTAACTGGACGCAGTTAAATATTATTTTCTACCTACGACTACGTAAATTTAATTAGTGTTATATAATACTAGTCAGAAAGACTTTTTTGCAATATAGCTCAAGTGGGCAGACTTTAGCTATTGCAATTACTTTGTAGCTCAAGTGGGCAGACTTTAGCTATTGCAATTACTTCGTGTCTGAGAGCTGATTTGAATAGATTTTAACTTCACTCAGCCATACCTGAAAGAGATTGTGCGGCATCACATTAGATGCTTACTTAAGAAGAGCCCTTACAAAATACTTACTGCTATGACGTAGCGACTATGAATTTTGACTTCACTCAGCCATATCTGAAACCAATCGTGCAATAAATACCACATTAGGTGCTTGCTTAACGGGAGACTGCTTCGGTCGAGTGCTTTAGTGTGGAGTTTGACTGCTATTTTCTTTGTTTCAGGTCCATGTCTAACAGGTGACGGTGCCACTAACACCCTTCTGGAAACATTTTTCCAATATCTAGTACTCGTTTTCAACAACAAAAAACTGTAATAAAATAAACAGATTGCCCCAATGTGCCCCATTTATCGATACTCGGTGATGCATCGCTAAGAATGTTGTGACTTTAGTAGACACAGGTGTTCAGGTAGATGCCTCTTTTGTTCCTTGCACTCCTATCGCACCACTTTGATATCTGAACATGAATTAGATGCTAAGGAGGTCTTTTATGGTGTTTTTATAGTGCCTACAAGTGCCTCTTCTTGGCATTTGTGCCGCAATGTGCCTCAATGCCTATATCAAGATTGGCACCTATATGAACACAAATGTTGCCTTTATGCTGTATGAATGACACAAACCAACTGCATAAAAACTATGCAACTTCAATATTTGCAAAATCCAACAGTTTTAGCACACTGGAGGGTTTTTTATCTGTAACCAAAAACATGCCAAATTTATGAGTCAACTTAATGTTAAATGTTACAACACAGTGTTTACATGATTTGGGCACATGCATTACTTAATCAATGTACTAGACTTTAATTATGAATGAATGCAGTGATTTAAATCTCACTCTTCTTCTGTATGGCACATAATTATTATGACTGATCTATGTACCAATTTCACGCCTGGTTGAATTGCATGACATAACGCATTCTTATTTTTTATCACGAGTGTGGGTAACGTGGTAAATTGCTCTATGTACCAGGCCTTCCGCTATGGATGAAATGAAATGCTGGGGCTTGTGAAAGCTACATACTGGGTAAACTTATTCAAGAGTACCCCATTAAGGTACCTCATGCATGCCCTTGCAACATTAAATTAATTTAAAACTCCACAATCTAGATTATAGAAACGCTATGCATGGTGACAGATAGACCCTATACTATTGGAAGACCTTGTGTCCACATACGAAAATAGTGCGTACACCAAGAAATACATTTCAAGTCGCAACCTTGTTATCAGAGAGAACTTCTAGTAAAATTCAGTTTTTTAATACAATATAGATATTGCAACTTGAGTAAAACGAACCAAAAATGTAGATAACAGGGTCGCAGCATGCATACTCTAGAGTTCACCATAACTGAATTAGCAGGAGTAGACTTGAGTATTAAAGTTCTTAACATTTAAAACATGACGGCTGCAAAACTTCAATGTTCGAACACAGGTTTCAGGTGTAACTAGCATGCAATCGCTGTACATTCTATTTGCAAAGTTCGCTCGATGTATACAAAATTTTTCTGAAAGGAAACATTTCTGACCAACAGAACATCCTCCGAAAGACAGTGCATTACATGGTAAATCTAACGCTCTGATAGCTAAATACAGTATCACATGCAAGGCTGATGAATACAGCACAAGGACAATACTAAAAGCAGGCATCGCATCCTTGCAAGCGCACGTTAAACAGTACTGCGCTTGTGTGCATTTGAGGAACTGCACAAGACACGTTGAAAAACAAACAAAAAAAACTTACGGCAACTTTACGTTGTGTGCGGTGACACCAGATACTTCACAGGAGAGTAGCTTCACCAGTTCACAAACTGAGCCATTCACCGCACGCAGAAAGGGCCAGTAGAACACTTGAAAACGTACCCTGAAAATTGTTCTAAGCGCGTAAACCATACATTTGTGGTCTATGTAAACAGGTCCTGCAGTGAACGAGTAAATGCATGCAAAGCCTGCACCTCAACGAGAGTTGAAGCAGTGAGGAAATAAGTCCATCTATTTCATGTTAAAAGCTTTATTTATACCTTCCAACAGTGAAATATATGTAGTGGAAACAACGCGTTAAATTTTACGTGATGTTCAGTATATAGGCATTGAATAGAAAGAAAACTGAACAAGTTGCCGCGTGCGAAATGAAACTGCTCAAGCAGAAAAGATTAGCACTGCTTAACCTCGTTACAAAAAAAACTCGTATCCAACACAAAGATCTTTGATTTACTAGTATTTAGAAAGCTGCAGTACATTTTCAAAAACTCTAATTACGATATGTCCAAATACTGACAGTAGTATCTTCTCATCCAGGTGTCGGCTCGAAGTGCTATGCATTTTTCATTTCAAACAAAATGACTTCACGACAGGTTCTAGCTAATTAAAACTGGGTAAATGGGAAAATGAGTTCAACAGGTTTTTATTTATCTTATACTGAAAGAAGCACGAAGGCAATCCATAATTTTCTTTCCGAATATCTGTTCATTATAAGGAGGTTACACCTACCATTCTTTTTAATATTAGTGCTATATCGTATCTACACAAATTTTAACCACTGTTCATTATATCGTGGTCTTGCATACCATTCCTTCAACTATTAGTACTATATTGTGTACACACAAATTTTAAGCAGAGTTGAGCTTGCGTCTCATGTCAACGTGCCAACTGGAAGCGAAGTTCCTTCAAAGTGTAATAGATCGTAACATCCACCGGTGATTGAAAATTGCTGAACACCAGTCAAAGATTGCGACTTACTCTTCCCTGTGTAACGCAACGCAGCCATCAACGGACCGCCTTTGTTACACGACTTTCCTCAGGCACATTTTCAGGACCAGCAATTGCAAAAGCGAGAAGCGTTTAACTATATATTTACAAACAGAATGCAGCCAACTAAAGTAGCTGGCCTTGTGGTCACAATATTGAAGTCCCCTATATTTATCACACTGATGAATGAATGAATGCAATAATGTGAAAAACAGCACAACAATGCTGAATATTTTTCAACGAGACATTCTGGATGCATTCAGTGTAATCAGGACAACCCAATTTGTTGCCCATGCTCATCAATGTTTTCACTTAGACCATACACTGGCATATGCATACGAGTCCAAACATTGTTTGCCAATTTCATGTGTTTAGAAAAGAACATACTATAATAAAAGAATAACTCTATCACACGACACATGTAATGTCATTTACAGCGAGTCTGATCAGGTGCTAAGGCCATTTTTATTGGAGGTTCATGGGCATAGCAAATGACATTCACAGATGATAGCATTTCCTACATGAATGTGTTTTTTGAACCCATGCAAACACGACATGCGTATTCACAATGACAAGAAAATGACTGAATCTGCAAGTAACGACAAAATATAATCAAAGATAAGGTTCTTATAAGTGACTTATGTTAACTTTTTTACAACTTCATGACGAACAGCGCAGTAGTTGATGCGATATGTGGAATTACCCTATTCGTTTTCCCAGAATTGACACCAACACCTCCTGTTCGCCACATTTACAAATGCTCGTCTGTTCTTTTTACAGTGCAAGCTATTATGAAATTGCAACAAGGGTCGTTTTTGGCGCCGTAGTTTTCCATTGCCACCGCCGGTGTTTGTAACCGCTGTCGCACAAAATCGGAAGGAAAAAACAAAAACAAAATAAAAAATGTTCAGAATAGAACAGGGTTTGAACCTGGACCCTCTACATGATGCTGCTGGAAACTTCGCAAAAAAAAAAAAACAAAAACCTATAGAGACATTATGTCAGGAAGGGACCACGTTAACATAGGTACCGTAGCGTGATAGAAGAGTAAAATCACAAGCAGTCGACACACAATGTGAATTGTGCAACCATTCATCACAAAATAAAAATTTCATAATTAGCAGGTCGTTCAATCCCTCAAGCACATTACAAAGGGCTTGACCACAATTATTCATCGTCGTTGGTCGCAGAATCAATTAAGTGCACGTAATACCTCGCAGAGGGTACCTTGCTTTTCTAATGGCGTAGTGGGTGCTTGAAAACTTGACAAAAAATTATGATTTATGGCGTAGCGGGACCTTTGCAGGCGTATTAGTAGCCCCAAGTAAGTTTACAATGGGTTCCTGAAATGCCGCTCTCCCAGTTTTAGCTGCGAGTGTGCTGCGCTTTCCACACGAGCCTGGCGTTTTTTCAATTCCTTTATAATTTCAGGGGGAAGTAGTGCTACAGTAGCAAGGTCGGTGTTCCTGCGCAACATCCATCTAACAGGCATGGAAGCAAACTCGGTAGTTCTGTAGGCAGATGATAATAGGAAGAAAAAAAATGCATATGAAGAAAGAGAAACACAAACACCAATTATGAATGCTATTATGTATAGCTGTGAATCAGAAATGCAAAAAATGACATTAGAAATGAATGTCATTAACTGCGAATGACAAGTGCCTTGTGACGAGTGTAGAATAAACACAAGTCTTTTATAAATGTGAATTAAGTCCAATGGCTCAAAGATGAAGTAATGATGCATGAGGTGGTCGGGAGACCTATTGAGATAAAAAACGTTCACATGAAGTCAGAAGTGAACAAGAAATGAAGACAGAAGAACGCAATAAGAACAATCAAAATACATGCAACTCCTTCATAATGTTTCTACACAAATAAAAACTTGAAACATATACTCTGCATTGGAGGGTAGCAGGAAGTAGTTGCTAGATGTCTCTTAATGCTGCGTGAATGGCTTGCAAAATTTCTGTAGCATCTCCTACAGATGTTTCCGAGTTTGTTATATGAAACTGGAGGCTGGCCAGCATCTATTGGAGAAAAAAAAAATGCTGATGTTTCTTTTTTTCTTTTTACTGAGAAAAGTTCATGAGGCTCAACAGATGTTCATTAAATTATGACGTCTTACACACCAAAACAACAATTTTACATAAGTGTTTTAAAAATACCCCCCTTCCCCCATCAGAATCCATTTGTGATGCCTGGGATCAAACTCGTGAACTGCTGGTAAAACATCAAAGCTACAAGGCTGTCGTAGTGAGCCAGCAATGACAACAAAACACTTTCAGATGTAACAATGATAGCAAAAGTGCAGAAAATGGAGTACAGACATGTGTAGCCAATTACGGTCCCAACAAAGTGACATCTATCATTCAACAATACCATTGCCAAGTCAATAACCATCATCACATACTCATATTATGTCAAGCATGTGTTATCTACATGTTTATATGTTGACCATTAAACATATTTGATTAGATTTTTTTGTTACATGCAATAATTTGTTACCTGAGGTGAGACAGTGAGCCAAAAGAGTTCTGTGAAGTACTACTAATAATAATAGCTGGGCTTTAACATCCCAAAACCACCGCATGATTATGAGAGACGCCGTAGTGGAGAACTCTGGAAATT
This sequence comes from Rhipicephalus microplus, assembly GCF_013339725.1. Taxonomy (NCBI): domain Eukaryota; kingdom Metazoa; phylum Arthropoda; class Arachnida; order Ixodida; family Ixodidae; genus Rhipicephalus; species Rhipicephalus microplus. The sequence goes on along the minus strand of NC_051175.1, from coordinate 88,330,883 downwards.
TCAACCATTTGGTGTTCTTTAACGTGCACCGACATCACACAGTACACGGGCCTCTACCATTTTGCCTCCATCGACATGTGACTGCCGCGGCCAGAATCGACCCACGACCTTCCAGTCAGCAGTTGAGGGCCGCAACCGCTATATCGCCGCGGCGGACTCTCTGAATACTACACTTTGCAAAAATACAATACATATATATTCACAAACAAAACGACTGCGTGAGAGGGCAAGTTACTTCTTTTCAAATCAGCAATGAGAACAAAATCTTCAGAGCTATTGCAAGGCAACAAAGCGCATTAAACACAAGTCTCAGAAGTATTAGCCATATTCATAAAATCTTTGCCCACTCAGCAAACTTTTTTTTAGAAATCCAACCAGTTTTGAGTTTCGGTTGCACCTTGAAGCTTGTGAACGTTGATAGGCGCTTGCCACTAGTCGTTGAAACAGTCTAGTTCAAATATAAACGTATATATAGAATTGGAATCGGACCAACGCTATTCACTGAAATCATTGCCAATCAATGTTACTGCCACCATTTCTCTTTGTTGCTAAAAGAGTGTTCTTGCTATTATTATCAAAGTGACAAAGCCACACCATACGACATGACTGAATTATCAGCTCAACTGGAGAGCTGAATAATTGCGTGGTGATAGAGATTGAGACATTTAAAAACTCAAAGTTAGAAAACACAAAACATCCCCAGTTTGTAGGTACAACTGTAGCATGACAACAAATATGGAATGAGACATGTTTTCTTACTTTGACAATTCTGTGGCAAAAGATAAAAAAAAGCACATTTCTTTATATCAAAAACTCGATAAATTTTGAACCCGTCACATTCATGTAGTAACATTGTAAATCAACAACCTATTTGCTCTATACCAACAGTCAATATATTGAATAATTAAGAGCATCCAAATACCCCATTTATATTAATTAAAAGTAGCTGCCTACAATAAAAAAATCAGTTTATAGTCTTTTACAAGCCAAAACTACAATGTGATCATCAGGCACGCCATAGCGGGGAACTCCAAATTAACTTTCATTACAGATGTTTTTAACACAGACTTTCATTTAAGTACATCAATCTTTTCACATTTGCCCCCCCCCCCCCCCCCATATGAATTCAGCTATCGTCGCTGTAAATTGAACCCGTATCCTCGACCTTTACAGTGCCAAAACCTTACCCATGAAGCTACCCCAGCGGGACTCTTACGATAAACAAATTCAAACATGTTCGCTGGGTAACAGCATCATCCGCGCTCAGTATGCCCAAGTAGATAAGGTCTTGAAAACTGGTAACTTGCCTTGTCTAAATAGCGAAGTGAGGCCCGCCAGGGGTAAGGTTTGGAAAGCTCTACCCGGGCTGGACAGGATGAAACCCTGTTGACCAGCTGGTGGACCACTGGCGTGACGTCCTGGACGAACGACTGATCTGGCTTCAAGAGCTTCACGTTGAAGGCGTAAGGCACAAGAGATGGGCCGCCGGTTCCTGACAACAAAAGAAGGGCAACATTCCCGGATCAAGTAGTCTCACTGGCTTTACAACAGCAATACCTCATCGATGCGTTCCAGCCTAAATTTTTCAGTTCGTATGCTAAGAAACACCAGCCCCAATAAGTTACTATAGATTAATTTTGTTCTAATTATATTGCATCTAGCAAACAAAAATTAACCCTTAAGATACCCTTTCCTAGATTGCCAAAGGGCCTTGTGCAATGGCTACTCGTATCGCACATTTCCCTTCCCGAATGTCCAGAAACTGACAGGACACTTTCCCCATCAAGTGACTAGTCATCTGCACCATGTAGTGAACTGTCTCCACTAAGACAAATCAACCACACCAATGAAATTATAAACATGTTCAACTTGTATGCCGTTCTACCCTTCCAAGGGGGTAAATGAGCTGCACTGATTTATAGGCCGAACTGTCATGCGAGTGTCACACAAATGAAGTGCTGCAACGGAAAGTGATTCCGCTGCCTGCCTCATTCCGCAATATCTACAACGGACAGCAAAATCTAGCAAGACGCCTGAGTTTCACCTCTGAGAGTAGAATGCAACAGCTTAGCCGGGCCCCATCTGCATCGTTTTCTCGGCTGCAAGCCCGGCTCAGGTTCTGCGTGCAGTGCCTCAACTGTGCCGCGAGAAAACGAACGACTGTGTGTGTAACGTCGACCTTTCAAACTATCCAGGAATGCCAGTACAGTTGCGAGGTGCCACTACATCATAATTCATTCTCTGGCCAATCAGCAAAAAGCTCACTATGTGTCCATAGGGCACCACGTAAACCTACACGGCTGCTCACTTTGTTGATGTTTATTATGCTGGTAATGATTATTGAATACGTCTGAGCACTTTCTAAAGAGTAGGCCTTTATAGAACCCGCGTAGCAAAATTCACATGTTTTGAATCCTGGCAGAATTATTCTTTTTGCCACGCAATATTACAGTATTCAGGAGACTCCTCCTACTACATGACATTCATATGGTGTTTTTTTAATAAGCAGCTCAACCCCTTAACTGCTCATCTTTAAAAAACATTTCTGGCCAAGAAGTGCCTATTTTTTTTATTGCTGATTTTGAATCTGATTGTACTAAAGAGTAGCTAGTTGATGTTGAAAAAATATTTTCACCACACACTTAGTCAAACCAACAGAACAGAGTTCATTTTTGAACAATACTAGAAAAAGCAGCTCCAGTTACAGACGCCACATCTTTCTCGACTTGTGTAGGCTAACCACCCTTGGGATATTTCACTCGGGAAGCTTCGGGGCTGCGTAGAAAATTTCAAAACGCAGAATGACTCAAAGCGGCTTCACTGGCGTGCACTCGCAATGTTCGTGTCCGTGCTAGCTACTCAATTCAAAGTCATCGCTGTCTTCACTTCCAGGCCTAAGATAAATATCTGAACTCGAATCATCATCACTCAAAGAAGAAGATGAAAACGAATAGCATTTTTTTGTGTTCACAGGCCAGCTATGCATGGGTAGCCGCCACCGTACGCCGTTTTTCCGTACGAAAACCACACACCTTCCTCAGGAGAAAACTAAATGGTAGAGCCATCTAGCAGATGACACGCGATGTAAGCCATAAATGTGCACTTTTCCGTCTGGACGCTAGAGAGGAGTACCGTACCTATTTCGCTAGGACGAGTTCTGCTTGTCGAAAGCCGTCAAGAGGTCAAACTAATGGTGTAGTTCTGTGGTAAAATTGAGCCTTCTGCTTGCTACGCAAAAGGCTCTGTTCGATTCTCACTCCAACCGAAAATATTTATTATAAATTGCTTTGCATCATTTTCTGTCCTTCACTCATGGACTATGATTTTTCACTTGAAACCAATGACACCAACAACAATGCCGATGCCGAATTTCTGTAAAGTGAGCTTTTTATAGCTATACCATTGAAAGTGCCTGCTATGTCTCACCCGACTGTTAACCCACTCGTGTACGCACATTGGCTCGCATCGTATGTATTATGAGAGAACATATATTGTATCAGTGGTTCCTAAGAGACCCGACAAAGGTGTTCTACTGAACAAGTGTCTAAGCAGCTCTTCTTAAAGGTTTTGTAAGAAAAAATAAAGACATATAATTAAGAGCTATCAACCAGCTGTATTATTTTGTTTTGCAGGGTCTGCCTCAATGCACATCTATCATGTCACATGACGTGGCATACAGTTGCTTGACAAAGTTGCTATGCTGCCATATTGCACTAGACATTCAAGGACGGTGTCTGCTTTGTCTCAAGCGCAGCAGCCTCGTAGGAACATTGTTAAATTGCCCAGCGACGAAATTTTTGTTGCAATCTCAAGCGAAGATTTTATGATATCTGACACATTATACCTACGGAAAATGGTTCTTTACTGCAGAAAATTTTGACATAGCTGATTTTTCGAGATGTGCAAGTTTGAGTTAACGAGATAGCACTACTGCGTGTGAAAATGACGTAATCATAAAAAATTGTTCTGTCCAGCTGCTGTGATCCCAATGGGGTTGAGAAAACCATTGGCAATATCTTCGAAAAGAGTTTTGATATTTATCCCCGATTTATAACTCACTGCACAGGCTATCTTTCAGTAGTTTCTCTCATATAAAAAGTGTGCATTTATAGTGTTCATGAGTTGACATTTGACGTACGCATTACGACCACCACCCAGCCATCAATTATGCTTTTTGAAAAATGAATTCACACCTTGAAAGCGTTTGTGCAACACCGCTACTCAGCCAGTCGCACTTTGGACTAAGTCACACTCTGGACTCACCTGCACGACTTGGTTCGTCACTCTCTCGCACTATCCACCACTTGGTGCGGGTGGCAAGCCCCTTGGCTGGCAAAACGGAGGCGTCCGGCTGCAAGAACGGGCTCAAGATGGTCGCAACAAAGGGCCTGCCCTGACTGGAGAAAAGCGCCTGATAGTCGCGCTGCGTGGCCAGATCCCTCACCGAGGGGTTCGGCACGAACGTCGGGTGCGAGTGGTACCAGCCAACAACATCAAAGCCTTGCTCCTGAAGAGACTCCATGGCTTGCGTCTGAGACACTGCATCCATCAAATAAATCGGGACGCCCGAGAACAAGCGTCACACATCACAGTGTCTTGACAGACCTCGACCACATTGGTTCCTCTACAAATTATGTACAGTTGACGTCCGATTTCTTGGACCCTCAAGGGACCGTGAAAACGTCCGGAACATAGGGAAGCCCGTAAAAATGAATGCAAGTGAAAACACATCTTTTATAGGTATCTTATGCTGATGGAGAGGGTCGCAGCAGGAGTATAGGATTCTCATTGCAATCTAGCAAATGCATTGTTTAGGTGGCTCTGAAAAAAAAAGAGCTGAAGAAAAGAAAGGAAAGAAAAAAAATCGAATGCGTATGGCGCTACCGCATTAGCAAACACTTAGCCGCAACACAAAAAAAGTAGCTTATTTTCATTTGCACGGCGTTTCACTTGCCCGCGATGATATCTATCTGAATTTCAGTTAACGTCATGATGTCGCTGTACACCGATGACAGTGTCAGTGCTTGCGTCAACTCCGAGCTAGCTGGCTGTATAGGTGCTGCCTCTTTTAGCTTAGTGTTGGAGTCATCGGAATCCTCTGTGATTCACAAATGGTTTCTCGTTGGTCAATTCTGCACACAGCTTGAAGTCTTTGCCAGCGTCAGCAAAGCCCTCAAGGGTTATCCTGGCTGGAATCGAAATACAGACAGCGTGCAAATCGTCAAAGGCAATGTCTACAGGTGGAAATTTGTCGCACACGCTGCCCACTCCGAGCGAGGCAGCCGTCTCGGTGTCCAGTATGACGCTCGCATGGCGACAACGGTTTCGGAGAGTCATGTTGCGGCCTTCCCCGAGCCTGCAAGCAGGTGGACGGCAGACCAAGGGTCAACAGCGTAGCTTTTGCCACTGCATAGCGCCATGCAGCCCATGATGTGGCCTAAGCTACGGCCAGAGGCTACAGCTGACATCGAATAGGCCTGCACTGGATTGCAAAATTTCCAGTTTTGAGAGTATGGCAGCCGCGGCGCAGTGCCGTTCAAGGGTCCGAAAACAACCAAAATGCAGCATCGATAGTGACTTTGAGTATGCGGTCAGCGGTAAAAAGCTCGCAAAATCAGATGGCGAAAGCTATAAGCATCCAGAATTTCTGACTCTTTAATACATTGAGTTTATGGGAAACTTGACTGTGCTACAGATAAATATGAGAAATCAGGCATGTCCGGAATTTCGGGCGTCCGAGAAATCGGATGTCAACTGTACTATAGTTCACCTCACTCAAGAATGCACCCATTTTTTACAAAGAACGATGGGCAGCAATAAAAAGAATGGGACGCTAACCATGCTAGTGACTTGAACTGATCTTGCCGCATGCTAGCCACCTGTGTTCGACCACCACAGCTTTCTCGTTAGCTGTCCACTTATTAAAGTGGCAGCTTAGCATGAGCTGCGATGACAGCTGTTGATGAGCATAGTGATGAACATAAGTGAGTTAATGAGAATAACTAATTCCAGGTTTTTGATTAATGGCACTTGAGCTAAATAAGCTAACTAGAGTAACGAATTTAGGTTTATCTGACCAGATACAGTTAGGATAGTCAGCCCATTACAGTAGGAAGGTGAGAAAAATAAAGCAGGACTTTAATAAGCACACAAGCTGCGCGCTTTCAATGTCACATCTTTGGTGAACTTACAGATAAGAGTATACAATGTACAGATAAGAGTTACAGTGTCTGTGTATACAAAGTTAGTATGAAGCTCAGTGCCTTTTAGCAGGCGTGCTGCAGCTTCGCTACCAGCCGAATACACAAGAACACGCTAAGAATTACCAAACAAAAGCCACCAATGAGACCAGTTATGATCATCTGGGTGCCAGCTCACCCCGGCATTGCTGGCAATGAGATTTCTAACCTCTTGGCTCAAAATGTGATCCAACGAGTTGACGCTGAAAAAGTGGAGTCCAAGCGGATGCATCCTCTATTCTAGTTAAACCACGAAATGTGCTCCCTTGCACACAAGATACTACGTAGACAGGTCTCAAGAGACCACTACAGGCTCTACAGGTCAGCACGTTCTCAGACCTAACGGGATGCATATCACCTTACAGCCCCACACGCAAATCTCTCCGCAACACAGATTCTGTGGGGAACCCGGGCCTCTTCAGTAGCTATACACTTACACATCAATTTAACAAATACAGATATAATGAATTATCCTTTATAACTAAGTATGTGATGTATAGTATTGTAATAGATATAGTGTCAAAAATACGTAAACTGTCAGAAAATGAAAATATGTTCAACGAAACTACTGCTTAAACGGAACTATTGCCTCTACAATGCTTGGTTTCGAGCTTGTATTCTGCACCCGTGTTCACCTGTCAGTAAACGGAACTCCTGTTAAATGGGACATATTTTTCCCGTCTCTTCAGGTTTCGTTTACTGAGAGTCTACTGTATACGATCCTAACAAATTTTCGGATATAACGAAGTCTTTTCATGGAAAATGTGGGTTTGTTATAATGAGGTTTGAGTGTAGTAGGAGGCTGCAGGAAATGCAAACTAAGACCACCCAAACCTTACTATGGTAATGAGCTTTGAAAGAGAGCCTTTGCCAGCTCCAACCTTGAAGATCAGCTAAGTCCAATCGTGAGCGCCCAAGCTCGAGCTCAAGACATCCTGGAGCTCTCTTTTCAAATGAAGTTTATTCTCTCTCTCCTATGTTTTCATTTTTACAATAAGTTTTTTTAATTGCTTGATATTATACCTCGAGTAGAGTTCCATACATGCAGAGATTTACGATTTGTTGGGCCTAACAAATCTGCCTGAAAATGCAAACTGCAACGCAACTCACCAGAGTCCATTTCACACTCGAGGTCCGTGCTCACCGAGTCGCAAGCTTCCGCAGTGGAGACGACCAGGCAGTTCCGGTGCATATCGTAGTAGCCGCCCAAAAGTCCGATAACCTCGGTGTTCAGGAGGTGTGCGTGAATGTCCATCTTTAAAAAGGCAGTCACTGACACCTCAATGCTGAATGGCTCCTGGAAAGAGAAGAGCAAAAAAGAAAATTAAAACCGCACCATTCAGACAACTTGCGTCGTTGACATATAGACACATTTCGCAAAGTGTTCAGCAGCACACTCATGCCAATAAAGACACTGGCAATGCATCTGCCAAGGAGGGACACTGCACCTGAAAAGATTTTTCTAAATATATAATTTGTTTAATTGAAACTTGCTGAGAGCACGTATATAGTTATGCGCCGATTTAAAATATGAAATAATTTTTCTAGTACAATTTTTGTAGTTTTCAAATTTTCAGGGGTCACTTTGGGTGTCACGCTTTGCCTAAATTGAGAGAGTTACAAAGTAGTTAAGCACATCAGAATGACCTGGAATGACTGCAGAGCACAACAAAACAAGAATGGATGTTCTCAGCCCATATGAATGAAAGTTGTGGCAAGTTGAATATTTGTGACTGAAATCTCAGCTTGACCTAAACTCATTTGCAAATGTACAACGTACCATAACTTTTCTTCAAACACCCATTTTTGTTTTCTTGCATTCAGCACTCACTTCAAGTCGTCCTGTAGTGCTTGTTCACTATGTGACTCTCTTAGTTTTGACAAACTATGGCTTCCAGAAAGCACGTGAAATGTCATGATATTTTAAATAGCACATATTATACTAGAAAAATACCCGCGTATTTCAAATCTGCACGCAAATATACATAAACGTCACAAGTTTCATCGCAAATCGATAAAGAACTTAACAATAAATTGCAGAACCAATGTCCCTTATGTCAATGAGAACACTGGAAATGCACCCGCCATTTTGGCTTAGCGGCTATGACGCTGCACCGCTAAGCGTGAGGAGACTACTTTACTTCATGGTCATCATGGCCTCATTTCAATGGGGTTAGAGAAAAGCAAAAATGCACATGTAATTTGATTTCGATGCACACTAAAGTACTACAAACTGATTCGTTGTCTCCACCTGTGTTACTCATAATCCTGCCATGCTTTTTGGCATGTAAGACACCAAAAATATTTTTACCATTGTGAACAAAAGGTATTGCTACTATAATGTGTGTCATATGTTGTCAAATGAAAGTTCCTAATAGAGGTTCTGCCAACACTAAATACAAATCACAAGATAATCACCTGGCCCTCGTCGTAATTTCTGCAGGGTATCAGCTTGAAAGGGTTCTGCTGGTGTCGGCCTGGTTTTGGCTTGGAGCGCACGAGCGTCTGAGAGATGACGCTTCCCTCGGAGCCGTGTTCCAGCGTCACACCGCCTCCTTTGACGTCAATGTTGAGCACGTCTCCTGAAACAGTCACAAACAACACTTATAAGTAGGCTTCTGACCAAGAATTTATTCCTTTTCTGTCCGAAACCTTTTCATCATTCGTCTGTTGCAGGTCAGAAAGAAAAAGACTAAAGACTGTTTCAAGCAAACGAGCTTTCTCCCTTTTTTACAGATAGCGCACAGTGTAGTGAGAAAACGTGCGCATGTATCTACTGCGAAAGAACTTGTCTGGCAGCGCCCGACCGCGGACCACTGTGGTCGTGTTGTGTTGTCAGGCAGGGGCTGAGAACAGACCCCAAAGGGTTAAAGGGGCACTCCAACATTTTTCCACGCAATCATTGAATGACTTCATTGCAGGAGTTCATTGCCATCCAGATTAACTGCCGCAAAAATGTTAAAATATTTCGAGTATGAGCGGAGTTGCAGGAGCTTGTCGCACGCTTTAAGCGCTCCCCTTTCTCCTTTCGTACCAGCAGGGTGTACTGAAAACTATGCAGGTGGGGATGACGAGGGGGCAAGAAAATGCCCCTATTCGTGAGCCCTGCCTTAGAGCACTTTTTTTCTTTTTTTTTCCTTTTAAAACGCACGGCTTACTTCCAGTGTGATCCAAAAGAGTAAGCAGGGGCACGTGGCAGCATCCTGTGGCAGCCGTGGTAACGATGCAACTCATCAAATCAACCTATGGTCAAGGACTTTGTTTTTACGGTGTGGTCATTATGGTTTACGGCATCATCGGTCAAGAGAAGGGCGAGCATTTTCAAGCTGGCATTTAGAATTATTGTTCATGCTCATTAAATCGGCTTTCACCAGGCCCAGAAAAACTGCCCAAATTAACTTAATGGCAAATTATCAAAAGTATTATGAAAACAATAAAAGAGAGTCTATTACATCAATGCACATTCACTTTCTTGAGGAATATGTAAATGCAGTAATTATGCCACATGCCAGGAGATGCAAAAACTGCTAGCGAGTTCGTTCACGATGTCAACATAACCCAACCCTATCTCTTCACCTGAAACGTGCTCTGAGGGAGTACCTTATGTACTGCGATGCGATCACAACGACGTGACTGTGAATGACAACCATGCTTTTTTGTAAGGCTGTGGCCATTACGGCTGTCCGCGAGTGCCGTTCTCTCAGCTTTACATTGCACATTTGCCACTCTTCCCGCTTGCTGCACTTTGAAGACCATCCGAATTAAGCAGGTTGCTGGCCAAACAAGACCAAATCAACGAGAGTTTGAAGCCACTGAACAATGCATATGCTGGCCAGGACCATAAAACACATGCAAACTATCTGATTTTATAAACTAATGAGCATCAAATTACCAAGATTTTATTCTATTGTAATTTCCAGGCTGTGCACTGCGCTATAATGTTTGGCTCACAATTCACAGGGGCCTCAACCACCCATAGGCAGCGTTTTATGAGCAAGTTGAAAAAGTGCAGCAGTGCCCCTGTTATAAAAGCACACCACACTATAAGAAGCTGCAGTATTTTCAGCAGCCAAAAAAAAAAAAAAGGGTGCAATACATTTTGGCAACAGAATATGAACTGCTCATATCCTGGGCCGCGACTGTGGAGCTAACAGACACTTTCACAGAGATTTGACACGTCCACCACCCACCACAAAAACAAAGCCTTCAGGCACCGCTGCCAGGAAAAAAGCTTGACTAAATGTGGTGTTTTAACAATAGCCAGTTCGGTCCCCCTGAAACTAACTACACTCAGACCTCATTATAACAAAGTTGGATCTTAGACAAATAGGTTCGTTATATTCAAAAACTCGTTATATATGTATATTTTCCAACGCTAAAGCGGTCCGTTTTCTTTACTCCAAGTACCGAAGAACTGATTCCCCCACAAACCTTATGAAAGAAAACAGTATACCCACACTTGAAAAACGTCGTAAAATTCACAGGCTCAAATTTCTTTTTCTTCAAATAACAACAAGCTGTCAGTAAACCATGATTTGAATCTGAAACCGCTTACGACAAGACAAACCCAGCATCGACAAACTCATTCATTTCGCCAGAACAAACATTTTCAAATACTCGTTCTTTCCTCGAACCATAAACGACTGGAACTGCCTACCTCAATCGTTAACCAGCTCTGTAGAGGCACTTGAGCGTAATTAACCATTACCTATGTTTTTGTATCTTTTGTATATGATGTATCTTTTTTTGTTCTTGCCGTTTTACACCTGTGTGCAATGTTATGATCTTTGCCCCTCCTGCTGGGGCCCTTAAATGGGCCTGCAGTATTTTGTAAATAAATAAAAATAAATAAATAAAATATCCTAAATATTAAATCTATTGCCAGACTATTTTCATTCACTTCGTTACAACCAGCATTTGGTTATATCTCTGTTCCTTATATCGAGGTTTCAGTGTATACAAATATTATTGAGAGAGCATAGTAGCACAGTCGCATTCACTCGTTTTTTTTTAATGTGCAGCTTCTATCTACACTAACGAGTGGCACGTTGTCTATAAGCTTATGGAACGCTCACTGCAGTAGCGACAGCAACTGCCTCACTGACATTCACTTAACAAAAGAGGCAAGAAGATTCCCCAGAGTCCAGCCTATGCCACCCAACCTCGCTTAAGATAGAATGACCTTTGGTTTAAAGGGACACTAAAGTCAAACAGCAATATATGTCAAGAGTGAAAGTTTATTGTATGACAACTTCTAAATTGACAATATTATCAACAGCACTGCCCTGCTTACCAAGAAACTAGGGTAAATGCACAAAAATACATGCGCCGCAGTAGGACATTCTCAAAATAATCCCGATGACATCAGATGACTGCATACAATGTATCACTAGTAATCGATCTAGCTGCACTAAATAAAAAACCTTCCGTGCATCAAGGACAGAATAAAATGCTGCTTGTTCATTTCTGTTTGATTCATGAAAAAAAGAACCACCGGACGTTACTATGGAATGACGCGAGTGGTTCAAAAATTCAAATTTCACTGGATAAACTGGACAGATTGTGCCATCTAGCAGGGCTCAGTTGAATTAAATCACGTCTGCCATCTTGGAGCCAATGGCAGGAAATTGATCAATGGCCATTGTTGCTGCTGTGGCTCCGCTTCTTTTGTTCTGCGCAGTAAAGTCGAGCAACATTGTGCACGGCAACAGTGACGTGAAACGATCCACTTCTTGAGGCGAGTGTAATTTGATGTGCGCTAACCCGATGTGGACCACTAAGATGTGATTTTATTTCAAAATAAGCCCTTCCTTGGCACACAAGTAACACTATGAGGTTTCTGGATCACTATTTCAACTATCAACGTCGACTTAATAGTTATATTAGTGTCCCGTTTAAGGGTCACCGTAAAGTCAACCCACAAGGGTAGGGTTTGACTTTATGCTTTGAAAAGACTTAACCATTAGTTTAAGCTTAAAACTCACCTAAGCTCGCGGTTTTCCGTCTCTGCGGCCTCTCCACGTCGGCTCTTGGTTCCTTTCTCTTCTGCAATGGCTTTAAGTGGGACAGCTGCTTTGTCCTTTGGTATGTCACCTGGGCTACTCAATGTAAAAAGACATACATACACAACTGATGATAGCCAGAATCCACATCTACACAAGCAAGATGAGCACAGTTAAGCTTAAATATTGTAATTCTGATTAACAGCTGCGAAACTCCTAGTCCGTGCTCCTGGTGCTAGTTTCGAGCAACATTATCTCAACTTTTCTCTTGTTGAGGTGTACACTTTCAAAAGCAGGTGATGCGTGATTAGACAGCACAGCTGAACTGATATAAGACACAGCTAGAATATAAAAAATACCCCACCTCGTAGAAGAAGCTTTACAGCTGCAATATCTCAACCTGCTTTCAACGGTTCTGTGAACAAGCCACCAAATAGTAAAGGAAAAAAAAAAGGTCTCACAGCTCACAACAAATCAGCTTCCATGCTAAAGGAAACAAGCACGTCATTGGTCGCCTTTATCATTCTTTTTTTTTTCAATTCAACGACTTTACGCGCCAAAACCACAACATGATTATGAGACATGTAGTAGTTGTGAAGATAAACATTCGACAGAAGTCTCTCTCGTCGGGTATGAAACTGGGAGATGATTTAGACTCGAACCAAAAGTTTTGATGAAACCCGACGTTTCGAAACCGACTTGGTTCCTTCCACAGGGGTGACTTCGGAGACTACGTAGCAGCGGCGTCTTCAAAGCACTCGTGGGGTGGATAATGACCCCTCCCTTTTCTCTCTCTCTCTCGTTTTGCGTGGAGCGCAGTCCATGTGTATACACTGGGGGACAGATTCCGAGAGGGCGGTTGATGTTATGGGCTGTCCTCTGTATGTGCCACGACTCGAGTAATAACCCCCTCCTCCAGTTCAGCTCGCTTTCAAGGATGGCCGTCGCTTCGAAATTTATCTGGTGATCCAACGTCTCAGCATGTTCGGCGACTGCGCTGCGCTCTTTGTAGAACTTCCGCACATCGTTAGCGTCTTGCTTCAGTCGTTCCGGTAGGTTTTTCGTCTCGCCGGTATACGAAGAGGGGCACTCGACACACGGAATTTGTAAACGACACCGGGGGTCCTGTCTATTGTTCGCTGGTCTTTCGGGTGAGGGAGGAGGCGGCCCAGCGTACATGAAGGCACTTGCGCGATGCGAACCCCTTCCTTCTTGAAGATCCGCACCAACATCTCCCTGGTTCCCTGAACGTATGGAACTGGTACGCGTTTTGGGGGGCTGCCAATTAAGGTTGATTGGAGTTTTCGTATCCTCTGTTGCTCTGCGTGAGGGGTGGCGGCTCGAATGAACTTTTTTGGGTATCCGTTTTTTTTTAGCTCAGCAATTACGCGGGCCTTTTCTTTCTTTCGCTCTGTGTCATGGGAGCATAAGTTCCTAGCTCTCTCGAGTAGCTTGGTCACAACCGAGGCCTTGTGGCAGGCGGGGTGAGAAGAATCAAATTGAAGGTAGCGGCTTCCTATGAACGGAGAACTCCAGGCCGTTGCGCTTTCTTGCCACCTGGACATTGAGAAAGGGCAGGCAGTGGTCGCTTTCACACTCGGTCGTGAATTGTATGGCTGGGTGCACGGAATATAGGTGTTGTCTGAAGTTTTCAATTTCAGACGTCTTAATGACGCAAAAGCAATCGTCCATACAATGCAGAAAAAGCTTGGGTCGCGGCAAGAAGGAGCCGAGTGCTTTCTCTTCTATGTACTCCATGGTCAGGTTCGCCATCGTGACAGAGATGGAAGCTCCCATCGCAGTTCCACTGTTCTGCCTGAAAATAGTTCCTTTGTAGGAGAAGCACATACTGGACAGGCAGAACTCCAGTAGACGGCAGAGCTCGTCAACTGCCAAAAGAGTCCTTTCACTCAGGCTTGCGTCCTCCTCAAGCGCAGAACGGGCACTGGAGACAGCTAAGGGAACTGGTACGTTGGTGAACAACGAAAACGCCAAACGAGACCATGCTGTCGTCATCGTCGATGCTCACATTTGATGCTAGCTGCACGAAGTGGCTGGAGTCAAGGACATGAGTTGGTGTCTTCCGGGTTAGTGGGACGCCGCTGCTACGTAGTCTCCGCAGTCACCCCTGAGGAAGGAACCAAGTCGGTTTCGAAACGACGGGTTTCTTCAAAACTTTTGGTTGGAGTCTAAATCATCTCCCAGTAGTTGTGAAGCATTTTGAACTGATTTTGAGCATGTGGGGTTCTTCAATCTTGACTTAAACGTAAGTACCTGACCGTTCTTGCACATCCCCCCCCCCCCCCCCCATAGAAATACAGCTGCCACGAACAAAAATTGAACCCCTCCTCTCATGGCTGGCCACCAAGCAGTGGGAAAAGTGAGCGAAGCATGACCATTTGCACAGATACATACACACCTGATCACCTCGACCAAAATCTGGAGATTCATAAAGCTGGTGTAAGAGGCACGAAAGAAAAAAAAATGGCGTCTCCTAGTACTCCTTATTATATGCCGTGCGCAAGCTGGCATATTTAATTAAGGCACAAAGCCTGCTTTGTTCCGTGACAGCTAGCAGCCCCTTGTCAGCCTTTTCCACAAGACATGTGCTTTTTCGCAAGACACCGAGCGATAAGCATTCAGCACAAGATCAGAAAGTTTTCAAACAGATATCCTTTATTTTATATTTCATGGAGGCACTAGTACTGTTTTCTCGGGCAATTTGTGGCTGCACCCGTAGAATCAAGAGGACTGCTCTAAATTCAGAACTCTCCCGTGCCAATCGAGAGATTCAGCACTGTACAGTGGGTATCGTGAGAACCAAGTATTATGTAGAATACTTACGACAACCAAAGTTGATGGCCCCAATCTGTTCCAAGTAATCATGAATCCTTCCAATGCAGTTCACATCCCCACAGTTCTTGAGACCCTGCCTTGCCTGCGTCTTGTTCAGGTATCGCGGCTTCTGGCTGTTCCAGGCATCAATTATGAAGTTCCTGATCCGAAGGTACCTGAACAATGAGACCACGCAAATTTTTCTGTCTTACCCTGTGGTTTGTGCAGAGAGCAGAGCCAGCAACGACCACATCTATAGACGTTCTCAGACAGGAATACATATAAGTCCCAGATGAAGGCCGTTCAGTGAACGTGGCCTTTTGTGCTCTATCAATTATATCTTCCTTTTGTTTTTGTATAAACAAGAAATAGAAGCGTGGCTGAACAGCCTAGAATTGCTATCATAATAAAAAGAGAATATAATGGTATGTGCAGACATTAGCTTGGGGACTAGGTTGCCATGCCATTTCAAACAAAATATGAAAGAAATGTAGCAAGGTAAAAAGCTTGCAAATCACAGCACAATGAAGCATGCAAAGTGTAATTACACAAAAGTTATTAAAAAAAATCTAGATAATTTATTTGTTTACCACAGCATTGCAATAAGCACTCTAGTTCAATCCCATATCATATCCTTGCTATAATGGAATAATGTCTTGTAGTTGAAGTAGCACAAGGCATAGCATATTTTAGGCCTCGCTTGCAACAGCCCCTAAAGAGCAAAACTATTTCTCGCATATTCCTAAAGTATTGTTTCACAATACTAAAAATACCACTCTAAATGCAAAAAGGCACTTGGTAAATGGAAAAACACGCGAAAAAAAAAAAAATTGGGCGGTCAGCCACCTTGAAATTGCAGCACCAAGCACTGTGGTGTCATGGATTTCAATAGTGTCTACTATGTCCTACGTCCTTCAAGTACATCGTCTTCTGAGCGGACCATAGACTTGACCATAGACTTAACATACTAATTTTCAGGAAATATAACGGAGCCTATATGCCAAAATACAATAAGTCCACTTGGGAATTCGTGATGTGACGTGAAGACATTTCGGAATGAGATTTAGAAATTAAAAGTTCAATTTTGAGTTTCTCTTATAATAATAAACTCATGATGGTGAAAGTAATGACATTAGAGTACGTTTATCAATTTAAGCCTGTTCAATGTTTCACTTCAGAGCACCTTAAGGTTGTAAAATGGTTGCAAACACAGATTACTATAAGTTGTCTTTCCTCGTGCGTACCACAAGAGGAACTCCATGTCGTGCTGGACACAAGCATACCTTTAGTAATGTTGTCTCATGTACGTTACCTCCAGGCTAACCGAACAAAAACAAGTCCAATTGTATCTTTGCAGAAAATAATGACAGATGAGTCTTATGTGGAGTCGTAAGAGATGTATGGCTTATTGTTTATACTCATCACACTGTTCAAACTTTCCCGATTTTTTGTATTTCGCTAGGGAGAGGCATGTAGCTGGTAAAACAAAACTATAGGTGCAAAAAACCTTTATAATACTAAACGTTCTTCGTATGCATTTCTATTTCACCAAAAAACTGTGGAGAATGTGGTAAAGCTTTGTTACATTCACGATACCTTTCCGGTGTTTTGGAAGAGCTTCCAGAAAAGAACTCTGAATGAATTATCTTCTCATCTTTGCTGATCTCAGATTTGTCCAGCACGACTTCTGCAACAGGAGGCTCGAATGTCACAGCACCGGACGCGTTTTCCTCCAGACCCCCCGGCCTGTCTGGGCTTGTTTCGTTCTCAGTGTCTTCTGCAGATGAATCGGTTGCCGGCTTGGGGGTAGCTACTCCGACTAACGCGTCACCCTTGCGGATCGGGGAACCGGGCGGAGAGAACACGACGTCGTCAGTGCCGTCGCAGTCGATGTCTATGTCGTCTTCCTCGTCGGCAGACTTGTCGATGCTGACAATTTCACTCTCCGGAAACTTGTTCTTCAAGGTCTCAATGGCTTCAGCCTCCTTCAGTACGATGACATTCTCGTTGCGCGAGGTCGCCTGCGGTTTTGTCTTCATTTGCTTCTTTGGTGGTCTGGACACTGGTCCTTTCGGTGTGGCAACAAGCACATTGTTGTTGATGGCTTGACCAGAGGTTTTTCCTTGATGAGCCTGGAATGAGGTGGCGATTTGATTGCACCCCGCCAGCGCACAATCACGACAGCAATGAAAAGGAAGAACGCGCCTTGATTCTGAACTTACAATATTGCAAGAACTTCTTTTCTTACACGTATAGGAAACCAACGGCATCATATATGTCACAATATGGTCACCACAGGGTTCATACAGGTCTTAAAGGAGCAAACTCAAGGATATTAAAGGAAATTCAAGGGCCTGTCACAGAGCTTTTTTTTTTTTTTTTTTTTGAGGACTGAAACACAGCATCCATATGAGAACATTTTTACCATAATGTTTCAGATTCTGACTAAACTTATTGCACTTATATAGTACAATCGTAAGTCAGTTTAACAGGGTCATCCCCATGTTAAAATTACTCTGTTGATTTGGAAAGTCTGTAAAACTGAGTCAGGGTTTCTCGAGACCCTCGAAACCTAAAATCAAAACATAGAGACACCCAAAATCTACCACCGCATTGTTTCTGCCACTAACCCATGTGTGCTTGTGCGAAAAATTTGTTTAAGTGTACCGAACATTGAGCCTCACGTATGTAGTCCAGGCATTGCTGCCCCATAGACAGTCCTGTGAAATATAGCATGCAGCCAATATGCAAACAAGGGGAGAGCAAACGCGGTGATTATGCGAGCAGGGCGAGCAAGAAACTTTGAAGAAGAGAATCGGGGTGATTTGTCGTATAAATCACGAAATAACGAAAGCGCACAGTGGTGTTCCTGTAGGAGCCTTTACTGGAACAGTAAACCACCATCCCCCATAGTGCCATCCGGTGCGTAACAGTCTGATTGTTGATTCCACTGTTTTGGGCAAGTGGGTAGTACATAGCTTTGTCAAAGTAAAGCCAGGTTTGCGACTATGGGTGACAGATGTTTCAACGCAATAATGTTAATGTCTCGCACATGAATAAAAAAGCCACCTCTGTAGAAGATCGACAAAAAATTTGCACTTGCTGCAACTTTTTTTTCTAACTTCATTAAGTCCGGTTTGGTTCCGAGTTAGTTTTATTAATTTTGAGTTGACAACATTGTTGAACTATATGAGAACAAGCTGCAGGATGTGAATTTCTTCCTTTAACTGGGAACTACGCAAAATAAAGTTTCATTAGATCAAGCTTTAACTGTGTTGTTATGCTGTAGAAAAGTCCAGCCTCATTGCATGCCATCTAAAGTACTACTTCTCAACACACAACAAATGTTCAGGTCAGGTGCTGTAACTTCTCTAGTATCAAAAAGGCTTCCCAACGTTATAGTGTGCTAACCACATGCACTGCTCGTTTGAAAAGAAAAAAAAGCAGCATAAATGCAGGAGACAACATGGAAGCCGTTAGAAGGTACATAGAGAGAAAGGGGGGGGGGGGTTACAAGATGAACTGATGGGTGAGGTGCAGAATGAATGATAGGACAAGGCATGAACAAACTACATGCAAAGTCACACAGTATGTTGTTTCTGAAATTGAATCATTGCTGCATCCGACGTTTAATCACAACTAGGGGTGTGCGAATATCAAAATTTTCTAATTGGCATCGAATACATAGCTTCGAATACGAATCAAATAATGAAGAGGTGCAATTTTTTTTCGCCAGTAATCTCTTATTCAACCATATATTTGGGCTGGAAACAGTACAGTTGTTATTATAGTCAGTTAATGTGCACAAAAATTTTAAAAAATGTCAAGAAAAAATCTGTACTTGCCAGAAAGCATAAAGTTGAGCTTTTGACTGTGATGTTGGGTTCAATTAACATTATGAACAAACCTTTGTATCTTTTTTTTTATGTGGTAGCACTTTATTACAAAAAAAAGAAAGAAAAGCTTTTGTACCTGCCTTGATGACTACTGAGCATGAGGCCATTGGTTTGATTTTGTCACATTTAATAGCCATATACTTGAGTCTAAGCGAATATTAAAACAGTCTAGGTTGTCACAATTCATCCAGTTATGGCTCGAAAGACCTCGATTTTATAGTTTTCTTGTCCCCTGTTCTCACATCCGGGTGGGTCACTAAAGAAAATAGGAGTACTTAGGGCGTTTTTCAACTACACAGCAATACTCGTTATCTCGCTTGCTTCCGTTGCCTTCTCGAGGACTGCGCTCGCCATTTCGCGATCAAGAATGCTGTGCTGTGCTGATAGCTGCACAGTCGTGACTAAGGTGTACCGCGCGCGCAGCAATAATGCGAGGTAAGCGCACGAGATAGATGATTACTGATGTGTGATAAAAAAGACGCCCCAAATACGCCTTTTTGTTGACTGGAGCTGCAACTCTCGGCAGCGAGGGCACTATTTCGCCGCATCGCGACCGCTTTCGGCGCACTGGCTACAGGTGGCAGTAAATTGATGCTGGCAAAAGAGTAATATCATAGCAATGGTGTAACGAAGGGTTGATTGCAGGAGATCTTGCCAGCGTGAACTCGATGCACGTACGACGAATTTTCAAAGGCGCAGTCGGAAATGCAGCGGAACTCTGCAGTAATCCGTCCGTCACCTTATGTGCGTCACAGTTAGCAATGAAGAACTACATGTGATGACGCCGTTGTAACGGTACCAGAAGTGCATGGCCTTTTCTATGTTGACCATTGCGTGTAAGAACACTTCAGCTCATTCGCATGACCATATTTGCTATCATGAAATCATTCTGGAACTAAGAGGGTATACATGCTGAAGTAGCGAATTCATTCACTAAGGAAGCTTGTTTATTGCCTCATGATGTCACCGCTGCTTATATTTTTAGAATCCTCCGTCCAGTACGTGCGGAGTTGCAAAGATTTCTCGCACGCTGCTAGTGCATTCTCTCTGCTCATCCCGACGAAAGCACTGGAAGCTAAGCAGGGAGGGATGGCATGGGAAAAGAAAATATGTCACACGTGCTTTCTGAGCTTGTGGAGTTATTTGCCTAGAGAAGAGAGCAATTTTTAGCTGACTGAGAATTTATTGTAAATCACACGCCGCGTGCTGCGCTATAATATTTGACTTGCGTGTCCTTGGTAGCCTCGACTACCGATCGGCAGTGTTTGCTGACAATGCTCAAAAATTGTAGCAGGGCCGTTTTAAATTTGAAGGGGAGCTTCGCGACAGAGTGGATTTCTCCTGAAAAAATGCTTTCGCAGTGCAGCACCCCTATATTGCAGTGAAACCACCTTCACAAGCGGTACATTCGGATTAATATGCATTTATTTGTTCCTAGCAAATACCTCGAAATTTTCAATAATTTAAATTTGAACCAAAGCAAATTTGAATTCCCTAATATTCGTTTGAATATTTAAAGCATTCAAACAACTGCACGAGCGTACGAACGAATATTTGTGAACATGGAATATTCGAGGAATATTCGAGTTAGTTCAAATATTCAAAATTTTCGAATATTTCGTTATCGAATCAAATACAAATTTTACAAATGCGATATTCGTTGAATATTCGAAACTTTAGAATATTCGCACACCCCTAATCAGAACAGAAAGCAGGTTACACTGCGCTGCTCCCGAAATTCGAGGGTTTTCATAAACAAGAAAATACGATTATGGGACCTTCAGGGGCCTTGAATATGTAATTTTCAAATACAAGGGTGTTCAAGGACCTGTATGAATCCTGCACCAACAAATGATGTCACCAACAAGCTCTAGTTTTCATGTTTTGGAAATTTCGAGCTAGTTGGTTCATAATCTTCAAGTTGTATAATATCAAGGGAGCAACGAAAGAAGGGGAAGACAGCACATAAAGAGCTGTTATGTGGGATCTTGTACTTCTCTCAGTGCTGCTGCACTACACAAGTGGAATGTTCAAAGACGTGATGCGGCATAACCACTAAGCAACGGATGATGTGTGCCGGATTGTTCGATATTAAGGTGCTAAAGCTATCATGTCTCTCAAAAAGTGCTGTTGTAGTGGAGCATACGCACCAACGTGCGTATGCACACAGTGTGCGTTTGCACTGTGTTCAAAGCTTCCCGTTACTTTGACTTACCCTGTCAATGTGACCCTGCAGATCTCAGCGTTGTTTTTTTTTTGCACTTGAGCCACACTAGCATACGAAAATTTCTCTATATTTGCAACGTCATTGTTTTTGTTGTTGTTGTTCTTTAAAACACGAACCACAATTCTCCTTTGATGGCAAGAAATACCGACAAACGAGTAATAGACACTATAGACGAGCATGAATTGTTAACAAAGGCCTCACATTAAGCAGCCTATGCATTAATGCAGAGCATGAGCTAGTACCACAGGAAGCGCTATCGTCACATTCAATACTACTTGCATTTTTTCTGAGCAGGTAGTGAGCGTGCGTCTTGACTTGGATGGTGCTCTTGGTCTTGATCAGGGCAGAAATCTTGCTCCATTTATTTCCATGTTGTTTCTGCCAGAGAAAAGCATGGCAATTCCCAATTACGTAAGCATGCCGCAGTTTTTGCATGCCACTACAACGGTCGTCGTTAAAAGCAGCATATAAGTCCGGATGATCCACTTTGTATATCATGCATAATAAGCACAGACACCACCATACCACGAAAGTCGTTTTGCATTGATGATTACCTTGGCATTTACACCAAACAATGCAGCATGTGCTGCGAGTGTCGAAACAAGAAACATTGAGGCCAGAAACCAGGCTAACAGTGCAAAGGAGCGAAGCAAACACTTTGGGTGACTAATGTTACCGTTGCATGCTAGCATTCTGTCAAAGCTTGAAGAAGTGGCTAATTTATAGCTATCTCATCACCATGACACCCACAAAATACCGTAATATACTTGGGTCTTTAGTGTTCCACACACATAAGTTTTGACTACGAATTCTGTCCCATTAGCAACCTTTGAGAGCGCAATGATTTTGAATTCTGTATACTACATGCTAATGCCTCCAAGAAGCTTATTCTCAGCTCCTAGATGTGCTGTTCAGGCAAACACAACTTCAAGATTTTGTGGCATGATTTCACACTGCCACACTACAGACCACTCGTCAATGTGTATATATGATTTCAGCAAGTCTCAGTGCGAGAAAGTGGAGATTTGCAGCACTTGCCATGCATTTCAACAAAAGGGCTTCTTCTTCGGCCGTCCATTTCTTCCTTGACGTTGATCCGCCACCAGTTCCAGCGAGAGCAGCTGGCGACTGCTTTTCAGTTCTGAAAATGATGGCGCCAGTGCTCATCAGCATGAAGTGATAAGTAGTAATAAAAAAATACAGCATACAGCCAATGCCTCCTCTATTTTTTTTTTTTTTTCAACACCCAGTGCAAAATCTCGCTTTTCAATGAGAACCGCTGGTTTGTCTTTGTCTGGGCAGTGGTTGACGTGCAACGCCGTATGAAGGGTATAATTGCGTAACACCAGCGCCTGGCCACGCTCCCGCAGAGATGCGGTGGACACATCGCCTTTCTTTTAAATCATGCGCCTGTCGGATTTGCTCCTTCGTAATCCTTTGTCACTTGAACGAATTACGCCACTGCCTCACAGTGCTCATGGGGCATATTTAAAGCCACAGTGCATGCAGCAGTGTTGCAGTGTCACATACCCATTAGTAGCCCATATAGTGCTACGAATGGAGACGTGCCGTCTGAGAAACCCGAGTCTCTTAGGGAGTCAGCATGACAGCCGACATAGTGATTATGAAGCATGCAAAACACCACCCCATATATTTTAACACAACTAAACTACTGTAGCCCAAGTTACCGAGCTCTGTCAATGCTATGATGAGCTCCGCCGGCAACGTCTCGTCACCCGCCGTGCTGTCCCACATCAGGAATCGATGTCCGGCTAACTCCCTCGCAAGATCCCGTCCTCCTCTTGCAGATCAAAGATTTTGTGGGCGAAGAAGTTGCCCACCAACTCTCGCTCATCTCTGGCCTACCCGAGCGCAGTGTGCCGTTTAGCCCTGCACTACAAACTATTATACAAGACCAAGTGTCTGAGGTCCTTCCTCCGCAGCTTGTGCCACCAGTCAATGCACCATTGACGTACGTTTAAGCAGCAGCACGACCACAGAAGTTCCGAGCGCCGCATCCATTGCCTGCTCCTGTTTATGCCGCCCAGCCGCCACGACCTCTAGTCCACTGAGTCCCTAATCAATGGCACACTGCCGACAACCGACCGATCTGCTTTTCGTGTGGTCTACCCGGACACGTCGCACGTCTGTGCCGCCGCCGCCCACTGCACTCACGTGAAAACCTACATCCATATGAGTACGACCACACGTACACTCCCTACACCCCAGACCCCAAATTGTACCCTCCTTGACCAAGCCACCGACCAGCTTCTAATCGCTGATCTCCTACTCCACATCGTCGCTCGCCCTCTCCGATGCTCTGACGTCCCCTAACAAACGACGCGGAAAACTAAATGACGCAGTTCACGAGGCAAGAACTGCATCCTCGTCGCAAAGCACAAGCCCTCTTCGTTCGCCGCTGAATGTAATTATGCCATTTTTCAAGGTGTACCTGTACTTGCCCTTATTGATACTGGTGCCTCCATTTCCGTCATCGCCAAAAAAGTCTGCCTTCAATTCGAAAAGTGACAACGCCTTACTTGGGTTCGTGTCTTCATACAGCCACTGCACAGCCTGTGCAGCCTGTGGCCGCGTGTACCGCCAGACTTGTAATTCAAGGAGTGCCCTACACAGTGCAGTTCATAGTACTCCCGCACTGTTCTCACGACATTATTTTAGGTTGGGATTTTCTCTCCCATCACCAAGCTATCATCGATCGCACCCGTGCCAAAGTAGTCTTTTGTCCCCTTGGTGATGCTCTACCTTCGGACGATCGCCCTTCCTACGCGAAGTTGGTCATTAGTGACTACACCCAGATCCCTCCACGCGCTACTGTCTTCGCACCTGTGTCGTGTTCCGCCGTCATCAACGCCACCGCATTCTTCACGCCTTCTGCCGCTTTCGTTCATCACCACCTCTCACAGCTCCCAACCGCTCTTGTTACTCTTCAAGGTGGTGCGACCGACGTGCCTGTGGGGAATCCGTTCCCATTCACGATTACGCTGCTTTGGGGCGAATGTATCGGCTCAATAGAAACATTCGTAACCATCGCTACACTTGACGTTTCCTGATGAATCATCGGAAGTCAGCGCCCTCTCCTGTAGTTCCGTGAACTGACCCACTACTTCTTCATTACAAAAGAAAATTATTCTGACATCTATCATGAGGCACCACCTAAAGGGTACTCTCCCCCATGAACACAAAACAGGCGTGAAGGCTGGTCGATGAGAGAGAGAGTAGGAAAAGTGCAGAGGAAAGTGGACAGGCCAGATCAGATGCATCTTGCTGGCATTGAAAAACAGAAGAGGCCTTTATACAATACACAATATTGCACAACTGACACATAACAATGTGCATTTGATTGTTAGTGTAAATGGTAAAGTTTATATTTCCAGCAAACTCAAAACCAGACATGTCACATACCAGAAAGTGGAAGGGAAAACTTACTTGACTTCAACAGTGTTTGCCTCTTCTATGCACCCAGTCTCAATCTCAACTGTTCCATCAATGGTTCCGGGCCTGCACCACGAAATGCCTTCGTGAGCATCAAAACAAGACTAGGAAAGCTTCACAACAGAGCTATATTGAGCCTATACACCCGCACACAATAAAAAAATGTTATGAATGACAGTGTAGAGTCCTTAAAATTCATCTCTGAAAAGGAGAAAAAAGAATTTTCACTTGACACATGTGATTTAAATCAATGTGGCAAAGCCTTGAAAACTCTTTAACGCCTTCTAGTGATTGATTTTAATTTAGCAGCGCACTAAGGGACGAGGACTAGGAAAAGAAGGTGCACAACACGGACGCTGACTAGCAACTGAAATTTATTGAATAAGAAACATGCACACGTAGAGGTGAATAAAAAAAAAAAATGAACAGAAAACAGATAATCGTTCTGAGCAACATGTTCAGGTAGTGCTTAGGTATTAAAATTTTGCGTCACTTAGCGCGATAGAAGGTAGATTGAAGAACCATTGGAGCACTCCCGGGAGTACAAGAGGGAGCGTGCACCCCCCATAGTCACCTAAGAGAGGGCGCAAAATCTGTTTCATACATTAACTAGGGGACGGGGCGCCCTCCTAGTCACCTGGAAAGGGGGGTGCAAAATCTGACTGATACATTAACTTTATAGGGGGGGGGGGGGGGGTGCTCGAATGAACCTTTGCCCCCCCCCCCCCCCCCCTAAACAGGAACCCTGTGCACTGCTATGTTACCACTACAAATAGCCTCCCTTCAACACGGTAGGGGCCCCCAAATATGAGGGCCCCTAACGTGTCAACAAACACACCATCTTTGATTAATTATTTCATGGAACCCCTCGAATTATCTTTTGACATGCGCCGTAAAGGGCGCGACATTATCAACGTGAAAGGCCTCAAGGCCCTACCACGGCATCTTCACAGTGGCCAACTGTTAAGCTACCGTGCATTGTCCGTTTTCATGTCTGGGGTAACAGTAGCGAAGAAGCCTTGGCCCATGGTAATGGGTCTTCCTTTCCAGCACCTTCTAGTGGGTCATCTTCTTCAGCTCCATTTTCTGAAAGAACGCTGCTCATGCAGGGAGCCTGTGCTCTGAGTGCGGTGAAAAAACCTTTCAACAGTATTCAAAAGTGCTAACGAGATTAAAGGTGCTAAGAGTATAGAAGACGTGGCACAACAGCTTTATAAGTTTTGTGCAATCCAGAATGCATAAATGTTATGGGACACTCCGATCTTTACGGCCCTCTAAATAAATGTATTTATCCTAAAGTGAACAACCAGTTAGCCCCAAGTTCTGCATTAACCGTGTCAGCACCATCATTTGCTGCTAGACAAAAGAAGTCTCACCCTAAAGTAATAGGTAAAGATGTTATTTTCATCTGCACCGCTGCCTTCACACACTAATTTTAATAGCTAGGCACACTTCTTAATCTGGGTTTTTTTTTTTGGGGGGGGGGGGGGGGAGAATGAGGGGAGAAGATATTTTCAACTCAAAAAAGATAAACTGGTTTTATTGTTAGATGTAATCAGGTGTACATGTACGAAATGATAACACACAGTCAAACACATCCATTCTGAGTATGCCTTAAGAAAGAATGGGCACAAGAGCAACACGGACAAACAAAACGTGAACTTACAATTCGGGCATCAGTTTGCCACAGAGGCTTGAAAGTGTCATTGAATTCAAGCAAGTCATCGCAGTTGGCATCTCTGAAGAGGCTGAAATGGACATAAGAGATCTCAGTTGACATTTACATTCAATGGAAGGAAGTATCTACACACTACACAGGAAAAATGATGATATACGGTGTTTAAAAGGAGCAGGTGTCACAACTGGCCAAACAATGCCACAGGAGTAGCTATGAAATTTCAGTGATACAGGGAATTCTAAAGATTTGTGTAGCATGGCTGTAAAGAAGCTCAGACCCTTATAGGTGTAGAGCATTTGAATATGTTTAGGTAATGATAAAAATATGCAATGACTGTAGTAGAGTATGCTAAGAAAAGGAGAAATGTGCAACAAGGTTATGATGTGACACAGGTCTAATACTGTGAAAAATCTGTTAACAGGGGTTGTGTCAAGCAGACTTGTCTTCTTCAAGGCTAGAACAGAACAGATTTCTTTAGCGCCAGCATGTCGATGCTTCGTACCCTCTTCTCCTTCCTAACAAAGGAGAGGGCAACATAGGATACGCGGGTGCGAGTGAGGGAGTACTGTGATGAATTGTATGATTGAAGAAGAAACAGGTGTTTGTGAATAAAATGAAAATTGACACTGGTCTTGGCAAAATTTGTTGCTTAGTTACTTTATAGCTTTAGATGCAGGATAGTTCAGATTCAATGTAGGAAAAAGAAAGAATGTAGAAACACCGGACAAGCACTGCTCACCACTAAGCTTTACTAAAAAAAGGCTTCCTTACATATAAAGCTTAGTTGAGAGAAGCGTTGTTCTGTGCTTCAGTCATAGGTCTTTCTTCATCCAATGTCGAATTTGTGCTATCCAGCATCTAAAAGACTGGTCGTCTGTTGACCGTCTGCTACTCTATTTATGGGGTCAATGTCCTTTTGCTAGTTATCTGCAACTTTGGTTATTTCAAATTCGTAGCAAATGGCTTCATTCATTTCAAAGAAAGCTGGCTCGCTTTCTAATGTGTTTGCATCGAACAAAGCTCACTTTTGACGTTCACTGTTTTCAACACGCACAACAGGTAGGACAGCCTTCAATTAAATCTCGATCTGGGTACAGCCACTGCCAACTGGCATTTCGAGCGTCTTGATCGCTATGGGCCAGATCGCGATTGAAAATTGGGAACGTGCAGGGGCAGCGCCAGGATTTTTTTTTTTTTTTTTTACTGAGAGGGCACCCACGACAAGAGGGTGTCTTCGGCGAGGCAAGGAACACATGCGTCGCGTTTCGACTATACTAGCTCTTAGGGGGGGGGGGGGGGGGATATGGGCAGGGAGAGACTGCAGCCCCCCCCCCCCCCTTTATGTCCCTACTGGCGGCACCCCTGGGACCGTGTAGCAGCACTTTTATCCAGATCGGTTTTCAATCGCAGTAAAAAATATCACGCTCTTTGTAATGCATGACACCAGTACAAAAGTGCAAGTTGCAGTAAATGCAAGCATAGGTTATGATACCAGAATCTAGTACACTATACCAGTACCACTATTGCACCTTTCCACCTCTCGTATGCAATTATAAAGGGAGAACGCCGTAGAATGTGCGTTATTTCAATACACCAGGAAATGCATGGTACCAGAGTGTGATATAAAAGTGCGCCGTAGATATTCCAACACCTGGAAATAACTTTTTTTTCTCTCTTCAAGGTAATCACAGCTCCCTGTTTCCGCAAGCAACATCACTATTCCACGCAGTGCATTAGGGGATTGATTGATATGTGGGGTTTAACGTCTCAAAACCACCATATGATCATGAGACGGCGTAGTGGAGGGCTCCGGAAATTTCGGAGCCCTCCACTAGGGGAACACTGCAACTAGAGGAACAACTGCAACTTATTCATAGTAAATGCAACGCATATCGCGAGCATCGTAAACGCTGTGACGAAGGCACGACCCACCCACACTTTCCCATCACCGAGACTACATATCACATCACGGTCACACGTTGAAGAAACGGCGCTACTGTGTGTGCCTAGGCGAAATCAGAGACACACTTCATCTGCGGAGGTCTCTCGGTGTTCAGTACACCGTCTTCAATTGAGACGGGCAGGTAAACACTAAACATGACAGCGGGCAGCACGTCGCATCGCTGCGTTTGGAGCTTGCCTGCCGATGCGTTCCCATTGAAGTGGCAACTTCTGTCATTTACACGTCCAATGAAAGTAATCTATAGATCAAAATGGTACAGGAAAGAAAGCCCGCGCTCACGTTGTGTCGGCTTGGAAGTCACTCTTCGACATCCACAGACTCCCAGAAACAGACATCTTCCTCGAAGGACGCCATGAAACCGACCGCATTAACGTCGCCTTCACGCCGTATTACTTGACCACAAGCACCGTGACGGGCGCAACGCTGCAAAACTGCACTCGTTCAAGATGACATTACGGAAAGAAGGTGTTGGGGCCGGCAGTATAAAAACAAATCACATGTGCGTTTCAAACAAGTAAACAGCGCAGCCATAATGCTCTTCGGAGAACACTAGCGACACGAGGTTGTTTTATTATTTCAGTCAGCCGCATAGTGCGGCCTTTATTTCAATACTTTTAGTTTTTTTATAATTATAACAACTTAATAGTCAGGAGTGTATATAGCACGAGACGCGCACCGTCGAAAAACTAACACTGCGAGATAGTAGTGGCGGAGATAGTTCAGAACGGCCGCTTGGTGGCCATGTCCTGGTTACGTAATGCGTGCTGGCGGCCCTAATGTGGTTGTCAAATCGTAGAGATGCTGAAATTATCGGAGCGGTGAAAGCACTAGCGTTGCGTTTGGGAGGCGGGAAGGCTGACGCCTTCGGAACGCCGGCGTAAAGACGTGGCCACAAACTTGCCAATGAACTTTACTCCGCGGCGGTGTACCTCGGTCAGTTCTTGCGGCACTAACCGCGATCCGACCGACATGGAACTAGTTTCGGAGTCGTTCAGCTCCGAAAGCTGCGAGGCGAAGATGAAGGACGAGTACAAGTACACGAACGAGGAGCACTCGGACTCCATCCTCAAGGGTCTCGGCGCTTTCCGGGCTAGCAAAGCATTCTGCGACGTGGTGCTGTGCGCCGAAGGGGCAGAATACCCCTGCCACAAAGTTGTGCTCGCGTCGTTCAGCCCTTACTTCCGGGCCATGTTCTCGAGTCAGATGGCCGAGCAGACGCAGAACCGCGTCGTCCTCAACGGCGTCGAAGCCGAGACGCTACGGGACTTGATAGACTACGCGTACACGTCTAGCGTAACCATTACCCGGGCTAACGTCCAGTCGCTACTGTCAGCCGCCAACCTTCTGGACGTGGGTCCCGTCAAGGATGTCTGTTGCGCCTTCCTCGAACAACACATCGACGAGACCAACTGTCTCGGAATCCACACTTTCGCGGAAATGCACGCCTGCACTGACCTCCAGGCCAAGGCCAAGGACTACGCGTGCCGATCCTTCGAAATGGTCATGCGTCATGAGGAGTTTCTAGAGATATCGGCCAACAAGCTGGTTGAGTTCATCTCCTCGGACAACCTGAAGATCGACAAAGAGGAACGCCTCTTCGAAGGCGCCCTATCCTGGCTCAAGCAAAGCCCCGAGTCCCGTATGGAAGGCTTCGAGAAGATCTTCGAACACATACGCTTGCCTCTCATGAGCACGTATTACCTGGTAGATGTAGTGGCCACAACGCCAGCCGTGTCCCAGAACCAGAGGTGCTGCCAGCTGCTCGAGAAGGCGAAGGCATACCACCTGTTGCCAGACAGGCGGAAAGAAAGCCACCAACCATGGACTACTGTTCGGAAGAACTCCTCTATGGTCGAGGTTACTGTCCTGGTTGGAGGTGAAGATGATAAAGTGGTCCTGCGTAATGTGGACTGCTACGCCCACAACAGCCGCTCCTGGCTAAGTCTCGCTTCTCTCCCGTACGCTGTGAGCAAGCACGGCGTGACTGCAAGTGGCCAGAATGTTCCTTTTCATGGCTGGTGGTGAATACCCAGATGGATCTGTCAGCAAGGCGGCATGGCGTTTCGATCCGGCCTTGAATACCTGGTCTGAAGCAGCTCCAATGAGCGTTGCGAGGTCTGAAGTGGCCCTTGCAGCACTTGACGGCTGCGTGTATGCCATCGGTGGCTGGGATGGTACATCACGCCTCGCCTGTGTAGAGTGCTATGACCCTGCCAGCAACCGGTGGGACATTGTGCAACCGATGAAGGTCCCGCTGACGTGTCCCGCAGTGGCGTCGCTTCATGGGAAGCTGTTTGTCACTGGTGTGGCAGTCGCCGACATTGGCGGTAGCTGTGCTGACAGCGTCAAGTCCTACAACCCAATCGCCGATGACATCGACAGCATCAACAGTGTTCAGTGTTATGACCCCAAGGCCGATTCTTGGAAGGAGCTGACGCCGATGCTGATGCCACGGTCGGGTGCGGCCTCGTGCGTGTTTGACCGGAAGATCTACGTGATCGGTGGCTGGCACGTGTCGGAAGAGAACACCAACAAAGTCGAGTGCTTTGACCCACGGACAAACGTGTGGCGCTTTTGTAGGCCCATGAAAGAGCGCCGATACAAGCCTGGTGTGGCCGTTGTCGGGAACAGGAATTTTTGTGTTTGGCGGCGAAGAGAGCTGGGACCAGCATCATGCGACAATGGAGGTCTACGATGCGCAAGCGGACACATGGCTTGGCGTGTGGGAAATGCCCCTGAAAAGGAGTTGGCTCGGGTGTGCAACGTTAAGCATCCCAGTGCAAATGTTTGATGAGGAACACGAGTGGGTAGCTCCGGAAATGTGAATGCTGGTCTTGTTAACACCACACCCTAGTATTTTGGGTTTTGCTGTCGCTGTTGTACACTTTTTGGTACAGAATTAGCTTTTTTTTCTTTGCTGCTATTGTGCCAACAGGTGACACTGAATGTACAGTTTGATGCTCTGTAACAGTGCTTTCCAATCTGTGATATTCATAACTTGCCAAGGCTATGCTGCATGTAGCGAATAATTTGGCCATGTTGCATGCCCTTTTAATATTAAAGCACGAGCAGCAATACAGACAATTACTTGTTCAAAGTGGTACTGTCTGCTGCAGCTAAGAGAATTTGAACCATTTGGAACGATTACTTCATCCCAAAAGCTCATTTAGTATTGTAGATGATGATTACCAAAAGTTTGGCTTCCAAGATTATATGATGTGCAAGTTCCAAAAGATGCCTACACTTATCTATTCACAAGTTCTTACGCTATTAAAGCAGCCAAGCAGATTTTTATATCTGTACTCAAGGAAACTCGCGTCTCCTTCTGTGGTCACGGGTCACATTTGAAGCACTGTTGTGTCGCTTACAACTGTCCGCTACTAGTACTCGCCATTTTGCCATGAGCCATAATTGCCAGATGTGGTCGTCTAGTCACTAATGATAATTTCCAAGTGCCAGCTCATGCCTTATAACCAAAAGCTTTGCAAAGTTTAAAAGCGTTAAGCCATGGCCAGCGGCCATGGGTAAGCACTAGGAATATTGAGACTGTTTAATGTTCTCAGCCAGAGATGGAAGTATGCACATGTTGGAGTCTTTCCAGATGCATTGACTGCACAGTGCAGAGGTGCGAGGACTTCGCGCACACGTAACTTAACTCTCGCCTAGAAATACTGATGAGGCACGTGCATTTATTCTTTAAGAAAGTATGGTGGGCATTGTGATACGTGCGGGCGACCAGGCCATTTGTTGCTTGCTTGGCACAAACATCTCATTTTATCTTAGTCTTAGCTTTTAGTGTAAATGTGCGAAAAGAAACGAGGCCATTTGTTGCTTTTATTAACTTCTTAGTGTATATGTGCAAGAAAAACTAGGCCATTGGTTGTTTGCTAGGCATGAACATTTTATTTTTTATATTTTTATTTTTCAATTAAGGTGACCACAGCCTCCAACAACTACTCCTATTGGTGTGAATAAACGAGTTTATATTACATCGGGGTATCACATGTACATTGGTTCATTTGGTACTGCCACACAACTTTTCAGAGGAAGGAGCTTCTAGAGACTTGATCCAGCTTCAATATTGTCTACAAGCTGTAAACTAAGAACATGCTTTTATTAATCTAATCGCGAATTTGTCATCACCTATTCATGAAAACATGCTCGTAGACTGACATGTGTCTTGGGAAGTGCAAATAATTTTGTAATAACTTCAAGAGCATCAGCAAAGCCTCAGTACCTTAAAGGGCCCTGCAATACTTTTTCAGCATGTTCAGAAAATGCTACTGACCAGTACTTGAGGCTCGGGAGATCACACGAGCCAAACATTATAGTGCAGCACGCGACCTGGAATTTTCAATGGTGTCTCAGTCGGCTAAAAAGGGTTCCCTCTTCTGTGGACAATTGATACAAATCACCCCGTCATTAACCCAAACTCCATGAGCATTGGCCGATTTGTGCATAGGAGCTGCGTAGTTGCCGTGGTTGCCACGGGCTTCCTTGTACACTCACGGTCACACTGAAAGCCATGCCTTTGAAGAAACAAAAAAAATAAAATAAAAGTGCTTGCTGCAGGCCACGATGTTGATGATAAAACTCATCTTTCAGCCACCTGTCACTTCTCTCCTCGCCTAGCTTTCAGCGCGCTCATTAAGAAGAGAAAAAGTGCTTGAACTGTTCTATGAATCCCTGCAACTGCCCTC
Source organism: Rhipicephalus microplus (assembly GCF_013339725.1). Lineage (NCBI taxonomy): Eukaryota > Metazoa > Arthropoda > Arachnida > Ixodida > Ixodidae > Rhipicephalus > Rhipicephalus microplus. The sequence continues at coordinate 88,297,890 of NC_051175.1, read as the reverse complement.
GTACTTGACGGATCCTAATATTTTTGCAGCAGTCAATTCATGAGGCATTATGCTCTTTTATTTTAATTCATTTCATTTCATGTTTATTTTCTTAAGGACCCCACTGGGGGGTATTACATAAGGGGTGGACTACACAGGAAAAAAGAACATTGGAACACGTTAATTTTCGTAGCACAGGTGATTTGTAACATTCGTCGCGAAGGATGATGGGCAGGTGGTTGAAGCAATGGAGCAGGGAAGGTCGTTCCAATCCTTGATGGCGCGGGGAAAAAAAGAAGCGGAAAAAGTGGCAGTTCTGTTGCAATAACAGGACACTTGAAGTGGATGGCTTGTGCGGTGTGAAATGTATGTCGGGGGGGGGGGGGGGAGGATGTAAGGAGCTGCATTGAGAGAAGAATGAAAAAATTTATGAAAGAGAGAAAGGGTAGCGATAGGGCGGCGAACAGAGAGGAGTGATAAACCGGATTGTGCTTTTAAGGATGAAATGCTGATGTCGTATGAGTACAGGGAGTGAATGAATCGAACGGCACGATTTTGGACAGATTAGAAGTCGTTAATGAGGTATGTTTGGGGCGGGTTCCATATGGGGGAGGCATATTCGAGTTTCTATCTGATGAGGGACTAATATGCCAGCAACTTCACATGTTCTGGTGCATGACAAGGGTGACGCTTCAAGAAGCCCAGAGTTTTATTTGCCGATGAAATGACGTTAGCAATATGCGCATTCCAAGTGAGATCGTGATACAATGCGACACCTAGATACTTGTAGGATGGTTGTGATTGTACAGGGAAGTTGGCGATATGATATGAAAAAAATAAAGGATTCTTACGGCGGGTAAACGTGACAAGTTTGCATTTGTTAGGGTTAAGAGACAAAAGCCAATTATCGCACCATTCTTGAATGTGGTTAAGATCGTTCCTGGAGAAGATTTTGGTCGTGAGTGTTAGTTACTGTCCAATAGATTACACAGTCATCTGCAAACATGCGGATTTTAGCAGGATGCGCTGAGGGGTAAGTCATAAGGCCATTTGACAATTACTTGCGAAAGTGTTGCAGGGCTCTTTTTACACATACCGTGAGAAAAGTACCGAGAAAAGTACACCAATCAAGAGTACCTTGGACAAACTCTGGGTACACCAGTACCAATGTTGGTGCCATGTAGGATCGACCACAGCTACTTGGTACCGAGGCGAATGCTATCTGCCTATGCTGAGGTAGTTCTAGTACCTACCCTGGGAAGGACCCTTTCTTGCCCTGATACCTAGGTGCCAGGATAGGTGCTTTCTAACAACCACCAGAGTGACACCCTGGGACCAAGATACCTCAGTACTAAAATCTAGGGTGCCTTGGTACTAAAATAGGTGCAATTAACCTACTATCCAGGAAACATCTGGTACATTCCTACTTTAGTATCAAGATAGCAACGTCTTAGATAGCTAATGTACGGCACTTGGTACCAAAGTAGAACCTACTTTGAAGCATAATGTACCTTACTAGGTGTGCAGACAAAAGTTCCCAAGTGGTAGTCTGAATGTATTTCTGTGTCATAGTTTAAATAGCACACAAAAGTATTTTACTCCTGCAAAAATAGGCATGTTGGCTGAAGTATTGGGGACATAATTCTCCATATATCTGCATTCCAAACAGTCGAATTAAAAATGTACAGTATTCCGAATTGAAATGGGACAGTTTAGGGCTAAGTAACGCTTATGCTTTCGTTGCCACCATTTTCACTTTGGGTCATAGTGGCGAAATTTAGACTTGATTGCGACAATCGGAGTCAACAATATCTTTTAGAGACCAGATTCGTGGAAGATTCGTGGATTTTAGAGACCAGATCTCGAGGAAGAGTGCATATTAAAAATTTGATGTCGCACACAAATTTGTGAGTGCTATACATCATATACATCGGGCTTTTCTAACAGAATGCTACATTGTACAGTTGGCACCTCCTATTATTGCCATGGTTGCCAACTTTTGTTGGTAATGATTCAAGGGCATCACCTGTATTATCTGGTACACTACTGTTATCTGCAGACAACTGATGCAACCTCAGCAATGCACCCACATTATATTTCTTGATTGAGAAGCTCCTTGATCTAGCAGTTAACCAGACAAGGAAAATTTACAATTTTGTCGCGATTTTCTACTCTGCTTTGCAGCAAATGTGATGTGCTGAGAGGATCAAGCATATTGGGAACAAGCAACACAAGCTTCGTGACAAATACGCTGCCAATTTCACCAACAAGTTATCTTGCAAAGACAGAAAACAGGGACCGCTTCGCCAAAAGTAATGGCCCTTTGATAGGACAGACTTCTGACTCGCAAGACATTGATAATCTAGCATAACGGTTGGGTTATATACAGGGTGAATGAGCAAGTTTGTTTCAACAACAAGACAATTACAGAACATGCTGAATACACAAAGGCAATAATAATAAGTGCTGCTTGATCCAGAGATTAGCCTTCATGCAGTTACAGCCTTCTAGGTTGCTATAAGTTATAAATAAGAAAGTGTTGAAGACTAGTTAATCCTGAGCTTGCATTTCATAATACATTTGATTTCGAGTGTCATGTTCAATTCGCACAAAGTAACGAAAGAATTTACCCATGAATCCAAGTGCTTTAAATGTGGAAGTATTGCTCAGTATCATGCAAGCGAATGCGATGTACAGGGAGGACAGAACATACCGGGAACATGTGGCTCAAGCTTTGCGACATACCAGATACTGTTGTCGGCAACAATGCTATGGAAATGCAGAGTTTACCTGCTTTATGTGTGTTGCCGTCGCATTGAGTGCTGTGCGACGTGGATAATAGAGAAACTGAGCCATGCTTGTTAGAAGATGCGCCGTTGACCCCATTTCGGGTAAAAACTGCGAACTTTGCACAGCGCATTTCAGGTTCCCCAACGATGAGAATGGATGCACCGGGGCGTCCTTGAAACAAGATTGGTTTTGCAAATAGATGGATGGCAAATGGAAGTCACTCTTGTAGCTCTACTTACAGCAAGGGCAGAGCTGCAAATATATATTTTGGGGTTGTATGGGAAGAGGTCGAATCTTTGTATGTTTGTTTTATGTGCAGGCTGTGTATACATACAAGGTATAAAAACTTCAGAGGTTGTCTGGGCATACAGTAGTCGAGTGGATGACAGAAGGGCAGTAGCTCACTGTTATTAATTACAACATTGCCAAATAAGGTTTAGACTCCACAAGAAGCGCGCAAGCGAAAATAATTCTCACATTACTCTTACTGGACAAGAACGGAAGAGCTCATTTTAGTCAGCCTTAACTGGTTTGGATATTTTAAACGTCTATGTGATCGCTGTTAAGTATGCTTCCTGATGCTCTTCGCAACATGGCTCTCGGAGCGCGGGACACCCACTTTAACAGCGGTCAACTCTGTACATGCAGCACATTAGCGGTGCTGCCAACCAGTGCCGTAGTCTAGTGTGACAACACTGAAGCTAAGTGCCGACGTGCTATCATTAATGTTGTCTTCCACAGTACATATGAACAGTATGGGGCTGTAAAGCTTTCAGAGTGGACTAGAGTTTCCCACAATAGCTTGGCAAATAGTAATACGTAGATGTCCTGCGATGTAATGCACAGATAGTACTACACAGATGGCAGATGTCCTACAATGTCAGGTTGCCAAGATGACAAAAACTTCAATAAAGGTACGATGACAATCAGAAAATCACAGGCACCTTTAATACATGAATAAATTCCATCAATGCAGGCTGCTTGTTGCACGATATGTGATACCAAACTTTAATTCCAAACTTTTGCGTTGAAAAGCTGATCACACTTTGTTTTTAATTACATAGCAAAGACAATGATTCTATCCAAAGACTGTTGAAGTCAAAACACAATTTATCATAATTTTTTACTTTGCAGTAACCTTGTGAGCGAATTTAACATACTTTCTGCTTGTGCTTTCAATCCTTTATGCCAGTAATTTTTGTAGAAAGACCTTCCAAATGTGGTTTTGAGAGCCAGCGTTCCAAAAATTCTGGATCCAGGCATTGGATGAATCGAAGTACCCAATAAAAGATGAAAATGACATAATTATCAAGAATGATAGAAAACATTGGCCACACAAACTACAGTTGCATTTTGTTACACATCTTAGCTCATCTTTAGCCTTAATTTGATTGCTTTTAAATATCCCTAAACAAATGCTCTCCATAAAAAAAAAAAAAAGCTCGTGGAGCACATGAAAAGAAGCTCATGATATGTCAATGGCTAATTGACAATGATTTGTCAATTCAGTCATGAGATGGCTGCACTACTCTGCAGAAAAGATAACTAGACAGACAGAACCAATAGCAAGAGGCAGTAATTTCCACTTGCTTCAAATATGCAGACATAGAGTTATGAAGTGCACAATGCAATATTGCATTGGTGATGCGTAAGTCAGTGACGACGCATGTGCAAGAAATGGGCTCTTATCAGCTACCTATCTAATGTCCTCGTGTTGCAAGTGCAGTGCTTCATGGCTTTTGAGTAAACATCTTTTAGACAAGAGCATGTTTATACAGTGAATACACAACATTATGGTGCTGCTCTTTGCCATACTTGCTATAAGACAAGTGAGCAAGCCACAACATTTCTTTGATTTGTATAGGTCGAAAACATGGCTACCAATATTAAATTTAAGCAGTCTCTGTCAATGCTGCACTAACAACGGAGAGAAAATTATAAGATTCTACTTCGATGTCCTGTTGACAAAATGTAAAAAATCTACGTATTTACATTTTTACAGCAAAAGCAGTTGCGCTGCCTATCAAAAACAAATGATCCTATACAAATATATATTGACCACTGTTTAAACTTTTGTCAACTGCTATAAATAAGATCGTAAAACACCTTCTGAATAGACACCCTTATCTATTGCCTTTTGTCATCGGTACATTCAAAATGGTTATCTTCCTTAATGACATTTGCGATACACATTTTCTGTCGTGCACTCTATTTATTGTCGATACCAAACTGCGAACAATAAATGACCGCTTCAATTTCTGGATTGCTTCTTTAAAAAAGTGCCCCGCACGTTACAAAATGGTAGTGCTGTGTGCACTCGCAATAGAAAAATAAATCTTTATTTATAAATAACTACAAAATGTCCATTTACTCTTTTACTTACAAATAACTTCTCTAGCCTACTTTGATCCGTTCACTCAAAAAAGAAGCAGTCAGTTTGCTGCATGTGGTTACAACAGTACACGTTCATTGTCAAGGAAAAGGCAACGTTTGTTCAAAACATCACCTGTGCACGTATGCAAAAACAGCGCATATGAAAAAAAGGGGATGCACATAAACTGCACGCTCGTCACACATGCCCTCATTCAAGGGGCCTAACAACTATAAATATAAATTTCTTTGTATCTACGCACGTTGTATACATAGCATTCTACTTTGATGACGATTTACACAATATCACAATGAACACTTATCTACGATAACTGCATAGTCTTTGTGTTGCGAGGCATTTGTTAGATTGTGGCTGTGCTACGTTCATCCCTTTTCCACTAACTAGGTGACAAAAAACTGCGCTGTTCAAATGGACTAGAAGTAAAGAGACAGATACAATGCTGTGCGGGACGCTGCAGCCCTTAAATTTTAGCCGCTGCTGTAGCTCGACTCGCCAAGCGAGACATGCCACACGAATCTAAAGTAATATGATCTCTCATCGATTCTCGAGTACTTTTAAAGCTCTTTACCATACCTCGCACATTTGCTAGGTACCCTAAGGGGTACCTTATGGCTGCAACAGGACCAGGTACGTGAAAACATTTGCAGAGAAACCTTGGCACGGGGTTTTCGGCACGTTTCCCCAGATATAAGCGACACCACCGGTTCAGATATGTATCCTCCCCCCCAACTGTCAGGGGGGGGGGGGGGCTGGTACTATCAAGCCCTACATGCCTAAGGCACAAATCATAAGCACCGCTACTATACTGAACCAACAATGGACTAAAGCACAAGAATGTTGTCGCGTCGTTAAAATATGTCTGAAACAGTGCCACGAGGATCGTGAGGCGGTTCTGGGTTTAAGTGCGAAAACAAGGCCTGCTCTAATGCAGAGCTTGCGGTCGCTCTGCTAGTAAACTGAAGTACCACCACACGAACCTCGACAGCAAGGGTCCCAATATTAGCGCATTCGCGGTAAAAAAAAAAAGGCAAGTTTGCAGCGTAAACAAAAACATAAAATTCACGACGTCCCTTTGTTTAAGATTGCTTCATGTTGGAGCACTCAGTTCTGGTAAAGGAGCTTTTAGTCTTGTAGTTTTTTTTTGTTTCAGCCTCTTCCTCTCCTTTTAAAGTACCAGAGATATGAGCAAAGACGTCAACGCGGTAGCTTTAGGGTGCAAACTATAAAGTCGGGAAAGTTGGAATGTTATGTGGTCGGAATGTTACGCTACCTGAAAAGCAGAGCAGAACAGCGTTCAGAACAGAGCAGAGATACAAAGTTATAAAGTATGAGACAACTATCATGCGAACTAGTCCCAACGCCCCTGCTATGATCGCTTATGTGAGACAGTGGCATTGAGTTAGATGAACAGAAGATTAGACACAACGATGAAAGAAGAAGTTCCGTGCCACATGGTGGAGCAGAGCTTCGCATTAAGGTGAGTCGTCGAAATGTCGCTCCCGATGCTCGGGCTTGCAGTCAATGCGTCCGAGAGCGACACCAAGCTAACACTGCTTCTTGCAGCATAGAAAAATAAGCACCACTGAAGAAAAAGAATGAAGAAAGGTGTGAAAAGCGTTCGAGAGAAAGGGGGGTGGGGGCGATGACCACTGCGTCGAGTCTTGTCCTATCGCAAACGTGTTGTGGAACGCGTCTAGTGAATGGTGAGTAGGCCTTCATATTGAACTGCCTCTCCTCTTCCATGCACCCACATGCTTTTTCATAATAGGTAGCTCTGGACCTGCAAAGAAATTGATTGATTGATTGATTGATTGATTGATTGATTGATTGAACCAAGTAGTGGGCATCCGAGTTTCCTACACATGATGTCTATGTAGTGTACAAAATTAAGCATGCAAGCTAGTTCAGAAACAAAGATTAATATTGTAAGTGAAAGAATAAACATCAGATATAACCCTCTGCAAGACATATTACAATTGACTATCTTTGAATGTATCAAATCTACACAATTTATTGCCAATGTTCTGGAGACCAAATTTAAAGCAAGTGGTGGCATTAAAATAAATTTTAGCACATTTCAGAGCAATTAATCATAATTACAGTATGAATAATGATTTAGCTTATTGTATAATCGGTCATGCAATATCTCTTCATAACTTCAATTCAGTGGCTAACTCAAGCTTCATGAGCTAGTTATCTGCTAGCGGTAGACATTCCTAAAGTGATAAAGTATCTTGAAACTCCTGCCGAAACACCCCACATGCAAGACCTCATTAAACACGGTACCACTTTCCCCCAGGCGACCGTCCTTAGCAAGACATTTCAACCAGAAATGATGCAGAGGATTGCCATTTTTTTGTGCAGTTCGGTAAATGGAACTCGCAAACATATTCAGTGGCAGCAAACAAGATCTGTAACCCTCGACTTGCCACCTCATTCAATGCAGCAGGCTTGAAACGAGTGTGTGCATTTGTGCTGCCTTGGCACCGCCTAAAGCAGCGCGTTCAAAACGTGTTGGTGCTGCACTGAATGTGGTGGCAAGTCAAGTCAAGGATGCATTTTCGACTACGGCGGTCAGAGAGATGACACCAAGCATTGTGGTGGCACCTCTCTCGCACCTTTGTTTGCTAGCGCTCTGAATATGTTTTCGAGTGATGTAAAGGAACCTCGGGCCACAAGAACGCTCAATTAACTCAGTGTTCACAGACTCTTCCTTTCCAACAGTGTACAAAATCAAGTCATGTCCTTAGATGAGGATGCACTGTTGCTAAAAGATAGAAATTAAGGAGAACTAACAGACAGTGCTGTCAAGGAAAGTACAGGGGATGTTATTAGTACTAAATGTAATATATATGTGAAGAAAGAAAAGTGGGCAAAAAGATAACTTGCCACCGGCAGAGACCAAACCTGCAACTTCTGAATAATGCATCCAATACTCTACCACTGAGTTACGGTGAAGGTCATCCCCCCATCCACTTTATAGGGTAAATATGCACATTTTAGCGTGGGAGTGTCAGTCGGAACCTCCTATTGCCATTACGGCGAGTGTGGAACACTCGTTTTGCCTGCTGACGTCACATAGCACGTGATCTTATTGCGGATTATTGGTCAGCTCGGCGGTTGACCAGCGATCCCTCGCATACTACCTGAAGGCGTCAAGTCCGCCAGAATGAAACCCTCGCAGTGAAGTGATTCACAGCGAGGGGCTCGTGCCAAAGAAAGCAAACTTTATGCAACAGCAATGATGGATGCGTGCATTAATAATGCATTGGTCATTACGCCACATTTGCTTAGTCACCCAGAGATTTTTTTTTAAATCCCACTTACAGTCCTTAAATGAAATTCGGTGAACACCACCAGAGTCCCGAGCACTGCAAATCCAACATATTGAATCCACAGCAGGAACTCCTGAAATGCATACACAATAGTTAACAATAACATTACTATTGACTTTCCATTCAGAAATAATGCCCAGTTGAGACTCGTCATAATAAAAGTGCCTTCGAACTACCAACACCTTTGTGATACGATAGTCTTTAATAAGCATAATAAAGCATTTGAATAATAGAGGGAGAATCATCCTCGTGAATATCATGACACAAGCAATCTTATAAGCTGGAGAAGTGAATGCTCTTGTAAATATAACCTCCCGAAAAATGAGAGCTTCTTTCAACAAACACCTGATGGAGGTTCTGGGTACTGATCCCCATATCTCTCGCACATATACCCCTCAATCATGAATTATGACCAAGTGTCTGACAATGTGCCAGATTTGCACAACCTAATTCTCAGGCACTCAATATTAAATTCCAAGACAGAAAATGAAGTATTATACCCTTGTGTGCGAGTATTAGAAATGAATTCTAATTATAGTACTATATAGTTAGCAATTAATTATCCTGCAGTCATACACTTTGGATTCTCACGTAAAAGGAATGAAATCGTGGGCTCAAAATGCATGCACAATTTGTTTTTGGGTTGTGTTTATCGAACATGTAGTGCCTTCATCAAAATGGTCAGCTGCAGTCATGTGCAGCTCATTGTGGTCAATGAACGACACAGTGTTTAAACTGGAGGCTCAATTGATCATAAGCACAATGCTTTATGGTCTTTCTAAGCCACTGTAGGCCAAATAACTGGCAAAAATAAGTTGCTTCTACATCTGTGGAACCTACCCCAACTCTTGGGAGGCCACTGCTGGTGAACACAACAGTTCTGCTCGATTTCTACACTTTTCTCGTATAGCAAAAGCCTCTCCACATATCGTACACGGTGCTTTAAATAATGGATGCAGGCATATTAGACATGTTGATCGGAGTGCCTTACAAGCGGAAAATTCGTGCATGGTGCATCACCCCAAGGCCGAGTTGAAAAAAGTTTATCTTTCTACTTTTATCTACATTTAACTAGATAAATAAATAACAAGCCGGTGGTGACACACTAAAGTGACAAAAACTACACATGGCGTCATGACATAGCTTTTTCGCAGCCTGTAAGACTCCGAAAGGATAAAAAATTTCATATAGGAGGTAACCCCGGATGTCGGTGCATAAGAGGGTGCATCATAAAGCTGTCGTGTACTCCTGTCGTGGCATGACAATATTTATCTTTTTTTTTCTTCGTAACAGTTGAAACACTCTCACATTCATTCACGGTGACTGGAATGCCGTCATAACCAACCCGGATATAGCGCATTATCGGTTATAAAAGGCAGTGTCGTAGGTACAGTGCAACGAATATATGTTTATAACAAGTTTTAGGATATAAGGAAGCATTTTTATGGCAGGTGTGACTATTTTAATGAGCTTTCAATTACAGCTGATCACACAAATGGTGCATGGCACTTCTTTGGTGACATAGTATTCGCGAGCAGGTGCAGGACAAACGCACCGCACACAATCTCTGAATCCTGGGCTCGGGGTATTGTATATAAAATTTGACAATTCTCATCAACTGAATAATCCCAAATGGGATAGGGGGCCACGAAATAAGCCATACCACTGCTCGTTTCCTTCGTTAAATATGCGACACTCACCCACATACGATTGATGAAGATTGCAAAGAGGAACATTTGCATCAGCGCGTGAGCATTGGCGATGCGCCAGAACCACATAATGATCCACATCATGGAAGACCGAAGCACCTCTGTTTGAGCAGCCTGCAAACCAAAAGAAAACAGAACAAAAAGAAAGGTGGCAGAAGTCATTTTTATCTCTCTCTCTCTGGTAACAGCTATCAGAGCTAATACAAGTTAGATGCTCAACACATCACACAGGTAGTGTCTGATAAGGGTGAAAAGTTACGATGGGAGAAGTTGCTGCAACACGGGGTATTCTGGTAGCATTAGCAAGGAGGAATGCAGATGAAAAAAAAAATGCCCACTTGAGGAGTTTACACAGCTCACAAACTAATGAACATAGCAGCTATTGTCCTTAGCAACGGACGCTATGACTGTCCCCCTCCATGAAAGCCCCTTAAGAAGCTATTCTCAAAAGCTCACTACAGGGCGAAAAGATCACATTTAGCATGCACTGGTTGACTGAGCGGCTGGTTAGCAAGCACCAGAAAAGAGAGTAAGCCTGAGCTCACAATTATGGCAATAAATAAGTATGAGAACTCTCCTTCAAAAATCGCGAGGGCAATCCTGAACAGCGTCAAATATCCTACCCCTACTGTCATATTTGTTCTTTTTATAAATTCTTGTTGGTTTACAAAGCAGCTGCACAAGCTTTTCCGATCATGATTTTAACAAAATGTCACTACCCTGGATAGGGGACAAGGGAGCACTACCAGATTTCCTCGCTGCAAAGTGCTGGCGAGAGTGGGGTGGAGATTCTAGTACGCCTTCATCAATGTCTCTAACTGGCTCAAAATGCAAGCGTGGTAAATATCGACAATGCAGGAATCTGATCATATAGCACAGCTCCACAGGCATGGTTGAGTACAGCGTTGGAAGTTTAATTTACTGACACAGTCAAAATGGTGGAGCGAAAAGCGCTTTACTCAACTGCTCGCTTGAAACAGAAGAGAGAGGTGGCCGGTTTAAGATATACTGTTTAGTAAGCTTCAAATGCGCACCTATGTCGTAGTTTGACGTGCTCAACAAGTTGAATTTTTTTGTCTCTTTAAACACATATCCAGTGTTCTAATATAAATTACATAAAAGAACAGCACCCTTGCCAATCGACTGTAATGTTAACGGGAAAAAAAAACGACAGTACCCATCATATTCAGCCTTGCTTTGATGTCATGACTTCTCGAGCTCATTTTTTTTTGGTTACCCCTTCATCCCGACCAGGTGCTGCAGTCATGAGTTGCATCATGCAGGATTGACAGGGACTATACCAAACAAAGACTGAAATTCAGGTAAAGTAGGAAGCCTCAAAGTTTTTTTTTAAGACTTCTCATCAATTCAAAACACACTCAGCTGTTTCAAGGCCACCAACATTCCCAGGTGGCCTCCTTTCTATAGAGTGACTAGGCATGTGTGGCACTGCATGCAGTTTTAATGACCTGATAGGAATCGGTGTACTTTGCTTTCCATGATTAACTAAATCATTAGCAGTGAGGAAAGAGCACCACAAGGTTTCTTTTTCCTACATAAAAAGGCTTAGATCTCATTATCAAGGCTCCAAGTCAACACGGATAATTTACTTACATGCGTCAAGGCATAACTTACCTGTGAATCACTCTGAAAGAAGGAACAGTTTACTTTAATCAACAGTTAACGTTAGTCACACAGTGCAATCAAAAGAGATTATTTCGGCCGCACCATGTTCAGAATGCCACCGATTTCTGGTAATACAAGTTTTCTCAGCCTCAAGACAATGCAATCTTCATATAAGGTGGTGTGGGGATGCTGCAAAGAACATCACCAAGAAATCCATGTCGACTTCGTGCTCACCTAAGTTAGGATGAGCATCAGCTAGTTGAAAGGCACACAAGAATTTTTAGATGTAATTAGGGCTTTTCACAGCTCTTTCAGTTCGATACAAGGTTCAGAATACTGAACGTGACCATCTTCACATGTCTTTTGTGCATGTATGTTATGCCTGAAAAGTTCATACAAACTTACAAAATGGCTCAATGATGGCTGGTAGATCTTCATCACAGCGAACACACGCAAACACAAAAGAAGTAAGACAACACAAGCGTTAAAAGCACCGCTTGCGTCGTGAAGGCAGGCACATGTGGCTCACGGTCTGCATGTGCCTGTCTTCATTCCATACTTATTGTGAGGCACTCCATGCAATAATCATGTCCTAAAGTATAACCGAACAACAAGAACTCTCTATTTAAGAATAGGTGCCTGTACTTCCGTCATAATAAAGATCGGTATCTAGGTTTCTCAAGTTCTGAGGCCAAATTTTTTTCAGAAATGACTCGTGTATGTGATTGGGAAGGAAACATTTCTTCAAGATGGCAACGTTGGCTGACACTTCGCTCAAACTTCTCTCCCCCCCCCCCCCCCCCCCCCAACCGCAACCCAAGCCTTCTCTAATGCCCCAGCCATGGTATGAAAATTTTTTCACAATTGTGGCCTGCAAGGTAAGGTGAGCTCGGGACAACTGTTCTATGCGCAAAAACTGTCTCTACAGTGCAGATTCTTCAGCAATTCACCTCCTGTACACATCCAATAGCACGCCTCATTCACTCACATTTCCAGACATAAAAGGATGAAGACATGCCAGAACTTCTGAGATGGTTGGTAATATAACTGAACGTTGAACCCCACGAGTGAGCTACCCACCTCTTTCCTTGAGCCAGGCGTCTCGAGTAGTATATGATATTCGTTGATGTAGCGGTCCCAGAAGAAGCAACTGATGGCCATCTGAGTGCCAAAACAGAGCACCACAACCATTATCTTCTTAGCCGGATGCTGAACCACCGAGAAAGACGAACCACCTGTAGAGTGGGCATATATCGAGTCAGTATGGAAACAATCTTTCTTCATTTAAGAGGTCTGCAGTTAACGTTTCGACGAAAATACAACAACGACCGCAGGACTGAAGAAAGACAAAACAACATACCTAGGCCCGGACATATTAGTAGCTGCTGTGTTCATTGGAGAGACTATTCCTATATACATAGCTGAAATGCATTAGAGAAATATTAAACCTATAAGACATCATTGAAATCATTGTTTATATGCAGATGTGATGTCTGTAACTTTTATGTAAGACCTTTTATAACCGGTACTTTAAAAGTCAGTGCCAGCATTCTTTTTTTCTTTTTAGAAGATTCAGTCAGCTGGCCCAACTTAGACTAACTATTTTCTTCCATGATCCCTTGACACCTGCGGTACTTTTATGACTGGAACATATGTCATAAAATGTGAAGCTAAAAAAGAATACTTGGCTGAAAAATTAGATCTGCAAATTATGTTATAATACAATGAAAAGAAAAACAGTAATATCGCATTAAGAAATTGGCACTCAATATTGACTTTTTTCCCTTCTACTCAATTACTGAATTCAAGTGAATTAAACTAAAACATTGAAAAAAGAACGAATAAGGAATGGGTAGCTATACCAGCTTTAACTACCCTCACTATCTAGCTTACACCTCTTCATATCTGGACAACAATTTTTCAGCACTGTCAACAAGAAAACAGTATACATATTAAAGGACATTAATGACAACAGCCTACAAAGTAACGGCAACATTCACCTCACAAAAATGCGCTAAATATTCGACCACAGCAACCAGCATCTTGAAATTTACATCGTATCACTGATGTTGGGCCAAATCGTTGCGGTTTTTGTAGAAATTTGAAAAACAAAGGGCGAATTGTAGCCTTCACTTGAAATTTAGTCACGATCCTTTAAGGGACGCAAATAGACTGAACAAACTAAGTTTCAGAAAATTTCGCAGAGCTAATGAAGCCAGAGTACGAAAAATGCACCTTAAAATATGTGACTTCAGGCACTAAAATTTCAGTGCGAGATTTAGAGATAAACCTTTATCTTTATTTTCCTTCTTCATTAAGAACCCGTTGTGATGAAATTCACCAGATTAGAGTTCTCAGAGTATGATTCATCGAACTAAATCAATTCATCATTTCACTTTAGTGGCCCAAAAGCAATAGGCAAGGTGCATGATAGTGGAGGGCCTCGAAATTTGACCACCCGAGGTTCTTAACACGCAATGAAATTTACCTAGTGAATTACATAAGTGAATGCAATTTCTTTCTATATCCCCCCCACCTTTTTTTTTTTTGTCGCGCACCCGTCGAAGCACAATCACCACTCGACCGCGAATCGCAGACACAATTCATGTACCCTATGCAAAACCTGCAAACCTATGCAAACCTATGGAACGCCTATGCAAAATACCGCGATAATGTAATGATCGACGCGGGACTCGACCAGAACCAAACGCGGCGATGAGCGATCCTCTGTTCGATTGCGGCTGCCACGCTGAAACTTAGGCCCAGCCTTGCATCACGAAGAATACTGGAAGACTTCGGCCGTGAACGACCACAAACGATCGCAAGCTGTCCTTCCAGTAAGGCAAGCCTGTATAGTGGCCGAGTAAAGGGCTCGGGCGATGCGGGGGCGGAGAGGAGTCAAAAGTATGTGTTCATATCTTTAAATACCCAGCCCGACAAAAAAATAAGTATCTTCCCAGAAATCACCCTAATGGGATGCGAAGCAGCAGCGTTGCGCACGGACGCGATCGGCATTTTTTACTCGTGCATCGTCGGTATCATTGGTCTTCCGCTGCCGACGCTTGCGTTCGGCTCCCTGGCTCGCGCCTTGTCGGTGTTGCAGGTGCGACGTCACCATTCGCAAACGCGATCGGCTCCGCTAACCCTAGTAACGCAGGTGACGGCCGGGTTAGGCCAAATCGCTGCGGCGCATTATTCGGCGGGCTTTCCGGTGTCCTCTCCATCGCAGATAAACGAGCCGAAAGAATGTTCACTCGATGTGCGCTCGAAAGTTGCGAGCGGTGGAGAGAGTGAAACGAGAGAGATGTGACACGCATCGAGCGCACGGCAGGCGGGGGAGAGAGTGACGTCATCGCGCACTGAGAGTTGAAGTCGTTACCTACATGGCACGGAGACACGGACGGACAGTGTTACACAGGCTAGTCAAATAGCTGATTCGCATATAAAAAGAAAGTGACGGCACGTCTTGATTCAGGCAGGAATAATAGCCAGAACTACTACTTTTATACCAGAGCTTGTGAGAACCACGCGCACCGGCTACCAAGAGATAGCGCCACGTGTCGCGCAGTAGCGGTGCGCGTGTACCATCAGCACTCTTAAAAAGGGCCAGCCTGCGTGCTGCCCGGGAGAGAGGTGCCTTGGCTGCCACGAAATACGGAGGCTGTCACCCGCGCTGGTTGATTGCTGCTTCCCGGAATCATGATCGCTTCGTAGCCGTCTCGTCCCTGGGCCGACCCTGCTATATACCATGTTAAGTTAAATAAATGTTTGTTCTGACGTGAAGCCTCCGTTGTCCTCGCTTTACCTACAGACGGGACGCAGCAAGCCCGATACCCACAGTTGGCTTTCCACATTGGGCGCCATATGTGGGGTTCCGGTCTACTTTAAACAGCAGGCGCTCGCAGATGCCGAAAAAACTAAAAACAATTATTAGTGAAAATTTTAACGATGATATGCTGGCACTAAAACGCAAACTGACAAGAACCAACTCCACGAAAAAACCAATCGCCAGTGCCGCTAACCCTGACCCCTGCGGACCACATGGCAGTTCACCGGCAACTGGCCCGTTCCCGTTCACCAGCGGAGCCAGAAATTTTTTTTCGGGAAGAGGGTGGGGGGAGTTAAACCATACTTTACGTATAAGAAAGGAAAAGTAGACAATCACTCGTTTGTAGCCCGAAGCCACAAAAATTCCACATGGATTTCTCAGAAAGAAAAGCTTCTTAGTTGCCGAGATATTCGTCCTAAGCCCCGGACTAGCATCGGACATGTTCTGTCTTTGAGCTCACAAATAAAGACAGAACATGCCCGATGCTTTGTCCCCAGCGTGAGATGACACGAAACGATAGCTGATTTCACCATTTGTTCTTTGTTATGAAAACAGTGGGCGAGTAGCAAGCGCGAGTTCGGATCCAAGCGGGCGGTGGCGTCTGCATGGATGTAGCCATGTTTGCTTCCTAAACCCAGCTACTGGCGCTCATGGCCACGACAAGTTCACTGGCGCAATAGCCGCCTAAGGCAACTGGCTGGAGGAAGGCCAGCTACGGTCACGTGATCAAGCATGGCAGCACTTATGCACCCCTGCGGAAAGACCCCAGCGTGCAACGCTCGCCACTGACCGCGCATGCATGCATATACGTGGGTACGTACCGTTGGGCAGAGACTTGTCGACGCCCTCGAGCTGCACCATGGGCAGGTAGTGCTTGGACGAGAGCAGCCGGCGGCGCAAGTGCAGGAAGCAGCCGGCCAGGAAGGCAGCGAAGCCGATGGTGTCCGCCACGCCGTCCACCATGTAGCCGGACGTCTGCCGCACGGACATAAGCCGCACGATGCCCATGCGGGAACGGGCAACCTGCGAGGAGCCACAAGAGGCTCATAATATACAAGCTAACATAACTTATCCTACATAATAATAATAATAATAATAATAATAATAATAATAATAATAATAATAATAATAATGTAGTAAATAAGAAAGACGTTGATACCATCAGGTCAGCTATCATCAGCACAAGAAAAAGGCACGAGATCGGCGATCAAGCACCGTCATCTGGGTCCGCCTGCGTTCCTTTGGAGCTACCACCCGCTTGCTCAGTCCTTCAATAAGCCCCCTTTACAACAACAATAATAATAATAATAATAATAATAATAATAATAATAATAATAATAATAATAATAATAATAATAATAATAATAATAATATCTAGAGTTTAATGACCCAAAACCATGAGAGATGCCATAGTGGAGGGCTCTGGAAATCTTGACCATCTGGTGGTGTTCTTTATTACGTGCACTGACGTCGCTTAGTACAGGCGCTTCTACCATTCCGCCTCCGTCGAAATGCGACCGCCGCAGCCGGGATCGAATCCGCGACCTCCAGGTCAGCAATACCCTAACCACTACACCCTCGCGGTGGGCATAGGCCACATACCCTACAAAGAGGCTAACCTTCGCGACCAACAGCTGATTCGTAATAATAAGCGAAGCTCGGCCAATTTAACTCAAGCTATCACAGATAACGTGCATATGCCGTTCGACACCAGGAAGTACTGCGCACGCGCAGGTCAAATTGGAGGCGTCGGGAAGACTTGAGAAATAAAATGACATGCAAGGTATGATAATAGCATAAGTATCTCTTGCGAGGAATAATAATTATTGTCTGCAGTATCACGCGCCAAGTTGACGGTGCAATTACGAGCCACGCCGAACAGTGGACCGAGGAAAACTTCAACTTATACCGTAGAAAAAAAAAAACTGACATCTGGGCTGGCTTGTCATAGTTTTTTTTTCTAACACCTTGAAAACAGCACGTAATACACCACGGAGAAGAAAATGAACCAGAGAGGAGTTCAGTCCTTTCATATTTTCTTGTACGTGTTGTAATGCGCGTAAGCCTCAACCACCCGGGCTTCTTTGACGTGTGCCTAACTACATGCACAAGGATGCTAATCACCCGGGTGCTGCCTCACAACCGGTTTATACTTAACCCGTCACGTCTGCACCACTTTCAGTTAGAGCTGACCTAAGATATATGTGTATTGCTTCAACTCGCGGTTCACAAATAATTGCCGTGTGGGTGGAATAGGCCCCGTGTGGCGCCGTCTTCAATAAATTTAGTCACATACTTGTATAACAAGGCTATGTACTCGGCATTTTAAGGACACCGAAGATACTTTGTTAGGCGAATCATTTCGCCGTCGAGGTTGCGCACCGTGACGCTCGCGATACTGCCGGGACGTAAGTAGTCGTTCGTCCGGCCGCATGGATCGCCGTAGAGGCCTTAGCTCGATCCTAGATCGCCTTAGCTCAACCTTAGATCGATCTAGCTCGACCTTAGATCGCCTAGAGGCTTAGAGTTCAGTTCAGGCTGTCAAGGTGGATGGACGTGTTTTTTGAGCGCTCCGGATCGACTGCGCAGATAAGTGTTTTTGCATGTTTTGAGCTTGTCTCTATAATTATAAGGCAGCGGTTGAAATCTTCGTAGCACTTATTTTATGGTACGGCTTTTTCGGGGGCCAGTCACCAGGTATTTATTAGTTAGTGCGGGTGTGTGTGTTTGAATTTTTTTTTGTTTTTTTTTTTGCCTCCCCGTTGGGGAGGTGCGCGTACATTGAACACGCAAATTTTTGTAGTAGAGCTTGGACTTTTTTTTTTCGTAGTGCAGGGCTCGAGTTTAGTAATTATCGAGTATAGGGACAATTGGTGTCAGAAAGGCATGGTTAAAAAGACTAAAGTGTTCAGGATGTGGAGTGGGTTTGAAAGTGGACCCAAGCGTAGAAGCGGATGGAGAAGAGGCTGACGCGAAGTGTAGGCAATGTGAGGTCGAGGAAAAAATGGAGAAAATGATGGTTGCCCAGAGTGAACTGCTGATGAGAATCGCCAAACTCGAGACTGCGTTGGCGACAGAGCAAGAAAAAACGAGGGCAATGGGAGAAAGACTGAAGTCCGCCGAGGAAGTGCTAGCGAAGCTGAACAAAGAAGCGACCTACCGAGAGAACAGTAGAGAACCAGCAACCAGAACGGTGGAGAAGGAAAAGCAAGCAAGCTTGGAAAAAACAGGTTTAGCCGGTTCAACTGTCGCAAGGCCCAGCTTCAGCGAGGTAGTGGTGGGGCAGGAAGGGAACAAAGCAGCCAGCGTCACAGGTGCAAGTAGCCCCCAGGTGCAGAACGCTCCAGCGGAAAAGTCACAGCATGTGATAATCGCCGGAGACTCAAATTTAAATCGATGCACAGAAGCCATCAAAGAGAGGGTAAGAGGTGACAAGAAGGTTGCAGTAGGGGCGTTCCCAGGACGCAAGCTGGAAGCAGTCATGAAGCAAGCGAGCACAAAGCTCAAAACGACAGCTGATAGACGCAACCTCGTGATAATTTCAGGCGGTTTAAACGATGTCCTAAATGAAGATGCAGCAGGACTAGCAGCCACACTGGCGAAAGGCGTCGATGACATGCGCGCCACTTTTAAGGTGCAGGTAGTGATATGCACGATACCGGAGGTACCGGTGCGTGATAGCAACCTGCAAAGAGCGGTGGTCAACGCAAACCAAGAGATATGGCGGATGAGTCGAGAGAAAGGCTTTGAGGTGGTGGAAATAAACAGAGAGGTGCATAGGTGGGGGGGTTTTCAACGAGACAGAATTCACTTCGATGGGCGGCTAGGTCACGAGGTGGGTTGGCGACTTGCAGGACACGCAGTAGCTTTTTTGGGGGGCAAGCGAGCCCTTCGGGGTGCAGGATAGCTAGTAACGAGGAAAACAACCAGGGAGACTCTTCGACAGGTGGTATGGACAGATACGATTCCAAAGTGGCACCAATATCTAAGATACGTAGAGTCCGGGGCATAAATAGACGTAGCCACGAGCGCCGAGCCAATTCAGACATAGGGTATACTAACATGCAGGGTGGTAGGAACAGGCTGAAGTGGGAAGAGATAGAAGAACAGCTAAGGGAAGAGAGGCCGATGGTATACGGTTTTGTAGAAACGCATCTCAGGGACATGGAACAACCTCCGAACAATCCGGACTACGCGTGGGAGTATTGTAATAGAACAGAAGGCAGCAGAAAGGGGGGTGGTATTGGGGCATTCATTCATAAAAGTACAGACTGGCAAATGGTCAAGCAGGAGTGCAAGGAACTTTATGGCTAAAAGGGAAAGTGGCAGGTCAAATGACACTCCTTGGTTTCGTGTACTTGTGGACGGGAGCAAAGGCCAGAGAGGAAAACCAGGCAACGGTAGAGTGTATATCAAAGGACATTCAGGAGTTAGGAAGAGAGTGCGAGATAATTATACTAGGAGACATGAATGCGCACATAGAAGATATAGATGGGTATACCGACCCGACAGGCAAAATGATCATGGATATGTGTGAAAGGCTTGATCTGATCATTTGCAACAGTACCGAGAAGTGTGAAGGGCAAATAACATGGGAGGTAGGAAGGCTTCAGTCGACGATAGATTATGCACTGATGTCACATAGGATGTATGATAAGCTCAGGGAAATGCACATAGATGAAGGTGGCTCCAGAAGTCTGGGTAGCGATCACAAACGTAACAAGCTAAGTTTTGGAAGAGCAGTGAAAGTGGGAAGGAGACAAGATGAGCAACTACAGGAAAATTTTTATCCAGAAAGGCAAATTGAAATAGCCACTAAACAAATTGAGAAAGTAATCACGGAGGATAATAAGACAGTGTGGACATACACGAATCTAATTAGACTCTTTGAGACAGAGCTTGCTAAGACGCGTGACAAGTCACCCCGGAAAAGAAGACACAAACCCAAAAGTTGGTGGGATGAGGAAGTTAAGAGAGCCATAGCAAAACGCTAGGAAGCCTCTAGGGAACACAGACGTGCTAAGCAGCGGGGTGAACCGACAGATGATGTAAATAGAAAATGGGCAACCTTTCTAAGCTGTAGAAGGGATGCATCCCTTCTGATCAATGAAAAGATTAGAAGGAAGGGAGCTCAGTGGCTGGCAGAAGTACATAAAAAAGATAGAAAGGCAGCTGCGAAATTTTGGAACCATCTAAACTCCCTAAGAAATGAGACGAGCCTAGAGCAGAACTTTATAACTACAGCCCAAGGTGCTAGGCTAGAAGGGGACGAAGCTATTGAATATATAAGAACAAGGGTGACAGAAAAATTTCAACAAAGAAGTACTTTATGCACCACAATAGACAAAGACGAATCAAGTGGTGCAATGGCTCCATTTTCACAACAAGAGTGGGAAAGGGCTGAGAAAAGGGTTCCTAGTAGTACATCAACAGGCTCAGATGGCATTCCAATTAGGCTGACAAAAACATTAGGTCCGAAGTCTAAGCAGGCTTTGAGAAAGGCAGTGAGTACAATAATAATCGATGGTGAAGTTACCGATGGATGGAAACTTAGCAGGATGAGCATGATCTATAAAGGAAAGGGGGACAAAGCTGACATAAACAATTACCGTCCTATAACAGTGACATCAGTGGTCTACAGGCTGGCTGTGCAGATTATAAAGGAAAGACTGCAGGCGTGGATAGAGGATGAGGGGGTGCTGGGGGAACTGCAGAATGGGTTTCGGAAACACAGGAGGTTGGAAGACAATCTGTTTTCACTGACGCAGTGCATCGAAATAGCAGAAAAAGAACACAGGCCCCTGTGGCTAGCATTTTTGGATATCAAGGGAGCGTACGATAGCGTGGTTCAAGAGGAATTGTGGAGAATACTGGACGCGCTAGGCGTGGTACATGTAGTCACTAATCTTTTAAAGGGTGTCTATAAAGGTAACAAGGTAGTTATAAAGTGGGAAAAACTGGTATCCAAGCCTGCAGAGGTAAAACGGGGGCTTAGGCAGGGGTGCCCCCTGTCACCCTTATTATTCATGATGTACCTACAAGGATTAGAGGCAAAATTAGAGGGAAGTGGACTGGGCTTCAACCTCTCTTTAGTCAAACAAGGAAAACTTATTGATCAGGCACTACCAGCATTAATGTACGCAGATGATATAGTGCTAATGGCCAACAACAAGGAAGATTTGCAGAGATTGATGGACATCTGCGGTAATGAGGGAGATAGGTTAGATTTTAGATTCAGTAGGAAAAAATCAGCAGTCATGATTTTCAATGACAACGAAGGTAGTTAGCTTAGAATACAGGAGGTCACGCTAGAGATAACAGATAAATACAAATATCTGGGCGTATGGATAAGCAATGGGACCGAGTATCTGAGGGAACACGAAATATACGTGACGACTAAAGGTAACAGGAATGCAGCAGTCATGAAAATAGGGCACTGTGGAATTACAATAGGTATGATGTTGTGAGAGGAATATGGAAAAGGGTCATGGTTCCTGGGCTGACGTTCAGCAATGCGGTCTTGTGCATGAGATCAGAAGTTCAAGCAAGATTAGAAATTAAGCAACGTGGAATAGGTAGGCTTGCTTTAGGAGCTCACGGGAATACACCAAATCAGGGAGTACAAGGTGATATGGGATGGACATCATTTGAGGGCAGGGAAGCTAGCAGCAAGATAAAATTTGAGAAGCGATTGAGAGAAATGGGGGAAGAGCGTTGGGCTAGGAAGGTTTTCAGCTACTTGTACATGTAGAATGTCGATACAAAATGGAGGAAGCGAACCAGGAAGTTGACTGGTAAATACTTAGAAAACAGCAGGTGGCCAAACCAAAAAGAACTATCGGTTAAGAAAAAAGTGAAGGAAACGGAGACTGACATGTGGAGAATGGGCATGATTAAGAAGTCCGCACTAGAGATCTATCGAACTTTTAAGCAGGAAATTGCCAAGGAAAGGATCTATGATAATACTCGGGGTAGTTCTCTACTGTTTGAGGCCAGGACGGGAGTACTGCGAACCAAGACATATCGGGCCAAATACGAAGGGGTCGACACAGTATGCAGTGCGTGTGGAGAGGAAGAAGAAACTGCCGAACACTTGATAATGTTCTGTAAAGGGCTTCTCCCTATAGTTCAGGATGATGGCGCAGAGTTTTTCAAAGCACTGGGATTTAGGGACAGCGAGGGCAAAATAGACTTTAAGCGGGTAGACTTAACTAGAAGGAGGTTATCTGATTGGTGGCTAAAGTCAAGGCACGAGTGAAAATTAAACCCTTCACTGCAAAGTACGAATCCTCAACTTCATTATTTAAAGGAAAAAAAAAAGATAAATGTAATGGTTAGTTCACTAAGTATTACGGCTAGGTGGCGTTAGCCGCCGCCCGATCTAAAGGGTACAGCCACATCCATCCATCCATCCATCCATCCGAAGAGATATTCGAGCGAACGCCACATCCACGCACCTGTCCATCGAAGGCATCGAGGAAAGTTCGTAGCGTCATCAAGAGAACGGCGAGCCGCTGCATGGCCAGGCTCTCGGCCGTCACCACCTTGGCAGCGGCCAGAGCGCTGATCACACCCGCCACGCTGATCATGTTCGGCGTGATGAAGTAGAACACCTCCGTGAACCGCGTCACCTGCAGGAAGAGGGTTTTTTTGTTTTAAAGACGATAGTCTTTCTTGGGGACCTTCGACGGAAAAATTTTAGTCTGTATGTTTGTCTGTCTGTTAATTTGTCTGTTTGTCCGCCCTAACGATTGCTCAAAAGGCCATACTCAATCGCCACGCCCACCAATATTGCTCAAGGTTTAGCGCTCACAGTGTTGCGATTATCAATTAAAAAGCAATTATTGCGTATGTTTGAGGCGCCATAACAACACTTCGAAGTTTTGTATGTCTGCCTTTATACTAGAAGAGGCACACACAAATACCTATAAGGAATGTAGCGTTTATCGCGCTGCGCTAACAGTGCAACGCGATGCTCAAAAAGGTGTTTACTACACTTTGCTACAATGACACGGTGGTGGCACCTGCCCGTTGCTTTGCGTTCTACACCTTATCACCTCCTAGACTAGCGCGCATCTTTCTCCGCGGGCCGCACGCCTTCGTTTTCGAAGATAACTGCCAGATGGCGCTTGTTTCTAACATGCCTTAGAGTTACTGTGTATGCTACCTTTAGGTCGGTACAGTAGCATATACAGTAATTCTAACGTGCCTCGATGCTCTCGTTCGCCTCCGCTACACGCTCGAGGCACTATAACGCAGCGCCTTCGGAATACCCTTCACCGATTTTCTTGCGCAGAACATTAAATAAACGTTTTGTTCCCTTTCTCCAGACGCAAGACTATCGTCTTTCGATGACATTTGCGGTGTAACATGTAGATTTGGAACCAATTTTTTTTTTCGAAATCGCGTTCTTGCGCACAAATCGCGTGACGTCACAGATAGACTCTCTTCACTAAGTTACAGTGTAGCAAAGTGCCTTAACATGGCGGTGACCATGACTTTTCTTCTCATTAGAGTGTGTCAGTGCTGGGGAGGACCATTCCCTCGCTGTTTCGCGCTACCCCTGCAGCCAAATTTCTGCAGCCAGGGTGAATACAAAGGAAGGGGATGGGGCACCGGCACTGTAGTATGGTGTCACCATTTCTTGCTCCCCGCGTTCGAGTAAGAGTTCAAGTAGCACGTCAACCAGCTAGCGCCACATGATTGTTACCATAGTGAAGACAATGAAAACCACGTACACAGCAGTATACCATGCAGCTCGAAGAAGACGGGAAAGGAGCAAGCACTGTGCCATACTTTTGGTAGGTCGAGGCGTAGTTTGAATTTCACTTCGGTTGGGGAATCGGAGAAGGAGGGAGGGGGGGTCTAATCTCATTCCCGTATGCATGTTCTTGTGCGTGTTCATATGTCTAAATTAACACAAACAAATGCGGGGGTGGGAGGTACGTGTAAAAACTTTAAAGGGCATAGTTAAGTTGGTGTACGCGCAAGGGGTGCCAATTCTGCCCCATACTTAGAGTCGGACATGTCCCGCGATTGTCGAAAGAGCATGTTTATGGCGACGCGTGTTTCTGACAATAACAGCAGAGGGCCCCTATAGATGACGTTGCATTCCCAAAAAAGTCCACCACCCACCTTTGACCCCCCCCCCTTAAAGTTGGGGGAGGGGTGGGGTGGACTGAAGGCAGGCCTTTGTGAGTAGAACGTTATTACTTTGTTTTGGTTCTTTACTTTTATTACCAGGTTGGTTTCCTTGAGCCGAAAAACATGGGGGGGGGGGGTGGAAATGCGGTGAAACTTGGCCCCCTCCCTTTCTAACACTGCACACACCTCAATGAGTAAATGTCATGTTGGCGAGCTGTCACAGGTCCCGTTAATTAGGGAGGCGATCGCCGGGCTGATTCCAAGGGCCGAAGTATCGGCCCCCCGAACCGCACCACGAAAGCGTGGACAATTTAGAAGTGGTCCTATTTGGCGCGCCAGCGGACGCCGGCTGTGGCCCAAAGAACAAGTCAGAGCCGAGAGTTGATAAACAAAACAAAATTATATTCTCAGTAATGGCAGATCAAAAACAATACACAAGTATTCACACTCCACAATAGTTGAGTACAATATGTCACCAATCAAACGACGTACTACACAGTACAATCAGCCACACTCGAAACAACGGACACAGACAACAATACGCACTACAATGCAGTTGCATGCATTGAACAATCAAGACACTTAAAGACTAAAGAGATAAAAAACCTATTCAGTCCAAAGTTGTTGGAACACAAGTCTGGATGATACTCTTCCGAGAATCACTCACTCAAAGTCCAGCTTTGTTGTCGTTCCGCTGCCCCCGAAGTTTCTCTTCCAGAAAACCTCGACTGCCCCCGAAGTTTCTCTTCTAGGAAACCTCGCGTCTTCACTTGGCCACTCTCCAAGCTTCAATCTTCTTCGCCGGAAACACGTCGGCTTCACACACGCAGCTGTTGCCACGCGTGTTCGCTCGATAGCGGTAGACACACGCTCTTGCCTGTAGCTCGAGCCTTCACCCCTCAGGTGGAAATCCTCTTCTTCTCCTGCTTTGTCACTACGGACAAAACCTTCGCCGGACTACACGGCGGAATACCCTACGCGCTCTGGCGCTAACTTTCTCCTTCTGCTGATCTCTCATCTCGGCTGCTCGATTAAGTACCTTCCACGCGAGATTCCAGAAAGTTCTCATCATTTCGTCGGCGCGATGCGCAGCGAAGGCTGGGGGAAAGGGCGAGACGGTACGAGGGCCGTCCGCGACGGATGACGCAACCCGGCATCACCACGTCCATTTCCATCGAGAATCTTCTAGGGCCTGCTCCGGCCGCCGATGTGGGGTGAGGAGGTTCGTCCGGCGAACCTACGCTTCCGAGGAGAGAGAGACGCGTGCCCGGGGAGTCTTTGGATGCTTGTTTTCTTTCTTTTTTTTATCGTTGAC
Source organism: Rhipicephalus microplus (assembly GCF_013339725.1). NCBI lineage: Eukaryota > Metazoa > Arthropoda > Arachnida > Ixodida > Ixodidae > Rhipicephalus > Rhipicephalus microplus. Next base: position 88,271,771 of record NC_051175.1, on the reverse strand, counting down.
CTCGCGGCGTCACTCCGGCGTTTCGTCGCGAGAATTTGGCGGCGCGCCCTCTTTTGAGCACTCGTTTTGTGACACGAGCTTAATTTAAAAAAGTCACTTTCGCCGCTAAAGCGATTCAATGAATGCGGTGGCAGGATGTTCGAACGTCACACGAAGAACGACAAGCAGCTCGATGCTTGCAGCTCACCGCTGAAGCAAAATGAACGAAGCTCGAAAAGAACGTGTAAGTTTACGCAGGACAAGCAGGAATTAACGACTGCCAGAGTTGTTACGTCTTAGTGCTTCAGCAACGCGCTGAAAGTGCAGTAAATGCAGATCCTGACGTTCTTAGATAATAGGGGCGAAGCTCCTCGAGGCATAGGCAAGTCCCGCGTTGTAGTAGCCACCACTAGCAGTCAGAGTGCTCACTAGATGGTGCTGTGGCGCTCGCACTGCTAGTACTCGGATTGCTCACTACATGATTTTGCGGCGCTCGATCCCCTTCGATGCGGGCTCTCGGGTGATAAGAGACCACGCTCGCTCTTGCGTTAAAATGCGTTAGCTCTTGGCACGCTTCGTCTTTCATCGGCAGTCTGTGTGCTTCGAGTATGAGCGACGAAGACAAGGCGGTGGAGCGGAGGGCTCGGAAAACGGCTACAGCACATGCTCGCAGTCTTTGCGTGATGATCGACCGGACAAGATTTACTGAGGGTTCACGGTTTACCAATGTTCATCCGGAGCTTCGCCCATTCATCATCATTCACTCTATGAATATATAATTGTTTTCCTTTTTCTTTTAAACTGCGTCATGTGGAGTGGTCCCTTTTCGTTTCCTGCCACCTGGTGGCGTCTGACCGAAGGAGTTCCCGGCGTTCTTTTTTGCTTTTTTTTTCAGATTAAAAGTGGGCGAAAAACGGGCCGCTTTCTCGTGCGCGTCTCAGCGACAGCTTTCAAATTGAAAGAAAACGTAAGAGCGTTCCAAGATAGAGAACGCGCTTAATCTCCTCGGAGATCTGCGTGCCACCAGTGATAAACGGTGTAATTATATTGCCATCATGATTAACTTGCCGTCGTAGGCATGGTGCGAGGTATACAGTTGTCTAAGGCGGCGCACTGTGGAACGAGGGATCGCTGGCTAACATCCCTGGTAGGGTGCCTTTTCTATACATAAATATACATATCCAGGATATGACGGTGACGGCGAAAACCCGCCAAGAGTGTCCCCATGACTGCTATCGTAATAAAAACCAAAATAGCCATGTTGCAAAGATAACTCAATCTAGTCGTCTATGCAAGAAAAAAAACTAATTCGCCTTATCTTCAATGACTCCTAATTATATGACGTTATCTAATAGCCAACACTATCAATCAATCAAGAATGGTGAAATTTCCAAGTAAAAGCGGTGTAGTCTTCACAATTGAGTTTACATTCGTGTATACGTTTCTTATCAAGAAGTTTGCGGGTATAAATTGGCAGCAGCAAGCACAGGACCGGGTTAACTGGCGGAACATGGGAGAGGCCTTTGTCCTGCAGTGGACGTAGTCAGGCTGATGATGATGATGATGACAATGGTGATTATACGTTTCTCGTCACAGTGTCCGTTCCGATATGCCTACGCACTAGCAGATATCAGTGGGGGGGCGCCACTCACCCGGTCGAAGAGGTTCGCGAGGGGCGCGTGGATGTAGTTGTTGACCTGGTCGAGCATCATCATCTTGACCGAGAGGCCCGTGAAGGGCGAGAAGAGGCTGGAGGGCGCCGGCGTGGGCGAGGGTCCGACCAGCTGCAGGCTCTGTATGCGGTGGTACAGCGCCACGTCCATCCACAGGAAGTAGGTGAGCAGCGCGAAGGACACGAGCAGCGTGACCCGGTGCTCGTGCAGAGACGTCTTGCCGCCCGCCATCACGCCGCCGCCGGACACCCCGCGGCCGATGACGCCGTTGAGCAGCATGCCGCCAACGTCCGCTCAGGCCCTGCGCACAGTGGCACGCAAGCACACGATTAACTACGACCAGGGGCGTAAGCAGATATCTTTTACCGAAAGGGGGGGTGGTCTTTTTGATCGATTGATTGATATGTGTGGTTTAACGCCCCAAAAACCACCATATGATTATGAGAGACGCCGTAGTGGAGGGCTCCGCAAATTTAGACCACTAGGGGTTCTTCTACGTGCACCCAAGTCTGAGCCCAAGAGCCTACAACATTTCTGCCTCCATCGGAAATGCAGCCGCCGCAGCCGGGATTCGAACCCGCGACCTGCAGCCGAGTACCTTAGCCACTAGACCACTGCGGCGAGACGGGGGGGGGTCATTTTTGATTTCGCCTTGTATGCCATGGCGAAATAGAGAGAGGGGCGTTTATTAGGTGACCAATGAGTGAATGTGGCAGTGTCCCTTATTCCAGGAACCCTCTGGTCTGGACCGCCTGCCGGGCCCGCGCCACGAGTTGGCGCTGGTGGAACAGGTCCGGCTTGCATGGACATCGCAGCCTCCCACACGCTTCACTGAGGAGGTTTGGGTCTGCATATATAGCTGCTGCTTGTGTGGCTGGGTTGCTGCCTTTGCATTGCATAAGATGTGAAACGGTGTCTGCCACATTACAGTGTGGGCAACTGTACTCGTTTGAAGTTGGTTTTAGGGGATGCATTAGAACGCGGTGCGTAAGAAAAAAAAAACAATGGAAGGGGGGGCACCAGCCCGGTATGCCACCTCTGACTACGCTACTCACTACGAGTCATTGCTCTTACACCGAAAGGGGGGGGGGGATGAAAAGTCTGCCGACATACATGTACATAAAAAGGGGAGGGCACTGGGACGAACCGTCACACCCTCCCATACCGCGTAGGGGTAACCTTGCTCAGGCCCATGCCTACGTCGTACGCTGTCTGCAGCTCTTTTCACTTGGGGGAGCACAGACTAACAGGTCTTATCACGCTTACTATAATATATAATAGGTAGGACATAGATTTACCGATACGTGCTCTGAGATTCTGCAGCAATGAAGTACATGAGCACGTTTGTCTTTGCAAGGAAGCACATCCCATGCGTTTATATTTACGCACATGCCCCCCCCCCCCTTCCCCAAGGGAGCAGATATGTACTTATTTAGAGAAGCCCTGCAACACCTTTCCAAGTAATTATCCAATTAATTTACTAAAAGAGTGCATTGCCTCACGAATCGACCGCCATAAAAAGGTATCAGAATCCTAATTAATAGGCGGGATAACGTCCCAAAACCATTATATTATTATGAGAGACGGCGTAGTGGAGGGCTCCAAAAATTTCGACCACCTCAGGGTGTTCATTAACGTGCATCCCAATCTGAGCACACAGGCCTACAGAATTTTTGCCTCCACCGAAAATGCAGCCGCCGCAGCCTGGATGAAAATTTCAGAATACGCCAAGTCTCAAGTGCGAGCGGAGTTGCGGGGATTTGTCGCACGCTGTAGTTGCTTTCCCTCTTCTCTCGTCCCGACCAACGCGCTGGAAGCTACTAAGGGAGGAATACGTCCCGGGGGAAATAAATTACGTCACACGCCCAACATGACCTTGAGCACTTTCTTTTCTCTCTCTCTCTCTCTCTCTCTCTCTCTCTCTCTCTCTCTCTTTGAACGCGAAACTAACCTTCACTGAGAACGCGCACGCGCTAGTGGGGGCGCGCCTATCGAGGTACCGTATAGCGCGCGCGGGCACGTGACGGCCACTACGACGGGCACAATGCCGCTCTAGATGCTCAAATTAGCCAATGGCTGAGGAGTTGGGTATATGGCGTTGTCATTTGAGTATATGACATCATTTGTAGAGAGAAGGGGGAGCGACATTTCTACCTCTCTGTGGGATTTAAGAAGAAAACACCTGCCTATTGCTCAGCTATGAACAGATATAGGAGTGATGTTTTTTTTTATGTAACAAGGAAATCCAAATTAAAGTAGGAGAGCACACGAACATTGATTTTTAGCCACTGACCACCGGATAAGGCCCTGCAGACAGACAGGCGTCAGTGGAGGGTGGAAAAGGGGGCACTTGCCACCGTCAAGCCACACCAGCTCTTGCCCCCACCCAACCTACACCAGCACTCACCCACTCCCCCAGCCATGATGCAACATTGATTTGCATTTCTCAAGACAAAATTCAGACAGCACTCACTGCCCTATTTGTAAACATCACCCCAATGAAGTTTGCTTTGATGCATGCATAAAAGTAGCGCATCCCGACAGGCCGGTCCTTTGTATATGCCTGCTATTAAGCATAGCACACATATTTCTTGTTTAAGATACAACGTGCTCCCTTGAAAGAGCACATATAGGATTCACCACAGATCTTGCTCCCCTACTGGAGTACTTGCGTAACCCTAAGAAGGAGCAGGTGTGATTCGAAACCTAGTTGCTTCCATACTGACATACTATATGGATCGCCCCGCCGCGGTGGTCTAGTGGCTAAGGTACTCGGCTGCTGACCCGCAGGTCACGGGATCGAATCCACGGCCGCGGCGGCTGCATTTTCGATGGAGACGGAAATGTTGTAGGCCCGTGTGCTCAGATTTGGGTGCACGTTAAAGAACCCCAGGTAGTCGAAATTTCCGGAGCCCTCCACTGCGGCGTATCTCATGATCATATAGTGGTTTATGGACGGTAAACTCTCCATATCAATCAATCAATAATATTGTAACGATGTTGAAGGACTCGGGGTGTAATCAAACGTATTTATTAAAGGGCGAACCTGTGCCCACAACTCTAAGGGACTATGGTCGTAGCACGTTACAGCAGAACACCAAAGATGTCTTCTTCTTCTTCTTCTTCTTCAAGAAGAGTCCCAAGCGCGTGGCGCACATCAGCCGAGGCCAGCTGGGTTCTCGTGCTATCATCATCGTCTCTGCGCAACACTAGACGGCGCGCATGTATGTTCCTGTGCGCGTGGTGATGGGCGCGTTGTTTGAATGCAGGCACTATGTCGCGGCAATATTTGCGTCCTTCTTCTAATGTACACACCCACGGTGGATCAGTGGCTACGGTGCTCGGCTGCTGACCTGAAGGTCGCGGGTTCGATCCCATCCACGGCGGTCGCATTTCGAGGGAGGCGAAATGGTAGACGCCCGTGTACTAGCATTTCTGAAGCTCTCCAATATTTACGGCGTCTCTCATAATTATATTGTGGTTTTGGGGCGTTAAACCCAAGATATTACTGTTATCTAATGTGCACACGCGTTGATTGATTTGTGGGGTTTAACGTCACAAAACCACCATATGATTGTGAGAGACGCCGTAGTGGAGGGCTCCGGAAATTTCGACCACCTGGGGTTCTTTAACGTGCACCCAAATCTGAGCACACGGGCCTACAACATTTCCGCCTCCATCGGAAATGCAGCCGCCGCTGCCGGGATTTGAACCCGCGACCTGCGGGTCAGCAGCCGAGTACCTTAGCCACTAGACCACCGCGGCGGGGCAATGTGCACACGCGTGCTATTGTCGACGTATATACGCACGTGAATGTGCATAGCGTACATGCACATCCATGTGCGTTTAATTAATCGTGTCGAACAAATATAAACGAACCCATCGAGCAAATAACCTTCTTTCGTAACCTCAAGGACTAGCGGTAACACGTCAGTGGCCAGGCGCGTATCCATTTTTTTTTAATGAGGGGAGCGAGCACCCCTTTGAAATGGTCATTTTACGCTCTCTGTGTCATGGAGAAAAAAAAAAAAACTCCCAAGCATTTCCCTGAGGGTGAACATGGTTAAGTGCGAATGCACGGGGTGATGCTATGAGGGGGAGTAAAGTTGAAATCCGTTGGCGAAGCTGATATCGGTGTCAGTAACGCGCCTTATATCCAGATGGTAGCGTTGCCTCCGGGACATCCATCGCACGACCCGCTCTCGACGGGAGACTGAGAGAGAAGGCGGGCGCGCGCGAGAGAGGGGTGCGCGTGCAGCTGCAGCGAGCGAGGAGAGCGGAGGAGCGAGCGAAGGGGGAGGGGGTATAAGGCGCGTTACTGACACCGATATCAGCGTCGCGTCCGTGGCTTATTCGGTAGAGCGTCGCGCGCGCTGCGGCCCGCCAAGTCCTCTTTCTTTTAAAGATATAGAGAAGACTGCGGACGCCGCCGACGGCGGTGGATGGTTTGGGGTCGCTTATAAAGTGTATTCACACTTAAAATGGGGCGAGGGGAGAAGGCACGGTCCCGGCGTGCTATCCGTGGCTACGCTCCTGCGCGTAGCCCGCGCTATTGCCTGCGCATAGCGCCCCACGAAGGCGCTGCGGGCGTTGATAAAGTCTGCAGACTGCAGAGAAACCCAGAGACTTAACTCCTGCCTTTAGCGACGGCATTTGGCATGTGCACGCGTCGACATCATATTTTGTCTTGGGGGGGGTGGGGGGGGGGGGGGTGTCCAAACCCGCGTTGCATCGCGGTGGGGGGGGGGGGGGGGGAGGTGGTATCACTGATATCGCTTTGGTAGCAGGTGGCGTGAGGGTCATCGTGAAGTGGTTTGACGGGGGTAGGTGCCCCTTTCGCCCCCTCCCCTGCCTGTTGACGCTCATGTTGTGGTGCACCATGTATTTATTATTCCGTTCACCATATGTATCTATTACCCACTGCGCGTGGCGGTTTGGGTATTTATCTCCAAAAGGTGGCATTTCATTTCCGCTCTCTACCTCTCCCTTTCATTTCCATGAAATTGTGTCATGTTCTCCCGTGGGTTGTAGAAATTATCGTTCTTTGTCCTAACCTCAACCTACAATATCTTGCCCAGAAATAAAGGTGCTGTCCCTTTGCTGAACTCACAATGGTTCAAGGGCCTCTTATAAGGAAAGAAAAGTTACAGGAACCCTTAGTTAATTTTAGCTACGCATGATAGCATAATGACACCACACTCAAAGAAAAAAACACTGTGCTAGACGTTCAAGAGATATTAAAAAAAAACATCTAATTCAGCAGTTCTCTTCTGTCACGGACGGCTATTGTCGGCGATACCGCGTCACGGCAATTAACGGGCGCCGTACTCCCCGACTGACCGTGAGAAACGGCGGCACATGAAAGGGAACCGATAAGTGCGAAATGGGGTGCTCTCCTTAGAACGTCGCCACCGACAGTTAATCCTTTTGTAACTGTGGCGACGTCTGCAAGGTCGTAGAAGGCCGCGGTATACCCCGAACAAGGATTAGACTACAAGACGCGCCGACTGAGAGCTAAGTGGTTGACCGTTCCCACGGGGAAAAGCGTGGGAAACGCTCTGGTGGCCAAGCCGTATGACAACAACCCGACAGGTTGTCACTCTCGCTAGTTGCGGGCCCTCTCCCAATTAAAAAGGGGTGGGTCAAAATATTTTTGGGGCGGAGTTTCCCCTCAATTAAACGCGCATGATTGGACCCAGGTAGAGGTCTCTTGTCCCCAAGGAAGAGAGCGAGGAGACACGAGGGGGATTTAAGCGCAGGATTTTGCCCTGCTAGGCAGACTAGTCGCTGACCAAGATTGTGTAGAAACAGATCAACAAGCATCTCTTCTAGAAGTTTTTAGTGTGGCTCTGTATCGGCTGGCCACCTAAACTTATCCGTTCGTCTAGTTGTGACGCGATATTAACGTCTGCAACGTAGACATCGGGACTTCGCCTCGAGTTAGCTCAACCTGCTCGAAGTCACCTGCAAGCACTAGCCTCCCGGAGCCACCAGCGTTGCAACACCGCCGACATCGCAGTCGTGCCAGAACTCTCTTCAACTTCTCGCTTCCGATCGTCGGGGACGCAACGCTGCCGGTCATCACACGTATGCCTTCACCTGTTTATATGTTCGAACTTTCTCCTCCGTCGTTCTATTCTTGTTAGTTGGTGTAGTTTGTAATAGTTCTCTCTCGTAAGTTGATTTATTGTTTCTGTTATATATTTCTTTAGTTGTATCAAGTGTCGATGTATTTTGTTAGTTGTATTGAAGTGTTGTATTAAGATCCTGTGTGCTGCAATATCACTAGAGTAAAGTTTGTTTTGTTTTCCCACGTCTCTGATCTCTTCACTGTCTCTGCTTGCGTACGGAACGAACCAACCTGCTGTCATTCCCGTCGCCGACTTCGCGCTGGCGACGCTAGAGTGGCAGCTTGTAACATCTTCACAAATGTCATTAACTGTAAACTAGTGAGCCATCAAAAAAAAATCGATCGCACTCAATCACACACACCACCTGCGTCCAATTTGACTCACGCAATAGTGTATTCTTCCTTTTTTTTCTCTCTTTTGCTTTCGCGGTGCAAGCTATCCCGCGTCTCATCCTTACGCACAGCAGAACGACAGTGGCACTGCACCTCGGCTTCCACATTAATAACCAGTGTGCGGAGAAGCCAGGTGGCGCTGACAGCATAATTACTGCGGGTATCCGCAGAGAACGCCACCTATTGGTCCGCAGTGCACCCCGGTAGAGGAGGACGCAAAAAGAAGCAAACGCTCATTGCATGTGTGTATCTTGCGTGTCCCTGTGGTAACTTTTCTGACACCTCTTGCTTAAAACTCTTAAAGCCAAAAGGATCGAGGGACCCGCTTTAGCAGTCTCGAAGGCTGTTTCTAAAGCAGAAGTAAGTTTTAGCGCTGCGGATGCTTTCCCAGTACAAAGTTCCGAAATTGAAGTTTCTGACAACATTTAGTTGTCACACTGTAAACCTGTTCACACCCTTAAGGGTGCTTTCCGCGTATATATCTAACATCCTACGATAAGGGTGTTTTTACAAACCAAAACACCCCTGTCATAGGTGTTTTGACACCAGTCTGCACTTTTAAAACAGCCCTGTCATAGGTGTTTTGAAATCAGCCTGCATTATTAAAACACCCCTGTGATGGGTGTTTTGAAACCAGTCTGCACTCTTAAAACACCCCTGTTATAGGTGTTTTGACAACAGTCGGCACTCTTAAAACACATTCGTCATGGGTGTTATGAATCCAATCAGCACCCTTAAAACACCCCTGTCATATATGTTTTAACACCAGTCTGCACCTTTACCCTTAAGGGTGCAGACTGGTCTACAGTGCAGGAACTTTAATTCAGTAGCTTTAAGAGAGAGCTACTGCACTACGTCACGAAGGAAAGAAGCGTACATTTCAAGGCTCCTTTGTCGTCGTTGGAAACGATATTAATGAGAACTAATGCCGAGAATCTTATAGGAAGTGTTATTATAATTGTAATGTGAATGTTGAAGGAAGAAAACTGGACAAAAAGATGACTTGCCGCCCGCATTGACCGAACCTGCGAACATCGAATAATGCGTCCTGCTGCTTTACCACTGATCTAAGGGGGGCAGTCATCCCTCCGTCAACTTTATAGGGTACATATGGGCTTTGAACGTGAGAAAGTCACCCGCCGCGGTGGTCTGGTGGCTAAGGCACTCGGCTCCTGACCCACAGGTCGCGGAATCGAATTTCAGTAGCGGCGACTGCATTTTCGATGGAGGCGAAATTGCTTGAGGCGAGCACGTTAAAGAACCCCTGATGGTCGAAATTTCCGAATACTTCAACCACGGCGTTTTTCTTAATTATATGGTAGTTTTGTGACGTTGAATTAATTGAAATGTGGCGTTTAACGTCCTAATGAACGTTAAATCCCGGCAATTATATCAATTATTAAACGTGGGAACGTCAGATCTATCTATCTATCTATCTATCTATCTATCTATCTATCTATCTATCTATCTATCTATCTATCTATCTATCTGTGTATCTATCTATCTATCTATCTATCTATCTATCTATCTATGTATCTATGTGTCTATCTATCTATGTGTCTATCTATCTATGTGTCTATCTATCTATTCATCTATCTATCCATCTATCTATCCATCTATCTATCCATCTATCTATCCATCTATCTATCCATCTATCTATCCATCTATCTATCCATCTATCTATCCATCTGTCTATCCATCTGTCTATCCATCTATCCATCTATCTATCTATCTATCTATCTATCTATCTATCTATCTATCTATCTATCTATCTATCTATCTATCTATCTTTTGCCTGTTGGCGTCATTATATATAACGTTCTTAGCAATTATACACACGTGCTTCAAAATTTCCGCTCAACACGGAGTCTTCCGTGCCTTAACAAAATGACTACTGCTAGTCTTCCAGAATTCGGCGATAATCAATTACTGTTGGGTTTTTACGCGTCAAAAGCACGAGATCATTACTTGAGGCGCACCGTAGTGGAGGGCTCCGAAAATTTCGACCACTTGGGGGTTTTTAACATGTACACAACGTGCACACGAGCTTCTAACCTCGATAGAAATACGACCACCGCAGCTGGTATTCGAAGCGGCGTCCTTCCGGTCGGCAGCCGAGCACCGTAACAGTAGTTATACAGAACGTAACAGTATACAGTATGTAGTAGTATAGGTCTAGGCACGATGAGTCAGTTCTTACGACACAATTCAAACTCTTACATTTTAAATGCTAGTCTTTCTCTTCTAGTCTTCTTTGGTGACGCCAAAGCCAACGTTCTAGTAACCAGGCCCGTAACTAGGGGGGGGGGGGTTGAGGGAGTTCTGACTCCCCCCCCCCCGAAATTTTTTTGATGCTTTAACTTTTCGGGTGATACTAAAATATTTACACGCCTTCACAGCGACCACCAGCTGCCAAAGTTACACTGCAACTTTCCTGGCATTGCTTCCCTCTTCTTCCTTTCTTCAAACCTACCCTTTTACCAGAACACCTCAGCGCTCCCTCCCCCGCACGCGCACCTGCCCTATTTGTACAGCTTTGCACTTCGCCCTCGCGTTCCTTCGAGTCTTTTTTTTTTTCGTCTTTCACACCGTAGCAGCTCCTTTATCGATTCCAGACGCTTTCTTTGTGCATTGCCGCTGGAGAAGTTATCCGTCTGTGCGGACCGCACGTGTCGGCTTTGGGTTCTTACGAAAAGCGCGTCTACTTCTGTGAAGGTAAACAGTTCGACAGCAACGGCAACACCAACACGACGTGCGCAAATTTGCCAGGGAACGAAACCCCTAAGCGGAAAAACTCAGCGGCGCACTCCGAGGACGCAGGCTGCAGGGCAAACTTTTCTCAAACTGTAGTCCTCGCCACCGAAACGAATCATCGAAGATGACATCTACTGAAAGACTGGCATATCCGAGCAACTTCGAACAACCTTAACCACACGCAAGGAAATCTACCTCTTCTGTACACAGAAGGTATATGCGCCTCCCTACAAAGCGCACAAAGCGAGGATACAGCCGGCACACAATCCGGCACCAGCGGTCAACTTTCACAAGAGAAAAAAAAAACGCCGCCAAGCTGGGCTGCGCGCGGGAGTACAGAGGCTGACGTCACAGCCTACAAAGTGCATTTTTGGGGGTCACGGCTATTTAATTAGCGCAGCCCAGAGAGAATTATGCAGGCGCCCAGGGAGCCGTCTGTGAAAAGGTGACTTTTTCACAGGAACGGAGCAACACCTCCTTTCTGGACTGTACCACGGGAGTGCAAATGTCTCAGCAGTGCATTCTTGGGGGTTCACGTATATTAAGGGGAGTATGCAGTGCCCATGGAGTCTTCTGTGAAAAGGTCTTTAAGTAGCGTTAATCCAGTTTGCTGCAGCTGGAGTACAATAATGGGCCTGCATGCACACCAGCTGTAGCGGCGTTCAGAAAACACATGCGCCACGCGGGAGCCAGGCGCGTTCATCACACTTCTACATTCTAGCCACTGTAAAGTGGATAAGAGAGGAAGAAAACATCGCCCGCCGTTCACGCCAGGCAGTCGAAGCAGTCGCAAACGTCTTTTTGGAGCCACTGGCCACTTCTGTGTGCGTGCACAGGATTGCGGCAGCAAAATGAAAAGACACTCTGCAACAACGAAGCAAAGGAGTCTTGCGTCTTACTTCAAGAAAGTTCGAACCGATGAAGCGGACGGAGAAGAACCGCCTCCTTCGAAGGATAAAACTTCGCCCTCCTCAGCACTGGTGGAAAGCCAAGCGCGTCCGAACTTCTGTAGCGACTCAGGAGAATGCACCGGTTTATATGAATCACCTGAGAACGAACACAAGCAGGACACCCATGCGCCGCCGGGAAATGATGGTGGCCGCAGTGCAACTCCAAGTGATCTTTGTTCTACAGTCAACGCTGGGCAAAGTGACGCCTTTACCACTGGGCAATGCCCAAGGAAGGTGAGTGGCATGGCACCTACACATTCTGGTTCGCCTCCCCTCTGTGCGACGAGTGCGAATATTTTCGACTTGGGACTGTTTGTCTCGAAAAGCAATAATGTAAATGATCCAGAGACGATGGAGAAGCTGCTGCTCAATCCGTGGACCCCTCCGGCTAACTATGATTATCCAGCCACAGGGAAAAGGAATCTGAAGTTCCAACCTCACTGGGTAGATCGTTACCCATGGCTTGTTTATTCAGAGAAGCTTCAAGGAGCATTATGCAAATATTGCGTAGTCTTCGCAAGCGAGTGTGCAGGAAAAGGGGAGCACCAGCGCTTGGGCTGTTTTGTAACTAAGGAGTTCACCAATTACAAGAAAGCCATGGACGCCTTTAAGAGCCACGCATCCAGCAGTTATCACGCCATGTCAACAACGCTATCGGAGAACTTTTTAGCAGTCCGGTCCCGCTCACAGCATGACATCTTAACACAACTTGACCACGGCCTTAAAAAGCAGGCGGAAGAAAACCGCAAGAACTTGCTGCCAATAATAGAAACAATCCTTTTCTGTGGCAGGCAAGAAGTACCGCTTCGCGGCACAGACGACTCTGGTCCGATAAATATGTCTGAAGTGCTGCCATTCAAAAATGATGGAAATTTCCGCGCACTGCTTAGGATGAGAGCAAAATGTGGAGATGCCGCCTTGAGAGCTCACATGGAAACATCTCCGGCGAATGCGCTGTACACGAGCCCAAAAATTCAAAATGAGTTGATCACCCTCTGTGGTAAAATCATACAAAGAAAGATAGTGGAAAACGTCAACTCAGGTTCGTGTTTTTCAGTTCTAGCTGACGAGGCCACTGATATATCTCGCACCGCCCACATTTCCCTATGTGTAAGGTACGTTGGACACGACACGTCGGGAGTGCCCATTCTTAAAGAAGATTTTGTAGATTTCGTTCCCGTGTACGATCTCACTGGCAAGGCGCTGGCGAGCACAATCCTGAACAGCCTTAGAGGTCATGGCTTTGACCTGAACCTACTTTGCGGGCAAGGATACGACGGCGCGGCATCAATGAGCGGCCACCTTAACGGTGTTCAAGCCTTCATTCGTCAAACAGCGCCCAAAGCGTTGTACGTGCATTGTAGCGCCCACTCGTTGAACCTTGCTCTGCTTCACGCATGCAAACTCCCCAGCATCCGCAACTGTTTGGGAACTGTATCCTCAACCTGTACGTTTGTGAGAGCTTCGCCACAGAGGACGAACCAACTGCGAGACAAAGTAGAAGATTTAACACAAGAAAAAAGAAAATCAGTTCTCTCCTTTTGCCAAACAAGGTGGGTAGAGAGTCACGATGCACTTCAGCGTTTCCTTGAACTGTACGTGCCTATTGTACAATTCCTCGAATATTTGGAAGAAGAGGCCGCGTCATCTGATACTTCATCAAAAGCTTCTCAACTGCTCAATGCCATTACGAAGCCCGAGTTTGTCGTTTCGCTTCAGATCTGTAGCGACCTCTTCTCTTTGACACTGCCACTTTGCAAGTTTCTTCAAAAAATTGACTGTGACTTGGCTCAAGCGTGCGATCACGTAAAGAATGTTATAGACGTTCTTTCCACAAAAAGGGCTAGTGCGGAAACGGAATTTAATAAGATTTTTCTGAAGTCGCTCTCTTTGCTGAAGATCACAAATGTTGAGATGGCCCTACCACGCATCACTGGAAGGCAGATGCAAAGAAGCAACGTACCTTCTGCTACTCCCGAAGAGTACTACCGGAGGAATGTGTATTTGCCTTTGCTGGCTGACTTCGAAAATCAATTAAGAGACCGGTTCGATGCCCATAAGAAGGTCGTGGTTGGCCTTAACATGCTGCTGCCGAAATTCTGCGCATCGGCTAGCCTTTCTGATATTGATGATGCAGTGCAGTTTTACCTTGGCGACATTCCTTCGGCTAATGTCATCGAAGCAGAGTTCACACTGTGGGTGAACAAATGCTGCCAGATCGAAGAAAAGAATCGCCCAGCTTGTGCTTTACAGGCCTTAGAGATGTGCAACCGCGACTTTTTTCCGAACATCCACAGCCTACTTTCTATCCTGGCGACTTTACCCGTGTCGACGTCGACCCCGGAACGGACTTTTTCCACACTGAGAAGGCTGAAGAGCTACCTTCGAAATCATATGAACAACGACAGATTGACCGGACTAGCACTGCTCAGCATCCATCGAGAACTTCAAGTGACCCCAGAACAAGTCCTCACAGAATTTTGCAAGTTGCCGAGAAGGAAAAACTTCCTCGTTTAAACTTCCCTCTATGTTTCAAGAGTCGATTAAAAGCTAAACCAGCTAGCCCAAGCTTCAACCCTTCTATCCTTTCGCAATTACGAGGAAACTATCCAGCAAGCAGAATGTGCGAACGGTAACAAGAAGATCGGAATGTCGGGCGACTTGTTTGTTTGCTTGCATACATGCTGTCACGGACTGCCATTTTTGCGACCCGGCGTAACGGCAAATTAACGGGCGCCGCACTCCCCCGCTGACCGGTGGAACCGTTCGCTCATGAAAAGACTGGCCTTTAGTGCAGGGAAGTACTGAATGGGGTGTTTTTCTTCAAACGTTAGTCGCCGATGTTTGATCCTTTGTACCTACGGCGGCGTCGGCAGGGTCGTCAAAGGCCGCGATGCACCCCCAACTAGCTGTAGACTGCAAGACGCACCGGCTGAAACCAAGGAAACTGACCATTCCCACGGGCAAAACTGCTTGTGGACAAGCCGTATGAGAGAACCCCAACAGGTTGTCACTCTCGCTCAGTTGAGGACCCTCTCCTAATTAAAAAGGGACGTGGTCAATATATTTTAGGGTGGAGTTTCTAACAATGAAACGTGCATGATTGGACCCATGTAGAGGTCTCTTTTCCCCCAGGACGAGAATCAGGGGACACGGAGGTCGATTTAAGAGCAGGATTTCGCCTTGCTAAGCAGTCTAGTTGCTGACCAACATGGTGTAGAAGGAGATCAAGAAGTATCCCTTAAGTGGTTGTGGCTCCGTGTCGGCTGGCCACCTAAACTTAGCCATTCGTCTAGTTGTGACGCGAAATTAACGTCTGTAACGTAGGCATCGGTACTTGAATCTCGAGTAAGCTCAACCTGCCCGAGATCGGCTTCAAGCACTAGCCTCCCGGAAACACCAGCGCTGCAACACCGCCGACATCGCAGTTGTGCCAGAACTCTCTCTGACTTCTCGCATCCGATCGTCGTGGACTCAACGCTGCCGGTCATCACAGGTATCCCTTCACCTGTTTATACCTTCGGACTTTCTCATCTGTAGTTTTATTGTTGGTTAGTTTTGTGTAGTTTGTAATACTTCTCTCTTGTAAGCTGATTTATTGATTTTATATGTATTTTGTTAGTTGGTATTAAGTGTTGTACTAGATTCCTCTGCAATATTCCTAGATTCCTCTGCAGTGCTGCAATATCACTAGAGTTTTGTTTTTCCCCACATACGTCTCTGATCTCTTCACTGTCTCTGCTTACGTACGGAACGACCTAACCTGCTGCCATTCCCGTCGCCGACTTCGCGCTGGCGACGCTAGAGTGGCAGCTTGTAACACATACATACCGTTTTTGTACCGCGGTTACATTGTGTTACTTCATCAGGAGCCGTTGGTCGCGGTGTCCCCGGCTTTGGTGGTGCTATTGTCCAAACTTATTTCTTGCTTTAACCAGAATTTGAGGTTGACATACCAATTTATTTATTTGGGTACAAATAATTGAAAAGTACCATCGAATTATTACAAGTAAGCGATGTACTTGTTTTATTTACGAAAATAAGCCAGTATAAATCTTAAAAAATGGCAGCCGTTCTACACGCAACCCCCCCCCCCCCCCCCCCGAAAAAAATTCCTGGGTACGGCCCTGCTAGTAACGTTGGCCAAAGCACTTTTACGATGCTCGCCTAGAAAGAAGCGTATGCGAATCGCCCGGATGGAGAAGAAGGTTGGCCTTACCTGACGTCACGGGCTACACCGACCAATCGCGCGAGCATCGTCTCGCAAGGACTATCATGCGCGTATCGTTCAATTGCTGGAGTTGTCAGCACGTAATTCGATTGCTCTGCTCAACAATCTCAAATAGATATAGACACGACGTCGCTGACAAAAAGATTTAACCTAAGTTTACTCCGAATTCCGCTCTTTAGCGAACTCAGTTTGGCACCTTATATAGCCCGAAGTATAACGCTGTTACAGCGGTCTACATAAGACGAAGTGCTGTTAGTGGTGGATACGGAATTCGACGCTATGCGGGGGCGGGGCGAGACTCCCGAATCCCAGTGAGCCTTTCTTTCCCTTCGCTTGCGGCGTGAGAGGTCAGAAAGCGCGCAAGCCACACTGCGAAAGCACACGTATCCCCAGAACTCCACTTGCGTAACAAAGCTAAGAGCGCGCGCTACCCTTGCAATGTTACTACGGATTCCCTCTCCACAACGCATTAGGATCCCACGACACGTTCGACCGGGCGTCCATGCGGCATACGTAACGACCTATACACAACTCGTCAAGCGCGCAATGCACCACGCGTGCACCCACCACTCGGTGTGGCTCAACGAAGCTCTAGTCGTTTACGGCACGCGAGGTTGCTCTCAATGCGAGCAAGCGTGCTTCCTTACGCGCGATGGGCGAGCCGAACGGCTCGCACAATTAGTGTTGATGCCGAATACTTCGAGATACATATAACGGAGACCCCAGCCGAACGCCGGTCTTGCAAAACCAAGGCCAACGTTATCCTTAAGACCGCGCAGCCAGGAAGGTTCACTTCGCGGTTATGCCTACGTGTCGTACAGAGAAGTCTAAACACAAAGGCCGTGGGGCCATTCGTATATACATGCACGGCCATGTGTGCATATATATACACACACACCGCATCGTTCATTATGCAGAAAGGCCACTGCAGCGGTAAAAGCGTGCTTCCACCCGCGATGTCGTGCAAAGAATCCATTTCAACTTCCGCCCTTGCGAGCGGAGAGAGAGGGCGGAAGAGTGACCTCTGGCCCAGCGAAAGAAACAACCTCGCACATAACAAATAATCCGCGGTTCGAGCCTTTCACCGAGGGCTGACGCGAGTGGCGTTGTACGCGGGGCACCACTAAGTGGTCGCCGTTAAAAACGCCCTCTCGGGACAACCGTCGGAGGCGAGCTTCCGCGTAGTAAATGACTGCGCTCAAATAGGTGGCGCCACGCAGTGCTCCTGGGCGTTGCCGGGGAACTTACACGCGCAGGGAACGGAGTAAATGGGATCTTTTGAAGTAGTGGGGAGAGCTTACGGAACACGCGACGTCAACACGTCCACGCCGCGAGCGGTCAGTCTGCGGCGTTTTTCGTTTACGAATTCGTAAGTTGTTTATGCGTAGAACCGGACACAGACACTCACTCTACGGGGTGATGGGGGGGGGGGGGGGGGTCGCTTGAAGTAACACCGGAGAGGGGCCTGTGGAGGCCTTACTTTTTCTTTGTTGACACAAAAACTTAATCACAGTATAACTACTGTTAATTTGTGCTAACAATAATTTTACTCATTCGTCCTAGTTGGTGATAGGAGGTGTACGACATGCACTGACGACGGGAGAGAGAGAGGGGGGTGCGCTGACATAGGCTTTGCGGTGGAGGAGGGGGGGGGCGATGGCCCCATCCCTTGGATCTGTCAGTAGGGTTGTACTTGTCTGCATAGTTGACCACACGGCGTGCGCGCGGTCAGGTGTGAAGATGAGTACGCCGCATAAACAATCAATCAGCCATAACCATAGCGCCGGCAATCGCAAATAGCGCCGCGGCGACGACACACATATACCACACCAACGCCCCCTTACGGACGCGTGTGCTTTGATGTGCGAATAAACTATGCACCGGGCGTAAGATTTGAATAGGAGATGGGAGTCGTACGAGGTCCCTCGCTATAAAAAGGTATACCCGGCGCATTTGTAAGGTATCCGTTACGAGAAAGATTACGAGGGAATTTTAGCAGCCCATTCGATGCATTTGAGAGTTGCCTTGACAGCCGTAACTGCCTAACGTATGCGAGCAGCTTTCGCATTAAACAAGCAAATACGGTGCACCAGCCACGAGCAACCCCCGTGTCTGCCCACAGAGTACGACCTTACTCTTGTTAATTTTGCACGCTTAACTCCTACTAATGCGTACTAAAGATTTAACAAAAGCACAGTGCATGTTGAGTGCTTCTCTTCAATACAAGCCCTCGAATGTTAGTTCTCAACTTAACGAGCATGCATAAATAATATGGAGATGACACGTTTGAAATGGTATAACGACAAAGTCTTTGAAAGAGCTCGAAGGACAACATAAAGATGAATGAAATGCCGGCAAAAAAAAAAAAAAAAACGAGCTGTACGATAGCGTGGGAACACTAACACGTGCGCGCTAAATGCTTACACGAGCGCAAAGCACTGCGTCGCTGCGCGCGCCATCTGGGCAGCTGCTTCCAAACAAAAATAAGCCACACAGGCGCTAACAACAGCAGCGAACCGAAAAGCTGGATTTAATATGTTATATAACGACTTTTAGGTGGCAAATGCCCCCTTGTAGGCATCACACCCGTTAAGTTACGCTGAACTAATATGCGCTCTTGCGCTTGACTTTACTGACAAGCTGGCTTTTCCCTGCGGCTTTAATGTCCGACAACTGAGCTCAGCGCACCTCTGAGGAGCGAAATTTCAGAAGGCGTATTTGCAATAAATGGGGAGGAGACAGTCTTTCGATACGTCGGAGGCGGATTCCTTTCAATCGAAAGCTTTTTCGTGCAATTTTTGTCTAAATATACTCAAGATGGAAATATCTTGACAGATTGTGTTGTTTCTGTTCAATAATGACGCAGAGGCGGAAAGGTAGGCCTACGTTCAGGCCGGCGATCCCAATACGCAGTCAAAAAACTAATACAAGTAATAAACGAAGTATCGACTGCCTATTACCAATAAGCACACGCGCGCACACACATTTTTCACGGACAGTGAGCTAAATTGATACGACACACATGAAACCAAATTAATGCGATTGCTGTCGGAAAAATTCGCAAAGCTGCACGTCTGTTGTTGTTGTTGTTGTTGTTGTTGTTGTTGTTGTTGTTGTTGTTGTTGTTGTTGTTGTTGTTGTTAATACAGAAAGTACAATATGATTACGAGGTCTGCCCCTTTGGTGAGACACGGCCATCACGCTTTTGCACTTCGGTCGCAGTGTACAATCTCATCACCTGGTTATCGAACCCACGTCCTCGTGCACAGCTGCGAAACGCTGCATCCGCTACGTTACCACTGCGGTGTTTCTGTTTATCACGCGGGATGACCGCGGATCGTGAGGTAATAAAGGTTACGTTCATACGTGCTCACACATATGTACATACGTGCAGTAACTTATGATGACACTTATACATGACGATGATGTATGACGTGTTTTCAAGGGCCAGTGAAGACTAAATATCGGCAAGACAAGACAACGGGTGCGATCCAGGGCTGTAGCTTCAGGGGGAGTTGGGGAGGTTTTGATGCCCCCAGAATTTTTTTTGTATGCTCCAACTTCTAGGGTGATACTGAAGTATGTACTCCTTGTCACATCCACCACCAATTGCCAAAGTTAGCCATTCTGCCAATTACCACCACCCCCCCTCCACGAAAAAAAAAAACATTCCTGGGTACGGCCCTGGTATGATGAATGATAGCGTAAAATTGCTGTAAAATGACCTAAAATACTACAGTACTAAAAGTAAACAAAAGCACGTAACTGTTGAATCATGAGTACGGCGTGAAACGCACGGGTGATAAGTAAAAAAAAAGATTACAGTGTATGAAATACACAAAAACGGTGAAACAATACCCGGAATGACTGCCTCTCAAGGACTCAGGGAGGGCCCAAAGAACGGCGCATCAAAAATGAGTCGCTCTCATAACAGCATCGATACCGAGAAGGATACGCAGAGAATTAATTTTAATAATTGTTGGACTTAAACGTCTCAGAGAGACGCCGTATAGTGGAGGGCTCCGGAATTTTCGACCACCCGAGGTTCTTTAACGCGCACCTAAATCTATGCACACGGACATCAAGCATTTTCGCCTACATTGAAAATGCGGCCACAGCGTCCGGGACTAGAACCCGCGACCTGCGGGTCAGCAGCCGAGTGCCTCAGCCACTAGACCATCGCGGGGGGCGATGCACTGAGAACTGCATGTGTAAATAACCTTGAAACTTATTCATACCCAACAAAATAGTTCCAGAGAGGCACTTAATCCATGTAACAATGTAGGTTTCTTCGTTGGGAAGGACTTTCATAAACTTCCGCCTTTACTTCGAAAAGCAAATTTTAAAAAAAAGGTGGGGGGAGGGGGGTGACAAAGAGCACCGCAACTCACCCAAGGGAATGTCCAAGCCTATCCACGACCACTCTCATCGATGCCTCTGAAAAAGGACAAGAAAGCGAAGATGCCATGAGGTAAGAAGACCGACTAAAATAAAAAAATAAAGAAGAAAAGTAGTCAGAAAGAAGTCGAGCCACGTCGACTTTACGTTGACTAAAGTTGCAAATGCAAAGTCCGTGTAACTCAGACGTGCTAATCTTTTCGGCTGCACTGTCACTCCCCACTGTGTCTGGCGGAGCACGCAAATACGGATCGCCAGCTTGTCTCCAAGGGCGTCTTATCTATAGAAGCTGCCTTGACATCCGATAAAGAACATTATGCCAGCAGCGAGCGATTTCCCAGGGTCGATACGACACCTAGAGAACTGGATATTAAAACGCGAGGCTTTTAAAAGAGAGCTGAACATAGACGTCAGCTTGCATTGTACTAGTAGACTAGTACATATTCTTCTGACGATATCAAACTATTGCGACACTATAAGCCAGAAAAACGGCATTCCAATGCCAACAGCATTCAAAAGCCGACAGAGCTGCAAAGAAACAACTTTACCAACGGTGCATGTTTTACTTTACCAACGGTGCAAGAACCAACGGTGCATGTTTACCTCTAATTGCGAATGTAAAATAACTCGAAATAATGACGTTAAGTTATAGAAAGCCAATGCAAGGGCGATAGCGTTGTGTCTTATATAAGAGCGGCATTCCTACACGCGAAAACATTTTTTTGTACGTGCCAAATCGTATGCCACAAATTATCGCCAATGTACACAAACGGTTCAAACTACTCCGCGGAACCATCTATCTGAAAGCCATCGGTATGTGACCACGAAAAACCTTTTCCCGTCACAGTACAAGGATCAATCACAATGCAAACCTTTTACCGGTACAACCAGTTCAACCCCCACAGTGCAGAGTACGGATCCTCCGTAGTTGCAGATGACCGGGAGATCACGCATCACAGTTAGATCAAGATCACAGTTAATGTACGAAACCGTACATTAACTGTCGCAAACAATACAAGCTAATGATTATATAAAACAGACTGCATCGGGCACCGCCCGTCCATATATAAAGATCCAGCTGTCATCCATCTTTCGCACACGTGTCGAGGGATGGAACGTCACGATTAAAGAAACAAAAGAAGTAGTCGCATTTTGCAAAGACAACAAACCATTCACCTTTGCACCTGTCAATCATACGTCAGTCTGTAACAGTCCGGTAAGTCACCATCCCTGAGCGCATCTGTAAGCACTGGCAGCTTGGCGACGTCATCACGATAGAGTACGGCAGGAGCAACGTCATACGCCATCAGTGAGCAACATTTGTTACTTACAATGTTTTGATTGATTGATTGATATGTGGGGTTTAACGTCCCAAAACCACCATTTGATTATGAGAGACGCCGTAGTGGAGGGCTCCGGAAATTTCGACCACCTGGTGTTCTTTAACGTGCACCCAAATCTGAGCACACGGGCCTACAACATTTCCGTCTCCATCGGAAATGCAGCCGCCGCAGCCGGGATTCGATCCCGCGACCTGTGGGTCAGCAGCCGAGTACCTTAGCCACTAGACCACCGCGGCGGGGAGTTACAATGTTTTCATATTTGTATGTGAGAAAAAAAGTAGGTGACAACTAGGCATGTGCGAATAATTGAATGCTTCGAATATTTGAACGAATAGTAGAGTATTCGAATTCGCTTAGATTCGAAATTAAATTATCGAAAATTTCGAAGTATTCGCAAGGAACGAATAGGAGTATATTAATCCGCACGTAACCACTTGTAAAAATGATTTCACTGCAGTGCATAAGTCCTAAGCCGCGAAAGAACGTAATCAGGGGAAATCCGCTGTGCCGCAAAGCACCGCTTCAAATTTGAAGGGGCCCTGGAACACTTCTCGAGTATGGTCCGAAAACGCTGCCGATCGGCAGTAGAGGCTACCGAGAACACGCGAGTCAAATATTATAGCGCAGCACGCCGGCCTCCAATTTCCAATAAATTCTCATAGTCAGCTAAAAATTGCCCTCTTCTCACGGCAAATGACGTCACAAGCGCAAAAATCTCTCGTCACAGCCATTGTATCAGCCATTGGCTGATTTGAGCATGGAACGCTCTGCCGTTACTGGGGCCGCCGCGGGAGGCCGCAACTTATCCATGCGTACGTGCGCGATCGCACTGAAAAGCCGCGTATTTAAAGGAAAAGAAAGAGAAAAGGGCTCGAGGTCACGAGGCGCGCATGATTTTTTTTCTTTACCCGTGCTATATACCTCCCTGATTAGCGTCCAGCGCTTTCATATAGGGACGACAAGAGACAACGCAATCCCAGCGTGCTACAAATCTTTGCACCTCCGCTCATACTCTTGAAAAAAAAAAAATTGCGGCCATGACTTAGGGAGGCAATAAGCTTCTTTAGTGAATCCATTCAATGGGTACTTGAAAAGAGTGTTGTAAAGCGCTTTTAAATGAACATAATACTCTGAAATTAATTCATTGTTTTATCAAGCCTAAAGGCATATTGCGACGGCATATGTTCCCAGAATGAATGAAACAACTTTATTTCGAGATCTAGCTAGTTTATGGTCAGGGCTATAGACCACTCAGATGGAGGATGAAAGAACTTGTCTACCAGTAGCCTCCCTGGTCAGCTGGATAGTCCATGGTTGATCTTCTAAATTAGAGCTCAGCAGCGTTGTGCGCCATCGCTCCCGGTGATGTTACGGGTAATCTGTTTGCTTCTTGGGACACCTCTGTGGATAAGGGAGGCTGCTTCTATTTTACAAGCTTTTCCTATCGAGTATGGGTAAATTTCTGGAAACATTCTGCGCATAGCTAAGCAGGACTGGGAAAAGAATCGGTTTGCAATTTGCGCCAATCTGTCACCCGCTTTCGATCAAATTTTGGGTGAAGTGGAGGGAAACTCTGCCTCAAGTCACGATAATATTTGGTGTGTTCTGCATAGCTGGCGATTCAGTCTTGGTAATAAATGCTCGATTTTGGCAGCAGCATCTCCCGACGAGGGTATACACCAATTGAGCTGCGCGGCGGGTTGAATCTCGCGACAGCGCTTGGACCATCTCGTCCGGCTTGTAGGTAGCTATGTTTGTGTGTACCGGGAACGATATTAGATATTTTCGTTCCTCCCAATCCATCAGTTTCTGGCTCCTCGCTTGAATTTTCGGGGAACATTGCGAGATACGTCCGCACGTAAAATTTCTAATCGCGACCTGTGAGTCACTCAGAATGAACCTATGTTTTGTGTAAGTGAGAGCTGTGGAGATGACCACCTCTTCAGCACTCGCATCGTACCGAAAGTCAAATCCTGCTACTACTCAAAGCTGTTAAGATTTCCCTTGAACAAAAAAAAAAAAAGAGGCATTTGCATAGAGGCTCTATTTCAATTAAAAAGGTAATGTTTAGGTTACTTAGGTCATAATAAATACGCCCATTTTTCTTTATATGCCATATATACTATTCAAGTTCGACGCGAAATTATTCGACCAAAATCAATATTGCTTTGAATTCGCTTCGAACCTAAAAATCACTATTCGCACAAGCCTAGTGACAACCATTTCACAACGTTTTTGTCGTGATCTTCACAAAGCTCAATTTGCTTACTGAGTGCTTTAGCAATGAAACTCCTTTAGTAAAGTTGTCAATCGAGATCTTTTACAAAGCGAACTGTTGCACATATTGTCGCAGAATTTACACTGCGAACAAGCGTTGTAAAGGGGCACAATATGTGCGGCTGCATATGTGCCACACAACTTTCTCATCATATTGTTCTTACAAAATATTCATTTCGAAAACTTCAGTGAGAAAGTCCATTATACATCGTTATTACTACGTTGCTTATGGTACACGTATGCAATATGTGCAGCAACTTTCGTCCCACAGAAACTGTTCCGCACATTGTTCCAATTGCGTTACGCCCAGGCGTTAAATGTGCGCAGACAAGAAAACGTGAAAAAAATGACCTATAAAGTGTTCTGCCGCAGTCAGTGAGCAGTAAGTATTGAGATCAGAAATCGAACTCGCGACATTGTGTCCCTCCCTTATTCCTCACACCCTCATTAATACGTTAGTGTTAAAAGCGATGAAAAAAAAAAACAGGAAACTGAGTGGTGTCGTTTATCGTGGTCACTGATAATGTCATTTGTATACGACACAGTGGTGACAAATTCATCCACACTGATCCACGCGCGTTTTCTGCAATGTGTTGTTAATCTATTCCCATACGTTATTCTCAAGCGTCCTTCGTTTGTTTACCTAGCAACCATTCACTTCTTATCATATAACGAGTTGCTCGTGCTTAAGGTTAACAGCGCGAAAATAACACATGTGCACGGCGGACAGCAATTAGACTGGAAAAGCGCTGACTTCTAAACGAGATTTGATTGACAAGAAGGCTCTTATAAACAGCTCAATAAAAAGTAAAGAAACAGTAGAAAAAGATGAAGAACACCGATGCAAAGAAGCGGAACTACCACAAGTATGGATCCGCTACGGTGGTCTAGTGCTATAAGGCGCGCGGCTGCTGATCCGCAGGTCACGGAATCGAATGCCGGCTGCGGCGGCCGAGATTCTCATGATCATATGGTGGTTCTGGGACGTTAAACCCCCTCCCCCCCAAAAAAAATAATAATACTACAAGTATGCTGAACCAAGTAGCCCAGCCAGCAGCTTTATTGAAATGTTCGATTTCCATCATTTCCAATGCTCTTTCGATAGGTTGTTGCTGATGGTGCATCGCTGGTATTGGTTTTTTCACTACAACCACCACTTCCCAACACGTCAATACAAGGAACAATCACACCAAACTACGAAGCCTAAGCATTCGCATGTGCTCAAGGCTTCGACCAAAAACGTGGTCAGTGGTCCCTCCGCGTTATGAAGCCCATTTTAGGCGCAGCTGCGCCGACAGCTGCAGCTACCACACCGCGGCCGCTACACAAACGCCGCCTAAGTAGCCAACATATGCACGTCACCCCGCCGGAGGTTCCACCAACGGTTTATGGTTGAAGAAACGGCATTGGCACTCAAAGATTTCCGAATCTGAGTGCTTTTTCTTTTGGCTGACTATATACCGTGTTTATTCACACAATAGCAGAACTACTGGCCAATGTTACCTATCTAGTGCTGTCTGTCAAGGTAACTAAAGGTAACTTACAGGTAATCAAACAGCTAACGCATTCTATCACACTATCGATGAATCGTCGCTAAAATTTTCAACACGACTATAAATATCCAGTTTTAAAATATTGTTACGAGAAGGAGACCGACTCGGAGGGGTAGTCACCGATGTATTTACGGCCGGTTAGGCGAGCAGCGCCAGCCACACAGATTAGCTGGCGCCAGTCTATCTGCTTTGTCTTCAACTCCATGCACTGGCACGTAGCAATATGGTATACGCAAAGCTCCGAATCTGCGTTTGTCGCCAGACTCGCCACAGCACATGCGCCATGCGCTGTTCTTTTGGTTACCCACGTTAAATTAAATACGACCTCAACGTCAAAGCATTCTATCACACTCATCGATGAATCACGGCTGTTTTCAACGCTAAACTATAGGCAGTTTTTAAATATGGCACACAACGCTCTGCGTTCACATTTGTCGTCACTGCGCATGCGTCATACGCTGTCCCCTTGGGTGACCGCGCTATAGAAGATCGCACCCAACGAACGCTAACACTCCGTACACGCAATTAGGTAGCGTTAGAATAGGAAGTTTTAGAATACCGTTTGCAAGCGCTGCGGGCGTTGCGGGCGCCATATGAGTTTTAGAATAGCGCTTGCCCTGCTGCGAACCGCAACGCACGATCACAGCGACACCGTAGCCTCGAAACCAGCGCTTGCGGGCCACATGCGGGCCGCCATTACCGCACGCAATTTCGGATTTTTTGCGTGCGGTCCGCGAACGCCGACTCGCGTTACGACGCATGCGCAGTGGCAGCGACCGCACCGCAAGGGCTCGCGGTGCGCTATTCTAAAACTACCTAGCGTTAGAATAACGTACGTTGCGATCACCGTGCCTTCTGTCACTTACAACGGGGGCCCGCGTGAGGCTATAGATGACGACGCAAGCACCGTAACGAGATTTGCGTACGTTGTTCTAAAGCTCCCCTATTCTATGCTAATGTTCTGTATACGCTAAAACCACACGATGCCACGAAAACAGCGAAAGCGTGTATACCGCTGGCGCGTCAGAGTCCAAAAGCGACAACGTTATTTATTATCACTCGCGCGCGAGCGACCATAGCGGGACTGCCGGCCTTGTGACGTCAACAAAACGGGAGCGTGTCGCGCGATCGAACACAATGGGAACAATGCGCGAAAACAAACTCCGGGGGACACAAAAAAAAAAGTAGCAGATAGACCACTGCGACAGGCGACCGTCACTGGTTGTTGCACGCCGCCGCGAGAAACACACGCTGTCACGGCCCAATGTCACGGACAAACACACGATGTCACGGCCCAATAGACACCTACACGATCGGAACGCCGCACTACATTGAGTGCTCCGCGCTCCAATAAAGATGTCACGGTGTACCGCGCGCCTATGCATACTTCGACCACTCGGGAGTCATTATAAACAGTCTGCAAATATGCGCGCGCCTATAAACTGTGTTTACGGATGTGTGAGCTTGTCATTACCTTGGGCTGTTGAAACGTCTCCGCTTTGTGCCGGCGACGCGACTAAAATCATCAAATCGATTGATCGATCGATATGTCGGGTTTAACGTCCCAAAACCACCATACGATTATGAGAGACACCGTAGTGAAGGGCTCCGCAAATTTCGACCACCTGGTGTTTTTTAACTTGCACCCAAATCTGACTAAACTATCAAAAGCGTGAACGTATATAGACTTCACCGATCGAGCGTCGAATAGTCAACCGAGTCTGAGCATCGCCACATGTACTTTTTAGAACATGCAGTAATTCTGAGTAGGTAAGCAACCGCAGCATAATGAAAATTTGAAGAGCACCCCAGAGCTAGCAGCAACATCGTCACAGTGACACACTAAGCTTCAATACAAAACTAAGACTATAAACTTTCCTGAGATACAAATTTCATGAGTAAATGGCAGGACATGCAACTGTCAGTCCCGTCGTGTCTCATGGGTTTCAGTTGTGTAGTGCTAAAACAAAGATCCCGTTGTGTCTCGTGGGTTTTGTCTTGTGTAGCGCTAAAATGAAGATGCCCTCTAGTATTCACAAAGTCAGCCAAAAAATAAGTTCCTGCTAACTATGAACTATATACGTTTACGAGCGCACTTAGATGCCGCCAACTTGGGCTGTTAACGTCGCGTCGTACGGTGCCGGTAACAACAACAACAAAACCATCGAACGGAACGACGCTCAAACGCACAGAAGCGGGCACGGGCGTACTCGGCGCGTCATGGTTTATTTGACGATACGACTCGTGCGAAACTGAGAAGCCGTACACCTTTCAAGGCATTCATTGAAGCCATTTTCCGACCCACTATGTCCGTGCCCCTCATACAGATACCCAGAACGGGGCATTTGAGGTATAAATAAATAAAAATAAATAAATAAATAAATAAATAAATAAATCGGCAGATCCCACGTACTTTGGGAATCGACGTTATACGATGCATGCGGAGGGAAGGTGACCTTGTAATTTTTTTTATTGAGCGACCAGTTACGAAATCACGCTAAATATATATATATATATATATATATATATATATATATATATGCAAATTTTACACGCACAGACATATGTTGAAGAGTTGAAGATGTTTGTATAACCGGTCCTGCACTTGCGCAACGATGTCATCAGGAACACGAGCATTAGCAACAGCAGAAGCAATAAGCTGACACGAGTGCTCGCGACGATGGTAGCCCTGGACACTGCTATATAAATAAATTTTGGGTCTTGGCCCCTAACTATAATTTAACGTTAACCTTACGTGGCGGCTGATTCAGAGAAGTGCATATGTAATGTTTATAAAATTTGATAGCCAGCACTGCAACCACAATTGACGTCTCACGAACATTAAAGTCTATTTGGGAAGTATTTCCGAGACCTGTCGTGGCTCTGTGGTAGAATGCTTGACTGCCACGCAGGATGCTGGCGTTCGATTCCTGCCGAGACCCTGACATTTATTCTTTGCATGCTTTAGGTCAATGCTGACTATGTCAGGTTTTTCTTGGCACTGATTCATATGTGGGGTTTAACGTCCCAAAACCTCCATATGATTACGAGAGACGCCGTAGTGGAGGGCTCCGGAAATTTCGACCACCCGGGGTTCTTCAACGTGCACCCAAATCTGAGCACACGGACCTACAACATTTCCGCCTCCATCGGAAGAGCAGCCGCCGCCGCCGGGATTCGATCCCGCGACCTGCGGGTCAGCAGCCGAGTACCTTAGCCACTAGACCACCGCGGCGGGCCATTTTTCTTGACACTCACTCGTTAAAATTGTCCATGTGTGTTTTCATCGCTCCTGGGTAGATACTAAGTGTCAACCACTTGCCACACACTAGCATACCAGTGGCACATAGTCACCCGCGGGTATGTGCAACTGTCTAGCGGGAAGTGTTTGATGATGTACGCGATGTGATTGTGACAATATTAATACTGTGACCAGCGCGTCATATTCGTCAAACCATCTCACTCTCCCATACTAATTTTGGTTCACGCCAAGGGGGTGATCACGAGAACACCCAGACGTAAGCGGCAAGATAGATACGCAGATAGACGCCTGAAGTGCTTGCAGTGCGCAAAAAAAAAAAATCCTTCGCATTTAATAAACTTTTCGTAGCACAGGAACACTTGAAGTCTAGCTTAGGGGAGCGCGGATTTGGGTTAGGAAAAAGTTTGGATCATTTTTTTTTCTAACTTTCCTAGAAGAGCGCCGCTTTTGGTTAGGAAAAGGTCGGAATTTCGGTTTCCTAACCAAAATTCCAATTTTCCGGCGCACTGCAATTCACACAATAGTGAGCCGTATATGAAAAAAAAAAACAGATTCTGGGGAAAATTAGGGACACCACCTGCTCGAGAACTGTTGGAAGTTTTCACATAAAAATACGAGGTTCCTTATGAATTAGTGACAGTTACTTGTTCCTTTCGCAGGCCGAGAACCGGGTATTGGATCGCAGGTTGTGATTAAGATGTTCGATATTGACCACCCGAGAATCTCAGTAACGTTCGCTACGTAAGGCAATTATAATTTAACACAGCGCACGCTTCAGAACGACTATGACAACTGAGCTAAATTTGGGCGTATCAGCATCGCGATCGAAGCATCTGAAGCGTATACGCAGTCCAATGATCATGATACGTTGTTGCGTGAGGGACGATTTCGAAAGCCGCTACCACATATACGTATGACAAATTGGGCAGGAAGTTCCTGTGAGCAGCGGCAACTATTTACGGAGCATGCACCGAAACACAGAGCGACGATTCCATGTTCTGGTGGCGCCACCTCATTCTGTCAACGTGACAAGCGTCGCTCGCCGTTGCTCCCTGAACCCACTACCCAATATATTACAGTACACTGTACTGTAAGCTCATATGATTGAATAACTCTGCTAAAACCTACCGCGCGCTCTGACATTTTGGCCACACGTGTTGGGCCGATGCGGTGGGCTACACTCGTGTGACGTAATTCTCTCTCCTTTTTCTTTAGATGCGAAGCATCTTTTTTACTAGCCTGTGTAACGCTGTCCCTCCGTACGAATGCGCCGCGCGCTGCAGGTGTTGGCGCGGTGCCGAGTAGGTCACGCCGCTGCTGCGCGTTGACGTCACGCTCCCCTCGCAGTGCGCACCTGGCGTCTCTCTCTCTCGCATACCACACGCTTGCCGCGGCGCCCGCAGCTACCGCCTTGTCCGTACGCCCGACACACCTACCGCGACCGTCGCTCGCTACACCACCGACTCGTCGGTTCACGCGCAATAAACCTGACGCGCGCCTAACCGTGCGCGATTGAAACATGTCTGCACGTGTCACCTACAATACCTACGCCAGCCATCGCTTCAAACGAATCTTCCAGCGCTTACCGCAACACACGCGTTAGCGCCATTCAACCCGTGACGCTACCCATGCGCAATGCTGCTGCTTCGCATCCCACCAGGGTTCTCTTCTGGGAGATGGTCCAAGTGTTTCTCCTTTCCTCCATGCTGCCTAATGCCGCCCCCTCCCCCAAACTTTCTGTGCAACCCCAGCTTTGCCGGCTTCATGAAACTTGGCCTTCCATTTGAAATCTGAAAATGTTGCCGACCCCCGCTGTAGAATAATTTCGAATGAAAAAAAATCCGAGCCAAAGCATCAAATGAGGTGCGAAGTTCAGTACCGCGGAAGACTGAAATACAGGTTTCGGGAAAGCTAGAAAAAGTCAGCTGCAGAGTGAAGAAAGTTATGCTGGCGTGAAGTGCAATGAGCTGCGCGTGAGCAGAAGATCACTGGGACATACCTTAGTCCTGAAGTGGGCATCGACAGATCAATAGGCTGACGGCGACGACGGCGAAATACCCTGGATTCTTTATCACCTTCGATACATACACGCTGTGGCAGGAAGACAAGACATCTTCGAGCTCACGTCAGCCTACACGAGTCCCTATAAGTGTCGCGAGAACAAAAAAGCGAATGAACACTTGACCCCTTGATTAACCCTATTGCATTACAACGCCTCCCATGAAGCTCACACGCCACACTTCGG
The DNA here is from genome assembly GCF_013339725.1 of Rhipicephalus microplus. Taxonomy (NCBI): domain Eukaryota; kingdom Metazoa; phylum Arthropoda; class Arachnida; order Ixodida; family Ixodidae; genus Rhipicephalus; species Rhipicephalus microplus. The sequence goes on along the minus strand of NC_051175.1, from coordinate 88,240,583 downwards.
CGGCGTTCGACGAAGCCACCCCGTCACGATAAGCAGGCCGTAAGTGAAACTCGTTATCGAAAGTAGGGACCGTGTAGCCATCGCGCCGGGGCGACTTACGCGCCGCACATAAAGGACGAGATGATTGGCACACGTTGTTCGCGTGACGATAAGCGGCGACAAAGCACGACGCAACGAGCCTCTTCAACAACGCTATGGCGCGCGCGTCCTTACAGCAACACCAAAGAGCAACAATGGCTTTGTTTGGATTGATAAAACTACACTACGAGAACTCTGATAGCATAAGTTTCACCACATCATAAGTCCATTATGAGCGGAGAAAACAAGGTTGAAATACAATTTCTAAACATTTACGCCAAAATCGCCCCGCGTGACGTCAGAAATTTCAAAATGTATTTTCCGAATTTTGGCAACATGTGCTCGATGAGATTTTCTCAAACTTCATACCCTTGGTCTACGTCAACCGCAGATGACATTTTTTATCGATTAGAAGCTACGTAGGACCCAGCAGACGCCTTTAGAATCTGTGACGACGCGATGCTTGTGCAGGAATTTTTTTTTTTTCACGCGTTTTCTCGTTTACCAAGCGTCGTTCTCGCGATTGTGAAATTGTACTCTACTGATATGCCAAAAATCGCTTTTCTCGTCAGTGATCCTTTTAACCAAACTGCCTCTTTAGCTTAGGAGCCCTCCGTTCTGTCGATACCGGTTGTCCAGCCCGCTACCGAAACCCGGCCAAAGCAGCAGCCGAGCAGTCTAACTGACTCAAGCGCGTACATACCCACTCGTCACGGAACTCATGCTAGAGTCACGCTACGGTACAGCTTAGCTTTATTGAGATGCAAAGCTGTTTATGGCGGAGCTAAATACGGTGTGCGTAACCACCCTTACTAAGCATGCGGCACAGCTGGCCTAAGCACTGCCAGACCGCGCTTACGCGCTAGCACGTTCTGACATGTGCAAATGGCTGGGTAATAAGTTGTGGCCTCTCCCCCTTACACTCTCTCAGCAATCACGTGACGGCGTTGGGGGAACGAGATTCCGCGGCCGCGCGATGAACCAATGCGTTCTTCTTAGTGAGAACGCGCTGGGACGCGTTAGCGCGTTCAAACCTGCATAAGCGGCTGTGTAAGACGCCGGGGCCTCGCCCCCTTACACTCTATCAGCAATCACGTGACGTCGTCGGGGAACGAGATTCTGCAAAACGCGCGATGAATCAATACGTTCTTCTTAGTGAGAACGCGCTGGCACGCGCAAGAGCCTTCAAACCTGCGTACGTGGCTGTGTAAGACGCCGTGGCCTGTCCACTTACACTCTATCAGCAATCACGTGATGGCGTCGGAGAGCAAGATTCTACAGACGCGCGATGAACACACGCGCTCCTCGAGAGTGGCAATGTGATGATTGATATGTGGGGTTTAACGTCCCAAAGCCACCATATGATTACGAGAGACGCCGTAGTGGAGGGCTCCGGAAATTTCGACCACCTGGGGTTCTTTGACGTGCACCCAAATCTGAGCCTACGTATCAAACAATCAAAAGTGTTAGAGGATCCCTTTAGGTCCACCCATGCGCTGCTTCGCACGCTACTCATGGTTCCCTTAAATTTAGTAAGAGATGGTGTAATTTTTTTTTGTTTTACTTTTCGTCTGTAAAGGATCCCCCATTCGTCACGCCTGTGGAAACGGTTTCCGAGTTGTGTCAAGTAACATCACAGCACCGCCTACACGCCCAACGAAAAACAAAATAAAAACGAAAAACCTACTATATATACTCAGTGAATCACAGAACGCCTGTCGCAGCGCCTGTTCAAAAGTACACAAAAAGAGAAAAACTATTTCACTCACGCTAGTAAATTACCCTTCCACGATGCCAAAAACACCATTCTTGCCACAAGAAAACTCTTAGTAAGTCAGAAAGCGCGCAAAAAAATGTACAGGTAAATGCGCCATCGTCAAGCTCTTGCGCAAGTTCGGCATTATGTCGTATATTTTGACAGCTCGGTCCTACGTGATTTTGTCGGAAAGAAAATTCATTATATTGCATTTAAATAAGAGCACAGGCTTTCAGGGATTCTCCTACCTCTATTTTTTTTCTAGTAGTAACCATAAGATCGCAATATTGAAACACAATGGCGTTCTCTAAAAAATTGGCAGATCACACATGTAGTGGGAATCGATGACATGCGAAGCACGAATGAGAAATGTTGATATGTTACTTTAGAATCAGCACAACGTTACGAGGTGGAGGTAAAGGATGCCGTACATGACTTCCGTGTCATGATTATCATGTTTGGATGTGTCGTTTACCTCCGTCATCTATTCACGTCACGTGATACCAAATTTAGTATAAGTGAAGCTAGCGAAACAGCCACCTAGCGCATCATGAGCGTGGCGTGTAGTCATGTTGTTACATTATACACCCATCTCATGATTATCATGTTTGCACCAGTATCATGCCTTCGTCATCCGTTCACGTACTGTAATACCAAATTTGGTATATGTAACGCTATAGCGAAATGGCCGCGAGTGCATCATGAGCGTGGCATGTAGTCATGTTGTTACATGACACGCATGTCATGATTTTCATGCTAGGGTATGTCGCTTGTGTTCGCCATGCAATCATGTCATACCATACCAGTTTTGCAATATGCCATGTGAACGGAACCACCGCAAGAGTTGCAGGTCCATGAAATGTAAATCATGACATTCGTGACATACATGTCATGATTTTCATGTTATGACTAGTCAAATATGTTTTCATACAGCCATGTAATGGTATACCAAGTTTAGTATCGATACGACTGATCGAAACGGCTAGGAGAGCTAAAAGTCGTAGTCGGCTAGATAGGATAGATACGCTCAATGTCGCCGAAGTTCGCTAAGAAATGCTTCGCATTTAATAACATTTAATCAGCCTATAGATTGATTTAGTGCATCACTTTAGTATTTTTTAAGCACCGACAGCTTACTCACTATTTATGCGGAGGGCAGAGTGAAAAGGAGAGAGAAAGTTTAAGGAAGGGAAATTTATATAAGGACGCTAGCCACATAAAGCATATCCTAGTTGCTACCCTACAATGAGGTAGAGGAGTAGGCTAAAAATAAAATAACCAATGAAAGAGAGAGAGAAAAATAAGAACACTACCGTCGTGAGCAACATGAGATGGAACACTAAGCAGTTGGCGAGAGCGAAAGTGTTCACAACTCTAAAGACTCAAGCAGCAATGTATCCCGTATAATTGAATACGCCCATTTTATCGGTATACGTCACAAGTAATTGCGGATTAAACGCGAATTCCGTGTTTCCTATCGTATTGGTGACGCGCGCAAAAACGACTACCGTTCACGCCATAGGCTAACAACACTTTGCCCCATGCTAAATTCTTTGGTGGTGACGATGATGAAAAACGGGTCGATCGAAAAAAAAAAGAAAGAAAACTGGTAGGAGAAAAAGCAAAAGACTGCCAAGCGTTAACAACACGGCATATGAGCTGTTAGTTACGTACGATTATAGGGCCGGGTCAGTCCTAGCGTTCCCTTCCCAGCCGCCACTGCGCGGTAGTAGAGACTGTGTCACCGGCGGCCTGATCGTGGGAGCTGAGCAACGCAGAGAAGCGCAGTCGTCCGATCCAAACTTGGCCGCCGCAACTTCGTCGAAATCACTGGCGCGCTTCGATAAGCCCTGGCGAAGACGGAACTCAGCTTCAGTAAAGTCAAGTGGGCAATAGAAGAATCGAAAAAAAAAAAAAACGCAACGCCACTGGACAAAGAAAATACTAAAACTAAATAGTAAAAAAATGACGCCGCCTTCGTTCCTTGTAAACGTGGCTTATGAAACGAGATTAAACGCAAAAGGTGCCGGCTCTTCAGGGAGATACGGCAGCGGGTTACCGAACGCGGAAAAGAACACGTCGTATCCCACTACACAAAAAGAAAAGCTAAGACAGGTGTCGATTGATAGCCGTCCGAAAAAAAAAATCGGGTGGGAGCGCAGATAAGGCGCGCGGCACCGGACAGAAAAAGCATATAGGCGTAAACGTGTCTCACTGATAAGAAACTCGCGTGACTCCACGCTCTTATATCTCCCGCGTCCTCTGACTCACGCGCTCCACGTCCACAGCGGCTCGATAAGATATTGCATTGCACGAGGAAGGTTAATGTTTATCAAGCACTCCGATAAGGAGGACGCTGAGAGCGCATCTGCGCCGAACTGCTGATGTGAAACGGGCGCACCACACAGCGTCGGACGAAGAGCCAAGCCTCGTGTTATCTCCAGCGCTCCTCTGATGGAACAAAGCTTTTCGCAGGTTCTAAAAAAGGGGGTGTCATATCACTATTCTACACTGCGGGAGCTCTTGTGGTTCGCGCGGTGGGATGTTCGTCTAGTTCGGCTTCAATCGGCGTTTTTCGCACAGGGACTGACTGCAGGTCATCAGGTCTGTCACTTATGGTCTAAATTACCGCACAAACAGGTTATTTTACTCGTCGCTGATTAACAACAAATGAACTTAACCTTGATTCATTATGCCTTACGTACCTAATGTATTGACAACACACGGAACGAGCTATCAGTTCCACTCATTCGTCATCGAAATCGGCGCTTTCGTGCAGAATAAGAACGTGCCGGAAAACGAAATTATGTGAATAGATTGCTGAATTTTCATTACAGCTTACAACATTAGCATCTAACCCCCCAAAATGATACAACTAGACTACTCCAACATTGGTGTGCTTTTGTGTGAACGGAAAAGCCTGGAATCAAAACCTTAATGAGTCTATTTCCTAACTTCAAATCATCTTACATAGGGGAGCGCGAGTTTGGTACTCTCCAGACAACACTGGCAAACATTAGGTGGACTGCTTCTGTTATCATTTAATATGTGTCACATTTTTTTTTCGAGGAAAGTGGGTGAGAAAGGTCACGGAATTCACATTGTCTTTAGAAAAAGGTATATGTATATATCAGCAATCAATTATCTAGCCCCGCCACGGTGGTCTAGTGGCTAGACGCCCATCCACATCACTTCCGCAGGCTTGCAGCTGCTTTAACACGGCAAGTTGTGCGAGTTCGTACGTTAACGAATTTGGTTGAACATGCAGCGTGGCGAAGGCGAGGGACGAAGATCAGGGCGACACGATCGTCGCCTAACAACTGAAAGTTCATCGCCTTATCAAGCGCATTTCATTTTTTTTTTCAGAGCATGTAACAATTTTTCAAAAGACAAAGTTTAGAGCATAAATATGCGTGCTCAGCTGTTAGAAAACACCCGATGGAGTCAAACAGCGGTTACTCAGATCAGAAATGGTAGGGGTAAGTTACACTCATAGTGAGATGGGCCACCGGAAGTCACCTGACAAACCGGATTTGCTAGAACTGTTTGGTGTGAAACGCAGGTCACGTCACCGAAGTAGCCGGTGACGCTAAGCGGTCGAAATAAAATGCGGCGCGACGCAACAATAAGGCATTTCTCTCGCTCGAACAGCTACATCTTGGCTGAGTTTCATCAGCGAAGTGCTAACGCTCTCAAGCCATCGCTTATTCCGACAGGCGTCGTCTGTTACGTCATGACTTTTTTGCTTTGCTACAGCCGTAGTCGCACTGTGTTAAGTAGCCTCGGAGATTATCTTTAGAAAATATCTGTTATCGCAAGAGTTCACTATTTCATTTTTTGCAAACCATAACAAGTTCGATTTCAAGTATACTATGCGTGCAGCAGAGTGGCGCAGTGGAAGCGTGCTGGGCCCATAACCCAGAGGTCCGTGGATCAAAACCACGCTCTGCTAATTTTTTTTTTTTTTTTCACCACCACTAAGTTCTTTTTTTTTGTTTTTTTTACATCCGTTATCGTAAAGTTGTATCTTTTTGTACAAGAGAATAACTATGGCTTTTCTGTTGGCTTTGATTAATGAGACACATCTCGTTAGAGAAGTGACGAATGGCATATATTTAGCATTTAGAATGGCATATATTTAGGCAGGAAACTGTGTCTCCCGTTGCGTCCCGTTGCGACCAAATTACAAAGTAAACGAGATTTGCCTATACAAGCGTTCAATGATGGTTATCACTCTGGTGCGTGACTAGGGGACGTGTGTTCATTTCCCGGTGTTTGAGCCGCGCGGTAATGGCCATTCTGGGGGGGGGGGGGGGGGGCATGGGCCCTAGCTAAAAACAATCTCTTTTAAGGCATCTTTCGTAGTGCTTGTAGTTACGGCAAGCTTTATGTATTCTGACTCAGTAACGAAGAAAAAGGCCGGAGAAAATACTTGTCTTCGCTGTTACCTTTTTTCTATTTGTTACGTTTTTTTCGTTTATTTGCATTACACACACCTTGTATGCAACCATTTTGAGAAAATGGCACGACAGCCATGTACAGTGATAACAATGTCATGACTATCAAGGCTCATTAGTCATTACATGTCACATGAATAACATTACTACCAGCCTTCATGCAACACGCAGCTTCACACTGAAGCATGGATTTGTCGCTGGTGTGCAATATGCGAAAAAAAAGATGGAGGCATAAGTACAAAGGAAATTCGGTGCAAGTCATTCTGTTCTGTTGAAAAATGCATCACAGGCTCCTAAGTACAAGAAAAAAAAATGCTTGCGAACATGTGGCGTTGTCTACTTACCGGTGTAGAAGTTCTGCATTAAAAATAAATAAAAAAAGGTTGATACATCTGTCATAGGAACGGCACTGACACGAAAGTAAAACATGTCATAACAGAAGAAAGGGAATGTTAACTGTATAAAAAAAGAGGGAGCTTGCAAAATGTGTTTGGGGTTTGACAGCTATGCTACCGTTAAGAATGGATCTACCCAGGTTAACGTTAGTGAATCATCTCCATCAGGACGACTTACATTCACGAGCCATGATTAAACGAACCCTTGGGATGATAGGCGGTCGTGGTAGCCGAAGTAGTTAAATGTGAGAGCGGATACAGAGAAAGCGACGTATAGCCACAAGAGCGTCACCGGTTTGAAGCCGATCGTGTACTTTAAAGCGTTGTCTTAGGCCGCCTACAAGCGGCATGTTAGAGTTATTATAGGGAGAGGCACCCTTGCACCGAGCCCTGTCCGTCCAGGTGCTCGTCACGGAGAAATTCGTGGATGTGAGGCAGAAAATGGTTAAGAAAAAAGGTTTAACAATAGACTAACATCAATCATAGCTGTCACAGCGCATAACTGTGGCTCAAACACCGGGAATCGAACACACGAACTTACGCCCAGCACCAGAGTGATATCCATCATTGAACCACTGCACTCGTATAGGCTAACTTCGTTTACTTTATTACTTTTTAACAGAGCAGCTGCTAGAATAATGCCACTCGTCACTTCTTTAACGAGAATTGTCGCATTAATCAAAGGCGACAGAAAGCTCCTGAGAAATGATACATCTTCAGGATAACGCACGTAAAAAATTAAAAAAATATAGAAAAAAAAACCAAACTACCAGAGCGTGGTTTCGATCCACGGACCACTGGGTTATGGGCCCAGAACGCTCCCACGGCGCCACTCTGCTGCTTTTTTTTTCTCATGGTATTTAATAAAGTACTTGCGCAATAAAGACAAAATCAAGCGAACAAAGTACAATCAAATCGCCAAAGTAAGCGCTCAAGCGTTACTCATAAACCCTAAATGGCTAACACAGCGTGAGTTCCTCACATTAAGAGTTCTTCACATCGTGTTATACAAACAAAAAAAGGGTGAGGTCAAACAGTTCTCTAAGACGGAGCACCAGTCCAGTCTAAAGTCTAGCTCGTCGTAAATGTTTTTTAGGTGGATAGCCATTTGAATGAAGTGTGCGCTTGAAGAGGTGGTGGGCTCTGCATTGCGGTCTTGCATTCGTGTCTTCCACAAGCTGTGCATACCCATGAGGAAAAACATATCATATGGTACTTCATCAAGCGCTGCTGGCAGAAGATAACGCATTGTGTCAGAAATCATGACGAAACGTTTTTTCAGTGCTCGCTGAAGGACATCCCAAAACAGTATGGCATCTTTGCAGCTAAAAAAGCATGGTTCAATCGTTTCCGGCACATCACATAGACGGCAATTAACAGACGGAATGAAAATACCTTTTCTTTCTAACCATGTGTTTACCGCCAATGTTTCAGAGTGGAGTTTATAGAAGAATGTTTTTGAATTCGGTGGAATGTACATTTTGCGCACTCGCTTCAACGCATCGTGGCCTGGAAGTTTGGAGTAGAGTGAACGGTACAATGGAGGCGGGAAGAGTGTACTCAGCAGGTCCTTATACAGCACCTTGCGCGATACTGTGTACAGGTATTCTACAGAAAAGCGAGCTTTAAGGAACTGAACTGCGAAGTAAACTTCCTGCATGAATCCCCACCAGCATGGGCGTTCGGAGAAGTTGGATGAAACAATTAAATCTGGTAAGCAATCAACAAGTGTAACCTGCAAGAAGGAACGGATTACAGGATGGGAATTGTTTCGAAAAAAGAAGAATCGGGATACTACTTGCCATAGATAAAGGTGTTTTAGTCCTAACCCACCCTCACTAACTGGCTTGAATATATTATCACGACGCATGGGCTCAAAAGTCGAAGACCATATGAAAGTAGTGAAAATCCGATGAAAGCGTTGTATATAGAATCTTGCGCAATGAATAAGTTGCAATACATAGTAAAGCGTTGTCGCTAAGAAAGTATTGCAAGCTTCAGCTCTCCCAAATATCGAAAGTCGATAGGGAACAAATGTCTGGGCCTGTCGTTCAAGCTTAGGGATGCGTTCCTTCCAGTAATGCGCACTGAATCTATATGCATGCAATGGTACACCTAGGTATGTTGGAGGAGTTCTTGTCCGATTAATCCCTGCAAAGTGGTTCAGTGTGCTACCCCACAAGCCAAACCACAGTCCTAAACTTTTAGAGGCATTTAAACGAGCTCCCGATACCACGCCAAACTTTTCAATAGTATATACCACATTTTCGACACTTGGTTTATCTGTGCAAAAGAATGCGACATCGTCTGCATGAGCCAATACTTTAACTTCACTGCCAAATATACTAAAGCCACGAATGCAACTCGACTGTATTATGCTTAAGCACAGTGGTTCTAGATAAAGTGCAAATGAAAGAGGTGACATTGGCCATCCCTGTTTTACAGAAGAGCGTATAGAAACTGGCTTGGAGAGTTGACCATTAACTATCAGACGAGTTGAGCATTCATTATAGCATAGTTTAACGCCTTTAAGAACAACTTTGCCAACATTAGCTTGTTCGAGAAGAGAAAAAAGGAAGGAATGACGAACACGATCAAAAGCTTTTGCAAGGTCTACCTGTAGCGTTGCAAGATGTTTTTCAGAACCATGACAGTATTGAAGCACTGTTCGAGCGACATGTATATTGGTTTGCAAGAAAGAAGCAGTTGAAAGGGGACTTGTTATGGTTTGGGCATGACAACATCGCGAACTTGCGCGATAGCATTGATCCCGAGATAGCTTTCGAGGCTGATCTGCAGAGTGCGGCTATGGCTGTCACGAAGAAAAAAAAAACACTATTACGTAACAGAGATCGGCTGCCAGAATAATCGATCACTTGAGAGCATGACCCTTTCGCTGATGAAGTTCAGCCACAATCTAGCATTGGAAGCGAGAGAAATGCCTTATTGTTGCGTCTAACTATATCTCGACCTCTTGGCATCGCCGCCTACTTCGATCACGTGACTTGCACTTCACATCAAAGAATCGTTGCAACGATTCTGGTTCGGCAGGATGCTCCCGGTGACCGACCTCGCTGTGAATATTACTTCCTACTCCCAGTTCTGGTTTGAGGACTTAGCTTCGTCGTCGACGCTTACTGTCCACTGTCATGAAGGGCATTGCTATAGTCGAAACATGTGTGCCTATGTGAATAAAAACGTTTAGAATAGACTGACCCTAATCGTATTTGTGACAGAACAATATAAAACACGGTACACCACAGCACGGGGTCGCAGGCTTTGGACTACCATTCAAGACTTGCGCCTCACTACACATAACAACTTTCTCACACCAACCCGAATCGGCAATAGCGTAACAATGGACACTAGTCCAGACCTCACACTCAGCCGTTCTCTCAAATATATCTCATGGCCTCGTACACAACACACACTTGGAAGCGACCATTATATTATCGCCATACAAATACCTCACACACCACACAGACCTCGACTCCTCACCCACAATCTGATTCACTGGGACGCTATCCGATCCGCTCGTCGGGAACTCCCCAATACCCCGATACAAGACATTGATCATTGGGTCTCATCTCTCCTAGACGATATAACCGCACAAACACAAAAGATTACCACACCACCCAACACCCCTACATTGGACACTCGCTTAGCCCACCTCTGGGAGGCGCACCACAGCATACTGGAGAGATGGAAACGACAGAAACATAACAGAACGTTAAAACGCCGACTGGCTACGCTACAGACACAAATAACTGCGCACGCCGAGGAGTTGTGTCGTTCCAACTGGGGTCAGGTGTGCAACAGCATAGCTGGCAACCTCTCTACCAAGTACGCATGGCACCTCCTACGGCACCTTATCGACCCTACACACTCACGCACAACGTCACAACATCACATTACACGCCTACTTCACAACTCCACGCTTTCCCCTGACACCCTTCTGGACCAACTACGCACAACACACACGGCACCCGGCACCTCCTCCCCTCTCCCGCCCTACACGGGAGCCCCGAATGAAGCCCTGGACAACGACATATCGGAGCAAGAGGTCCGTATGGCCCTCCAGAACATCCGAACAAGCTCTGCACCGGGGAAAGACGGGATAACTAACTCCATGCTCCGTAATCTGGATGATCAATCGATCGCACAGATTACAGATTACTTTAATAAATGCTGGAAGGAAGGCACCTTGCCGCAATCCTGGCGCCATGCCTAGATTGTATTCATCCCTAAACCTAACAAACCCCTTACCATATCAAAACTCCGCCCCATTTCACTCACATCGTGTCTCGGGAAGCTTCTCGAGCACGTTGCTTTAAACAGACTGACTCAACACATGCACGACCACAACCTATACCCGCACAGCATGGTGGGCTTCCGCCCGTGTCTCTCCGCCCAAGATGCCATGCTTCAACTGACGCACGGCATTCTTGATCCTCTCACCCCAGCTCATACTAAAGCCGTCTTGGCCCTGGACTTAACCAAGACCTTTGATCGAGTAGAACCCCGAGCGATCATGGCGGCTCTCTCCCCCCTAAATGTGGGCGTTCGTATGTACGCCTACATACAAGCCTTCCTATCAGGACGCACGGCCGAGGTTCATATGGGCCCCCATGCGTCCCCTCCATATACCCTCAGTGGTGTAGGCACTCCGCAAGGTTCGGTCCTTTCCCCTTTTCTCTTCAATGCCACACTCATTCCCTTAGCCCGCGCTCTTCGCAATATCCCTCACCTTCACCACACCCTCTATGCAGACGACATCACACTGTGGACCACCTGTTATGTTTTGCCGCTCATAAGTTGATCGTGCGGATGGGACAGCACCAGAAGCTACGTTATTCAAAGCTTCTTTCTCGGATCTCTCTCGACAAGGTCGCAAATTGCTTCCTTTGAGCATGGGACGACAGCGCAGGAAGCTAGGTTATACAAAGCTTCTTTCTCGACTCTCTCTCGGTATGCCCGTGTAACTATACACCACTTATCCTCTGGAATGCAAACTACGTCCGTCTCCTCCGCTGCCGGGGACAAACACACAATGTGAAACGAACCCGCTCTGCCAACCAGCTTGGAATGTTTGTGGTTTAGAGACAAGTCGCCGCTGCCGGGGGCAAACGCACAATGGGATTAAGCGACCCCGTCCTGCCTCCGCTACCGGGCGCGAGCTCAGTGGGAGCAGGCGACACGCTCTGCCCTGGCGATCGGCTCAAAGTCGCAGCGATGCACGACCCGAGCACAAGGAAAGCGGAGAAAGTCAAAGGCCGCTTGCTACCTGCGGGGGCAATAACGTTCCGCGCACAATCATTCAATTTCCGGCTTTGGAGGTTCGTCTCGGCTCGCTGGGTGTGGGAAAGGGCATGAATGTACCGGGTCTACAATGCCGATATCTCCCGAGCGTTAGAATTCCTGAGCGCGTGGGAGGTGGAGAGAGAGAGACATGATGGGAAAGAGTACCAAAACGCCTGTTTAAACTGTAGAAGCGCTGCTGTCGAGAGTAAGGTCAGCCCAGTAGGGAGTGACTTAATCTGAGCGGAAACAGATTGGATGAGAGAATGTTGAGGCGGACCAGCAGTGGCCCCCTCCCCTTTTTCTTTGTTACCGCAAGATGCTTAAGACTGGGGGGAATCCGTTTCTCTTCAGTAGAGGCTGCAATCACTTAACTGATAGATCAGTACGACTCCGTACGATGCAACTTTTGTCTGGGCCGTAACCACTTGGTGGTCAAACAGTGAGACTAAGTACGTTGTATGTAGTAACAGTGTTCTAGGCTCTAACGTAAGAAAAGTTAAGTAGAAGAGTAAGACGCTGTTGATGTCTGTGTTATCATGAGTGTGCTTCGGCAACATGTACATATGACTGTAAATATTTCGCTGTAATATACCTTCAAGTTTTCATTACCTCCAACCTGCATCCTGCTTCATCGACGCCGGTCATCTCCTTGACGGGACTTCAATCCATATCAAGGAGATCAACGAACGAAAAGGAAAACTTAACTCCACCCACGGTAGTGATGGCGACATAGAGGAAACCTTACAAACCGCCGCAAACATTACACAACAACACGCACAAAGCATTGGTCTCTCCTGTTCCCCGGAAAAATCTGAGCTGCTTCTCATACGCCCTTCACCAGGTACTCTTCCCACTGCCCCCATCACCGTTACTCTGGACGGGCGCCCTATCCCAGAGGTCGACACAATCCGAATCTTGGGCCTTCACATCCAAAATAACGGCCGTAACACTTTCACTATCCGGAAACTCAAGCGGGTGACGGATGCGCTCTCGCACCTCGTCCGCAGAGTTTCTGGAAAACACTATGGCATGAAGGAACACGATTTGTGTCGTCTCATTCATGCCTTCATACTGAGCCGCTTCATTTATACAATCCCGTATCTCCGACTTCGACAAGAAGAAATAGCCACCCTGGATGCTATGCTTCGTAAAGCCTACAAGGTGGCCTTACACCTCCCCCCTAACACACAGACCACTAAACTTCTTCAGCTTGGGCTCCATAACACCACACACGAACTCACTGAGGCCCACAGACGAGCGCAATACACTCGTTTAGCTCAGACTTTCACCGGACGCTACATACTTAACACCCTCAATATTCACATACCAGCAGCCGACCCCACACTTCTACCAATCCCCCGACCCATACACACACAGATAATAGTTAAACCTCTCCCAAGAAACACCCACGTTACCTACCATTCGGCCCGCCGCAAGGCCCGTGCAAAAGCTCTCCACAAATACTACGGTTCTGAAGAGGACACCGTATGGGTGGATGCAGCTTGCACGGGCGACGACGCGGCAGTTGCAGTCGTTGATCGCACACTCCAACCCATTGCAACTCTCCACCTTCCTCCTGCATCCACCCCGGAATCCTCGGAAGAAGCGGCGATTGCGCTTGCCCTCGCACACACTGATGCCCGGTACGTCCTTTCCGACTCGAAAACCGCGATCCTAAATTTCGCGCGAGGACGAGTCCATGAGGGCGCTTTCAGAATTCTCAGCTCGCCCACCAAAAACCCGGCCCGCCATGTGGAGCTGATCTGGGTGCCTGCGCACTCTGGAAATCCCGGCAACGAAGCCGCCAATGACCACGCCCGAGGTCTCATCAACCGGGCGGCGGCGGAATCGGAGTCGGGCTCTTCCAGGGAGCGCATGCATTCGTTCAACGAGATGACCCAGTCATATCGCGCCGAACGCCAGCTATACCCACCACCCCACCGATCCCTAAAAAATTTTCACCAAATATTATGGCGTCGCCTTCAGACCCGCACCCTTCCCTCCCCCTATTTTCTTTCCCGCATTTACCCGGGAGCGTACGCCCCGTCCTGTGCTCAATGCACTCACCCCCACGCTACCCTTACCCACATTCTCATGGAATGCCCGGCGGACCCTCCCCCGCGGGGCCCGGAGCCACTGACCACATGGGAGGAATGGGAGACCTTGCTGCGCTCGACGGACCCGGCCAAGCAGAAAATCGCCACTGACCGGGCCGCCCACGTCATGTAACTGCATGAACTCATGAACGCATAGCGCAGTGGGGTCGTGCGGGGACCCTGGGACGTAAGTGCCCAAATCCCTTGGTCTAATAAAGTTTTACCTCCTCCTCATCGCCTTATCAAGCGCAAACATTCACCGACGGTGCAGGTGGCGTCCACACCAGTGATGCAAAGAGTGATGCAAAATATCACCATCAAGCGCTAACGTCACATAAACGTCATCCTGACATCACATGACGTGAAGTGACACGACGACTTGGTCACACGACATCGTCTCACGGTTAATGGTGGGCCAATCACGGAGGCTATGTAAAATCAGGTAAGGTGCAGAAAGCTAACAATGCCTCCAATCTCAGAGGCCATGCAAAACCACGTTTGAGGTGGGAAGTCTTTGGCGGGGGGCAGGGGATAAATAAGCACATCGACTACGAAAATGAAAGTGGATTTCGGTTTGATCGTGTGGGACTCTGAGTTTTTGCGCACACAATCATGATGCATATTTAGGTCACACGATGCTTACCAGATAAACGAGAGAACGGCGGACACCAGACTTACAAATAGGTTAATATTTATGCAATTTGATAAAATTTTTGCTGACGTACGAGGCTGCCTCTGTGTGCACTGTGATACGCCTCAAACATATCTTTCGACTACTGCTATCGGCAACCGTTGGCTTCGAACGGGAAGAAACAGAAGAGCCCTCGCTATACGTAGACACCCAGCGGCAAACAAGCGGTAAACACGACCGTAACCCAGGCAAAACGATAGGGAAGCTGCGTACTGATGTCCAAACAGGCCAAGCGCGAGTCGTATAAGGTAGGAACACGGTAAGATGGCGCCGCCCGGAAGTGAGTGAGTAACAACTTTATTAGTCGAAGGGGTGAGGGGTAAGGGAGGCTAAGCCACGAAGGCTGCCAGGCTGTGCTTCTCGATGACTTCTTCCGCTCGTTTCAGGACCCGTGTCTGGATGTCTATGTCGTTGCTGGAGAGAAGGGCCTCCCATTGTCCCTCGGTGGGGGGTGAGCAAAGGAGGTCGGCGGGCGGGGGATCCTCCGGGCAGCCCCAGAGGATGTGGTTCAACGAGGCAACGTTGCCGCACAGGCAGCAGCGTGGATCGATGGCACCTGGGTGCATGTATGAAAACACGAGGGGGCACGGGAAGGTGCGGGTCTGTAGGCGACGCCAGGCGATCTCGGACCGCTTGGGAAGGCTGCTGTGAGGATGTGAATAGAAATATCGCTCGAGGCGATAGTGCTGAGTGATGTCGTGGTAGGTGACCAGGGGCTCCGGCACCAGGGCGTCCGACTCTGAGTGGCCCACCGCTCGGTCGACGAATCCTCGAGCGCGTTGGTGAGCTGTCTCGTTGCCGGGGTGACCCGAGTGGGCGGGGACCCAGATCAGTTCTATGCGGCACTGCTCATCTTGCTGCAGTAGGGGCCGAAGTAGCCGTAAGGTGGTAGGCGAGACGAGACCTCGCGCGAAATTCGAGATGGCTTGTTTCGAGTCGCTGATTATGACGCTTGCGTCAGCCGAGGTCGCGGCCAAAGCAATGGCCACTTCCTCCGCCTCGACGGCGTAAGGCGTTCTGACGGTGCCAGCCGTGATGGTCGGCCCCAAAGGAGCTGAGGAGGGCGACACGGAAACGACTACGAAGGCGTCCCTGCGTGCATTGTATCGGGCCGCATCTACGTAGGCGACGGCCGGGTGGTCGGCGTACTTTGCTTGAAGCATGGCGGCACGGGCTTGGCGGCGAGCGTCGTGGTGGCCCGCCAGCATATTCTTAGGTAGCGGCTTGATGTAGAACGCCGCTCGAATAGCATGGGGTAATGAGACCAGATCCGGAGGGTGGGAGGAGGTGTCGTGGCCGATGGAGGAAAGGATGTGGCGACCGGTCGGCGAACGGTAAAGGCGTTGCACTTGAGCGGAGCGGTGAGCCTCAATCAACTCGTCGAGCGTGTTGTGTACACCCAAACGGAGAAGACGATCGGTGGACGTGTTGGGGGGAAGGCCGAGGGCAGTCTTGTATGCCCGGCGGATGAGGACGTCAATTTTATCGCGTTCCGATTTTAGGAGACGTGTATAAGGAAGGCCGTACGTGAGGCGGGAAACGACGAAAGCGTCGACAAGGCGAAGTAGATCGTGTTCTCGCATGCCCTCACGCCGCGCACGGACACGGGCGAGCATACGTGCGGTCTGCTGCACCGAGAGCGAGAGCTTGGCTATGGTGTGTGTATTATGGCGGTTGGACTGTAGGATCAGCCCGAGCACGCGGAGATGCGAAACGACGGGGACAGGAGTAGAGTTGGCATGAACCGTGATGGTGGGGTGGGGAGTTTTGTAGCGACGCCGGTCGGGAGGCCGCATGAGAAGAAGGGCCGATTTGGCCGCTGAGCAAGTAAGACCGGCCGCGTGCACGTGGGACGTGACGACGTCGGTTGCGCGTTGCAACGTCTGCTCGATATGGCCGTCAGAGCCCGACGTGACCCAGAGAGCAATATCGTCCGCGTACAGGGTGTGTTTAAGACCGGGGATACGGTCCAGCTTGCCAGGAAGCGAGCGGAGGACAAGATTGAATAGAAAAGGCGACAAGACGGCGCCCTGAGGGGTGCCACGAGGGCCAAGCTCGTACGTGGGAGACGGGAGGTCCCCTATGATGATTTCGGCCGTGCGGGCGGTGAGGAACGCGCGAATGTAGTTGTAGGTGCGGGTGCCGGGATTGAGGGCTGCGAGTTCGGCAAGGATAGCCGAATGGGAGACGTGGTCGAACGCCTTGTGAAGGTCCAGGCTAAGGAGAGCCTTTGTGTCTGAAAATGTGGGTGGGTCGAGGAGATCATGGTGGAGTTGTAAGAGGACATCTTGCGTGGATAGGTGGGGGCGGAAACCAAGCATGGTGTGGGGAAGGAGATGGTGTGCGTCCGTGTACGTTTGCAAGCGAGCGAGAACGACATGTTCTAGAAGCTTGCCGACGCACGAGGTGAGTGAAATGGGCCTGAGATTCTCGATTGTGAGTTTCTTGCCCGGCTTGGGGATGAAAGCCACGCGAGCGTGTTTCCATGATTGGGGGAGGTTGCCGGAGCGCCAGCACTCGTTGAGGAACGAAGTGAGGGTAGCAGCCGAAGGGGCGTCGAGGTTTCGGAGGAGCTTGTTGGGGATGCGATCTGGGCCGGGGGCGGAAGTGGTGCGGAGCTTCTGTAATGCCGCGTAGACCTCCGCTTCCGTGATATCGGCGTCCAGTACTGGGTTGGGGGCCCCAGAGTAGGACGCGAGAGGGGGAGGAGGTGTGCCAGGAGGCAGAAGCTGAAGGTATTTGGCGGACAGGTCTGCCATCAGCGACGGAGTGTCGCCGGGGTAAGCCCGGACCACTCGTTGTAACTGCTGCCGAGCGACCAACTTGGCAGAAGCAGGGTCGAGGAGGTGGCGGAGGAGATGCCAGGACTGTTTGCAGCCCAACTGACCAGAGAGACCCGAGCAGAGCTGCTCCCACTGTTGGCGGGCGAGCGCGGTGGTGTGTTGCTCGATCGTACGATCGAGGTGCGCAATGCGGCGGCGTAAGCGACGGTTGTGACGTTGCTTCTGCCAACGGTTGCAAAGGCCGGTGCGGGCGGCCCACAGGTGGGCAAGACGGGCGTCAGTTGCCGGATAGTCCTTCGTGGTGGGGATCGAGGCGGTGACTGCGTCGAGGTCCTCTAGCAGCTGGTCGGTCCACGTCGAGAGGTCCTCGATGTTGGAAGTGGCGGAGTGCAACCGGCGTTCTCGGAAAGCGTCCCAGTCTGTATAGCGGGCCGTGTGTGGGCGCGGCTTGCTGGGGGAGGTGAGAACTTGAATGGTGAGGACATAGTGGTCACTGCCGAGGGACTGATGCGTGTTATACCAGCGCGCGTCGGGCACGCTGCGGCAGAAGCTGAGGTCCGGGGTGGTATCGCGGCACACACTGTTGCCGATGCGCGTTGGTTGCGTGGGGTCGGTGAGCAGGGAAAGGTTGAGATCGTGAGCGAGCTGCCACAGCCTCCTTCCGGGGCCATCTGCCTTCGAGTAACCCCAGTCCGGATGCTTGACGTTGAAGTCGCCGAGAATAAGAAGGGGTGATTTGGCTGCTTTCGCTGCAGCGGCACGGAGCAAGGCTAGGAGAGACGCGTCTTCAGTGGAGCGAGGGGGGTTGTACACGTTGAGAATAAACAGAGAGGGCTGTTCACGTTGCTGAGGTAGTGTCTAGAGAAAGACGTGATGGACTGCAGGGAAGGGTAGATCGTGTCGATTGACAGCGAGCGTCCGCCGGGTGAGGACGGCCGTCACGGGATGGGGCAGAGGATGGTGAGTTACTTGGTTGTAGGCGACGTAACCCGAGAGGGAGACGTCGGCGTGAGTTTCCTGTAGTACGATGATATCAGGCGCGTCCGAGGGGTCTAGTTGTTGTAGGTGGAGAAGGAGGTGGTTACGCTTGGGACGAAAACCACGGCAGTTCCACTGCCAAATGGTGACGATGGATCGGTCAGCCATTTTTAACAGCGGAAGATGTTGCCTCGGCCGGTGTTTGCGAGGTTCGGGCGGCGCCGGAGGAGGTGGTGGTGCGGGCATGGAGGGGTAGCTTTGCTCGGATGCTTCCAAGCATGGCAGTTTGTAGGCTATCAACTGTTGACTGTAGAGATTGGAAGGACGTGGCGGGGGGGTAGGCGGCGAAGTCTGTGCGCAGGGAATTTAGAGCTTCGTGCTGTGCAGTGAGAAGCTGGTGGACGGAGTTTGAAGCGGCTATCCAACCGCTCTTCAAGATCCACCAAGGCCGTCTTGATGGATACCTGGACCTCTTCAGAAAAGTGAAGAGATTCAAGGGGAGTGTTGGGTCGACGGCGCTTGCCAGTGCATCCTTCGGGAGTCTGAACGTCCATGTCGGAGGAGGAGCAAATGGTAGAGGGCAGAGAGGATTTCACTGTGATGGCTGATTCCAGCTTCTCTTCAAGAGCTTGCAGTTTCGCTTGGAGGGAATCAATTTGGGTCTTCTGAGCTGCAATTTGAGCGCTTTGTGCAGTGACCTGCTGTCGGAGGGAGGCGTTTTCTTGCTGCAGTGCAACAACCTGCGGCTCCGAGGGCAAGCCGGGGGCGCCGCGGGGCCATGTCGAATTCATGGGCTGTGATGTGGGTTTAGGCACCGCTGGTACGGGGGGCGGAGAGGCAGTAACCGACTTGGGCGGTGGAGCTGGTGAGGGACCACTTGCTGCTTGCTGGGAAGAGCGCACTACCGCTGCGGGCGGAACAGGCTGTTGTGGCGGGGGGTGTGTGTCAGGTACCGGGGCCTTCTGGCGTTGAGGGCGCTGCACGTAGCGGTGTTTACAGTTGGAACTGTACGTGGAGTGATTCCCATTGCAGACGATGCAGCGGGGGTTGCAAGTGGGTGGCGATCCTTCGGGCGGTGTGGGGTGAGCAGCGCCGCACCGATGGCACCGCTCCTGCCGCGGCTTGGGGCACACGTCGGTCCGGTGGCCGGTCGAGCGGCAATTGTAGCAGGCTTCCACCTTGTTGCGGAACGGAAGGAGGCGAAGCTGGACACCGTGGTAGAAGATCCACCGCGGTAGTTTCGGCTCCATGAGGGTGACCAAGATGTGAGGGGCCTTGCCCATGCGGCGGCCGCCCACAACAGAGAGGGTAGGATTGCTTGCCTGAAGGTCTTCAAGGATGGCTTGGTCCGTGAAGTCGTCGAAGGCGTGGTACAGTATGCCCCTGAGGGCATCGTCTGGCGGTGGGGCGTAAAGGTGGACGGTGAAAGTGTTGCCGGAAACCGTGAGGGAGGTGATGCGGAGGTATGCTTGTGCACGAGCCGAGTCCGCGACGCTGAGCGTAAAAGTGTTGTTGACGGGGTGGATCCGCACCGTGTCGCGAGATGCGGGCGGGAGGTCTTGCAGGAACGCTGCTTGCAGCAAGGCGGTGTACAAGTGCCAAGGCTGTAGCTTGGTGAGTTCTACGGGGCTTTTTGGGCGGCCGACGATGTGAATCGTGTCCGCCGGGAGACGAGGGAGCGGAGCGCGGCGGCGGTGCTGCGGAGGCGATGTATTTACCCGCTTCGACGAGGGCAGAGAAGCCGGCGTGGTGGTGGGCTTAGCTGCGGCGGTGGCAAGGCGCAAGGCTGCGCGGCGTTGCTCTTGGGCGCGGAGGCCTGGCGACTGCCAGGATTCGTCCGAGAGTTCCTCGGGGGACACGTCCTGTCCTTCGACAATATACTCCATAGCGGTGGACAGAGCTAGGAGATGGGCGACGAGGCAGCGGCGGGCGGCCGGGCGGTCGCTCCGTCTGTCAGCTGATGTGCAGGCGGCCGCACTCGAGCTAGGCCTAAGAGGCCTAGGTCGGTGCACGGCGTGGTCGAAGGCTTTCGAAAGCTCTCCCGGGCCACCCCGGGCGAGTTTCGCAATAAAGTGGGTGTCGAAGAAATCCAGACAATGTGCTCCAGCCACCCGTGAAGAAATTATCCGGATAGGGTCGAAAGGACCGACGCGAGGGCCGAAAATTGGCGGAGCCGAAGTGAGGTGCGACTGCTCTCGACGGTGATCCGCCCCCTTCCGCCGCCCGGAAAGAAAAAAACAAACAAACAGCCAAGCAGATTTCTTCTTTGCGGGTGAGGCATAAGTGTTAGCTTGTTAACTCGAACCTATTAAATGACCATTGCCTCCAGTGACTACATGTCGCTGCGGCACCCGACGTATGTAAACAAACTTCCAAGAAACGCGGTGCGCCATGTACATTACACACAAAACGCGACCACTTCAAGAACGCCGCTGGCGCTTGCGGAACCACTGGTGCCGACTAAAATAAGATGCTCGTCGTCAACAACCCGCTCCCCTTCTACATGGCAGCGCGAACTGCAATCACACTGCAGAAAACTCAATATTTCTGTTAGCGAGAGCGGACGCGGTGACCTCCGTGAATCCGCCATGGATGAATGGATATGGCTGTACCCTTTAGATCGGGCGGTGGCTAGCGCCACTAAGCCGTAATACTTAATGAACCAAAAACTAGATTTATTTTTTTTTTCTTTAAAAAGTGAGTTTGAGGATTCGTAATTTGCAGTGAAGGGTTTAATTTTCACTCGTGCCTTGACTTTAGCCACCAATCAGATAACCTCCTTCTAGTTAAGTCTACCCGCTTAAAGTTTATTTTGCCCTCCCGGTCCCCAAACCCCAGTGCTTTGAAAAACTCTGCGCCATCATCCTGAACTATAGGGTGAAGCCCTTTACAGAACATTATCAAGTGTTCGGCAGTTTCTTCTTCCTCTCCACACGCACTGCATACTGTGTCCATCCCTTCGCATTTGGCCCGATATGTCTTGGTTCGCATGCTGCAACTCCGCAGCGCCCTCTCATGTTCATTTGAGTTGCGAATACAAAACGTCGCTCCAGAGACGGCGCTAACTAGGTTAACGCGCAAACACAGTACACGCGAATACGTTTGAGCGAGTAACAAAAAGAAAGAATAAAGAAAAAAAAGCGAATACTGCCTCGGGTGTCTAGAGCGGCCACCTGCTCCAAGTCGTTACGCACAGCTCCTCCTTCCAAGTTCCGCGGCCGCACCGCTCTCCTCAGCGCTTTCCCGACGGGCCATAAGCCTAAAGTATGCCATAGAGTGCGCTGGCCGCTGCTGCGGCGTGCAGTCACAGCTGCAGTCTCCACGGGTCCGCACGGGGCTTGTTTTGTTACTCTAGACGTCCTCGCAAACACGCGCCTGCGTTCTTTACGTTCTTTGCGTCCAAGTTACAGCTGCTATATGCACCACTGTATAAGCAACGTCATAAAGATGCGGTATCCACTAAGTGAATTTTATACAGACACTCAACCTATGGACGCATATGCAGGCGTTACAGAAACAAACGATTAACCAAACGTGAAGGTCCACTTTATAAATACTTTACGTTTACATTTTTTATCCAGAGTGCGGAAAGATCGTGCACCACAAAAGAGAGAAAAACTTACAGGGTACACCAGGCACGTTGGCAAGGGAGGGGGGGGGGAGGCAGAAGAGCCTGCCTTCTACCATTCTCCCGCTCCGAAACTTGTCCAGCTGGCAAATAACAATAATGATAACAGAACCAAAACGCGAGAACAGAACGACGACAAAGAGACAAGAAAGACACGTCTCTTTGTCGTCGTTCTGTTCTCGCGCTATAACCATCGTGATGCCATACCAACTAGCCCAAACTGCCACACAGCAAATAACGCCAGAGTATAGAGGCAAAAGTATACAAGTATAGCGGCGTGCGCATTTAAAGGAATGAAAAGCAAACGCTATTTAAGGAACAAACCAGTAACAGCTACCAAAGAACTTTCATTTTGAAAGCAGGGCAGCGCCCGCCGAGAAATCCGGCGTTCGGTCCGTGAATCGGCACCACAACAGAGACACCACTCACTCATATGTCTCAGGCGTCAGCAAAATCATTACCCGTACGGAGTCACAGAACGGAGTCACATTACCGGTGCTGCAGTCACAGAACTTTATTGGGTCTTGAGAAACGCTACTCTTTTAGAGCAACGTCGCGGGCCTCCCCCGCGTAGGAACGGGGAAGACTATAGCCTCACCGCCACATCGTGGGCTCTCTGGACAGCCCGTATAGTCGTGTTAGAAACTCAGCACTTCGTAAGGAAGAAGACATTCGAATGACTTAGAAGCATACGACCACGTGCTCTCTACATATTGCCAAAGACCACCCGTAGACAGCAAAAGGCACTCTATACACGGAGAGCTTGGAAAAGGGAACTATAGTACGGAACGCGACGGCTTCGACGATTCATTAACCAGTCCAACCCCACACGCGCCTATGCGAACCCCACAACACTTTGCCCGCTGCCTCCGTCTTCGGGTATAGGCGCGTCCGCGTGGCCGAAAGAGTAAACAGCGTAAACAATTTGTACGGTTGGGACAGCCACCTGCTGAATGCGTGTTTATGCGGATCTCCAGTTATTCGTCTATTGCGCGTCGACGGAAGCGCCATAGCTGGCGAACTCGCTTATCACTCCCGAGAAAGTAAGCAGACGACTCGTTGTACGTGTGGTACAGCGTTGTTCCAGTTTCCATTTCCGTTAGAATTGAAGGTTCCTCGCATCTGTAGTGGCTCGAACTTCTAGGTATGTCTAATAATTCATTTGGGGTGGGGCGCTCAACACCTATACATACAGTAGCCCGCAACACGGCTTTACTCATTTACCGAAATGCCTTACGAGAAAGAGCGACGGAATCAATGGAACGCCGCCGTGCGTTGAGACAGACGAGCCGCTCCGACACGGTGAGAATGAATACATCGCTTCTGGTTTTCAAGCTTTCCTCCAGTTGTATCGGCGCTCGTTGGATGCACTCGATCATGTTCGTTGGACGCACTCGACCACTGGACTACAGCATTTTTGTTCTTCGTCCCACGCCCTCCGGACACGATTCAAAACAACAAGCGCATGAAATTAACGCCTTGCGTCAGTGCTGCTGGTTTATAGTTTCAAAATATCTGAGCCCTCTCGAGGATTCTACCCTCTCCTCTACAACCACTCAGGTATCCATCTCCTGCGCTTTCTGAAACTTGACAAACTTGGACACACACTCTCTCAGGTACATTCGTGCGGGCCGTACATCTGACAAGCAATAAAACTCCTCCATTCGAGCGCGCGCCATATAGGCTATAAAGTCCATTTGGTGGGTGATCTTTTCATAGTCGGCCCTGCAAAACACTACTTGACATGATTACTGCTATTCGATTAATGCTATCAAGGATATGGAGAAGAATTTAATCTGCGCTCACATTAAAACTGCATCAAGTTTTCGTTGTCCTCTTTTTTTTTTTTTTTTTTTTTTACGGTACCGCGATCCGTCACGGTTGGGCTAGAGGAGCGGCCCACACTTGAGTGCAGTTGACGGGTCCATGGCCGGGCGAGAGAAGCGCACTCTCGCAGACTCTCGCACAATCTCGCACACTCTCGCGCGTGCCGCTCCTCTAGCCCAACCGCGGATCAGTCAGGTGCACTCTACTGTTTCACTAAGACACATCACATTCAGGCTTGTGCAGTAAATAATCGAGGGCCCACAAACTGCGCGCGAGCAGCGACGACAAGTCGCTACTAGGGCGCCTTTTAGCGGTGTAAGCAGGAAACAAACTTGCTCATCTTAGCACTCGCTATAAGCGATATCAGCGACGGTTCGAAACACATCGTTATTTACAAAACCAAGACGGTCACGGGACCGGTTTCTGTCTTTCTCTTTCTTTCTTTCTTTCTTTCTTTCTTTCTTTCTTTCTTTCTTTCTTTCTTTCTTTCTTTCTTTCTTTCTTTCTTTCTTTCTTTCTTTCTTTCTTTCTTTCTTTCTTTCTTTCTTTATTTATTTCTTTCTTTCTTTCTTTGTTTGTTTGTTTTATCTTTCTTTGTTTGTTGCTTTTTTTTCTTTTTTTTGCATCTTTCAGTATATTCGCCGCTGCTTGCGCGGTTGATTTAGCACGCCCGCGTTGGAAGCGACACAGAGCGCATTTCGTTGTTTTTTGTTTGCCACACGTGCGCCTATACGCGGCCCCGTTCGGACAGCGTCGTTTATCATAGAAATGGATACAGTATAGAGCAAACGTATACATTACATAATTCAAAACAAAAAACATTTCACGCAAGGCGAAGTATTACGGTAAGACCGCACTTTCGATTCATTTGGAGGAAGACAGCTCATTTGTTATGCAGCGGAAAAGCAACAAATTCACTGAAAGACGGCGAATTATTTGTTTTTATTTTACGAAACGTCTACTAACTCAGCGTAAGAACGTAATACATTGGTCATGACTGCACACCGTGCCTGAAAATATTTGTTTTTTAAGGAACATTACATGAACGGTAAAATTCCGGTATTAGCAAATTAGTTTCCTAATACCAAGAATTCCCGCGAAAGAAAAGCGCTTACGAGCAATAAAACACGCAAAAATACATACATACATACATACATACATACATACATACATACATACATACATACATACATACATACATACATACATACATACATACATACATACATACATACATACATACATACATACATACATACATACATACCACGTTAAAGAACCCCAGGTGGTCGAAATTTCCGGAGCCCTCCACTACGGCGTCTCTCATAATCGTATAGTGGTTTTGGGACGTTAAACCCCACATATCAATCAATCAATCAATTACATACATACATAATACATACACGCATACATACATACATACATACATACATACATACATACATACATACATACATACATACATACATACATACATACATACATACATACATACATACATACATACATACATACATACATACATACATACATACATACATACATACATACATACATACATACATACATACATACATACATGCGTTCGGGCATAACAGTTCTTCCGAAACATCGACTTGGGAGAGTCATCGTTAGCACAGAGTTTCCTAAAATTAACTAGAGGGGACTCTGGCACTGCGATCGTTCAGCGACCGTGGGAATGATGGGCAGTATATGGATTTGCCTAGTCATCGTGCTTGCGGGCTTCGAACGCGTTTGTGGCTTTGTTTGTTGCACCGTTTTGGTTTTGTTTCGAATAAAAAAATCACAGCTTATCCTCGGAGTGCATGATGATGAGTGGGGCGAAGCATCAGTCAACCCGTGCGCGCTTCCGTCCGTCCATGCGTCCGTCCGTGCGTCTAATCATCCATGCATCCGTCCATCCATCCGTGCATCCATACATCCATCCGTGCGCCCGTCCACGCATCTGTCCATCCTTCAGTCCATCTAGTGATCACTCCAAGTACCACCCCCTCGCATCATTTCATCATATATTCATCTTATAGAAGCACCGCCATCCTGCGGACATTTCAAGTACTTAACGAGAGGTGGCACGGCCGGACTATATATAGGAAAGGCACGCGCGCACTCCCTCACTCACGGCCTGCACTTTGTGTCTAGTTCCCACCTTTCACCGCCGCTAGTTCATGGCACTGCGGCCCAACCCTCACTAAACCCTGCTAACACCAATTAGGTTACGCCCAGCGAGTTTAATGTACGTGGCAATCTTTTTTGGTCAGATAGTGCTAAAGGTACGTACTTATATTACGAGTTTTTTCTTTCTTAGTAAGCATCAAATTCATCATCATCATCATCAGCCTGACTACGTCCACTGCAGAACAAAGGCCTCTCCCATGTTCCGCCAGTTAACCCGGTCCTGTGCTTGCTGCTGCCAATTTATACCCACAAACTTCTTAATCTCATCAGCCCACCTAACCTTCTGTCTGCCCCTAACCCGCTTTCCTTCTCTGGGAATCCAGTTAGTTACCCTTAATGACCAGCGGTTATCCTGTCTACGCGCTACATGCCCGGCTCATGTCCATTTCCTCTTCTTTATTTCAACTATGATATCCTTAACCCCCGTTTGTCCCCTAATCCACTCTGCTTTCTTCTTGTCTCTTAAGGTTACACCTACCATTTTTCTTTCCATTGCTCGCTGCGTCGTCCTCAATTTAAGCTGAACCCTCTTTGTAAGTCTCCAGGTTTCTGCTCCGTAACTAAGTTCCGGCAAGATACAGCTGTTATATACCTTCCTCTTAAGGAATAATGGCAATCTACCTGTCATCAAATTCAAGGTAAATTTTATTGGAGATCAAGTCACTGATACTCGTCTCTGTAGGGTATTGGATCAGAAACAACTATCTTTTTATTTAGCATTAACGTGCGCGGGTTTCCTCCTCAATTCAAAAGGGTGTGCGCATGCCGCTCCTCTAGTCGGGCCGTGGAGGTGGCTACCTATACTACTACTACTACTACCACTACTACTACTACTACCACTATCACTACCACCACCACTACTACTACTACTACTACTACTACTACTACTACTACTACTACTACTACTACTACTACTGCTACATACATACATACATACATCGCAGACGCACGATCCACGGCTTAAAGAGCTTCACCACTAAAAAACAAACTGTCTTGAACTTCGTTTTCGATTTGCATTGGTGAGCCTAAAAGGTTAAGGTGCACGGTGAAATGAAATTGAAATTTCCGAGAATTTTATTTTTGTTGTTTCATAATAAAGCATCTCTAAGCCACGCGAAGCCAAACGGAGCTGAAAGTACGAAGATTGGGCAAATCCATGTACTACCCATCATTACCATGCTCACTAAAGCGCCATGCGGTGTAGCTCTCACTAGCGCCAGAGCTCCCTCTAGAGTATTTGTACGAAACTGTGTGATCCTTACTACGCAACTTTATATATATATATATATATATATATATATATATATATATATATATATATATATATATATATATATATATATATATATATATATATATATATATATATATATATATATATATATGGGAAAGAAGTGTATACCTAAGGACTCGCTTTTCCGTGTTTTGGCACACTGTTGATGAGATTTAACAGACAATAATGCCAAAGAATGTATAGGGGGAGTTATTAGAACAAATGTAATGTAAATAAGAAGAAAGAAAAGTGGGTGAAATAATAAACCGGTCATGAGCAGGAATCGAACCTACGACCTTCGAATAACGCGTTCGATGCTCTAACCACTGATCTATCAAGGCGGCCATATATAAACTTTCTGGCCGAGACGAAGGAATCGACCCTAAACTGCACTGTTCTTTCACTCCCTTTCTTTCATTCTTCAACAAGAAACGAAATAAACATGCCTGCACTATGGGTCTTGCGAAAGAGCCTAGCAACGAACGTCAAGAAGCATCGAATCGAACAAATAGACAACAGATAACAGTTTCACCCACGAGGGAGAAGCATAGAATATGACAGCAACAAATAAGGATGTCATGCGAAGGAAGCCTGACAATTGACTCTTTTGGATCCGATCGCGCGCAACTCTACAGTTTGTTCGTGTCTCCAGCGGACTCCACGTCGTAAAAGCCAATGTGCTGCGGATCTGAGGGGAAGCCCCAGTGATGAAATGAAATGTGAGGAGGAGCTGGGCGAACTAGTAGTTGTATGAATACTCATTGGTAGTCATATAACTACTAGTGAGTATTTTTTCTTCAGAAGCTTAGGTCGGTAAACGGCGCTTTTTTTTACCCAGTAAAAGCAGAGAAAGGTTCTTCAACGAGAACGAAAACTACGCACTTTTCCTAAAAATTTTGATAAAGGAGGTTGGGGAAGTTGCCAACACTCAGGTATGTCACGAAACTGACGGCTAGAAAACGAAACTGTCTTATATACTCGAGCGTGTGAAGGCTTTTGATTGATATGCGGGGTTTAACGTCCCAAAACCACTATATGATTATGAGAGACGCCGTAGTGGAGGGCTCCGGAAATTTAGACCACCTGGGGTTTTTTAACGTGCACCCAAATCTGAGCACACGGGCCTACAACATTTCCGCCTCCAGCGGAAATGCAGCCGCCGCAGCCGGGATTCGAACCCGCGCCTTCGGGTCAGCAGCCGAGTACTTTAGCCACTAGACCACCGCGGCGGGGCGAGCGTGTGAAGGCTTCCAACGCTAATGTGACGTCATTCGATACGATTTATATAATTGTACATGGCGACGTTTTCAAAGCTAGCTGAGCGCAACAGCAAGGACAGTCAGTTTAAGCGCACAGGCGCAGTCGCTGCGAACTGCTGCGCTTATATTTCAATGCGTTTTCGACAACCACGAATTGATAAAGCCGCAAAAGTCGCCTGGAGCCAGAACAGCATAGTTTGGGTACATACATCTGTGCAACGCCCACGTTGCCATGCTGCCTGAGGCTGCATGTCATGCTTTTGGTTGTGCCCTCTAGAACAGTCATTCGCAATACGAAAAGGAACACGAACATTATTACTAAAACAATGGCCCAGGGAAGTTTTTAAACAGAAAGGAATGCAGAAATCTTTAATCGAAATGGCATCTTTCGCAAATCAATACGTCGCATTCGCGTCTGCACATCACCAGCAATCGCTGCTTATACATTAACTTGGTGTTCACGTTTATGTCGTTCACGACCGTACCATTATACGACACCATACAGTGACAACCACACGCACTCGCATAGATTCGCACATTCCGATATTACAGTTCCTGCAGAAGAAATGGAGCACACAGATGGGCAAGCGATAAAGAAACGAAAAGGGGAAAAAAAAAGGCGAAGAAGGAATTCAATCGATCACCATTGCGCATTCGCAGTATATATTGTCACCGCAGGAGACTTACGACTCAATTCAGCAGTCCTCCGAGTCCGACAGTGCCAGAGTCGACACTAGTACGAGGCGCTGCGAAAGCACCCAGCTGTGCCAGAAGGATATATATATATATATATATATATATATATATATATATATATATATATATATATATATATATATATATATATATATATATATATTCCGAGATGGCAGGGAAGTGAAAGAAGTCACAGAATAGTATGGGGGGGGGGGGGGGGGGGGGGGCAAGATGGCATCAATTTAGGAGCTGGCAGCCCGCCAAGTGCAAGGTAGAATTGAATGCGTTAGTGAACAGTATACTATTTCTTACCGGTAGTTCAATAAACAAATCAGTCAATCAATCAATAAATCAATCAGTCAGTAAATCCATTCATTAATCAAAATTTACTTTGATAAGCAGAATGATGAAAATACGAGGAAATTCGAGGATTATTCGAACCGATAGCCTGTGGCTAGTCACCGGTCGAATACAATGTGCAACAAAGAATTTACAGGGCAGCATTGAGGGAAGAAATAAAAACGATCATGTAAATTCAGAGAATACAGGTATGCATTTTCTCTTATTAGCTTAACTGCTTATTAGCTTAACTGCTTATTAGCTTAAATGCTTATTAGCTTAACTGTTATTAGCTGGTTATACATTCGAACTTTTTTTATAAAAAAGAACGCAATGAAAGTGGAACCAAACAAACACACAGGCTTACATGCTTTGACTTGATTTAAAGGTGACTAGCGTGTTAGGTCGGAATAAAAAGGAACGTTTCCACATCTTTGTTCCATTAACTTCTAATAGCTTGTAACAAGTTAGTAACTTGTTTCAGCTATTTACGAATGCTTGAGCATTGTGTTTTAGCACAGGCAGCTGCTAACCTGTTGCTTGTTATTTACAAAGACTTGCACTTGATACTATATACAAGCGCAGACAAGGTAAGATACTCAGCCCACAGTGACGCTATCTATTCCAGAGACGTAAGTTTCCCCGAAAGAACTTGTTGGGCTTGTTTGGTAGGTCATTGCGCTACAACGTTAACGGAAGCCGTTCATTGAGTGCAAGTTAATTTATTTGAGCGCTGTACGTATTTTAGATAAATGTGTGGGCGCGTGCGTGAATGTGCCATTTCCACGCTCTGATTTTACATTAATATTTTTCAATTTACGAGGAGGTGGAGACCAAGCCGGCGTCCAAGGCAAAGGAGGAGGGGGGGGTGAGGAAAGGGCGGTATAGCAAGACTAGCAATGCACCTAGAGAAATAACTGAGTCATTGCTGGGATTAAAATATAGATATATGTTTTGTCCAACATCTCTGACAGAGTTATGCTACCGGGCTAGAACAAAATGCGAACGGCAGTTAGAGCTGCTATATTATGCGACCCGAAAGAAAAGGGGCAAGGAGGCCTTTCTGAATATATTGGGATGATGATTATTAGTTTGGGGGGGGGGGGGGGCAAGGTAAACTTCAAAGGGTGCGAAACTTTATTGCTTTCATACGCCTTGCGACAGATGCACATCGAAAGCGGGTGTTTTAAGGGTGTTTAGTGGCAGGTGTACACTGAACAAGTGCAGCCTGACATTGATATGCCACAAATGGATGAAAACACGCACGTTCCTTCGAGTGTTGAACTTCGAGCCTCGAGTGACAGAGGCACACTTTTAGTGGTGTAAAACGTTGTTATACAGCTTTGAAACAAGAATACTACGCCAAAGCAAGTTTGAAACGTTGTTGGATTCTCTTGTGATGGGTACACTACAAATGCTCTCTAAAGCAATGCTCGAGGGTTTTGACAGGTGTCCACCTCAAAGTGTGTAAAGCATTTAATTCATCGCTTTAGGAGACACTAAAGGCGAATAACAATTTGTGTCAGAGTGAAACATGAATGTTTGAGAACATCTAAAACGTCATGAATAACAACAGGGAATGCTCGGCTTATTGAGAAATTAAGGTAAATATACGACACCACACGTGCCACGAGTAAAACATTTTGGAATAATCCCAATGACGTCGAAGGGTCCAGAAACAATTAACCAATAGTAATCAAACCAGAGGAAATAAAAAGAGCACCATCCGTGCATTACAACACGTAAATAAAATGCTGCTTCTCCGTTTCTACGACACACACACACACACACACACACACACACACACACACGCGCACACACACACACACACACACACACACACACACACACACACACACACACACACACACACACACACACACACACACACTTGGGGTTACCGTGGAGAATGGCGCGATTGAGGCGGAAGTTCTGTTTTCACCTGGGAAGCACAAAAATTTTTTAGCAGAAGCATCATGCATTCTACTTCTGGTGTGAATGCGTTGCAGAGAAGTAATTATGAACACGTTTCCTTTTAAATCATTTTTCCCTCGAAAACGCTATAGGCAAAAACAAACCTGTCTATGAGTGTGTTTCCAAATAGCACCACAAGATGCCGACACCATCTTCCAGTAACCCTACGATTCCTACAACCCTCTGCAATGTCGTCGGGCTGGCAGTGAAGGCCGGCAACGTTGGGTAAGGCAACTTCTACGTGAGAGGCCCGTTTACACGCGTGTGACTTGAAGTGCTCTAACTGCATTAGGACCACTAGAACATGACTTTATTTCAAAACGAGCACTCATTTGGCATAAAATACACTATGAGACCACTAAATTTTTCTCTTTGGTGTCTCTAAGAAATATTAGGCATTAGGGGTCACACAACTGTCATCGCGATCTACTTCACGTACTTTCCATGCGTTATCCCCAAGAGCCCGGCACTTCTGAGTCACAAATTGTCATGTGTGCTATCAGGGTGGCATAGCATTCCTGATTTTAAGAAAACTGTGGCGATCAGAGCCATGGTTTTCAAGAAAGGAAACGCCAGACACTGATATGACGATTGTATGCTTCTGGGGCAAAAACACTCCCCAAATACTCGATTGTTTTCCTCGTTGCACAAAGAAAGGGGCTGTAAAACGTTGGAGCATCTTGGTATAGCTGCGCGCGCCGCAAAGAATGTGGAAAGTTTGTTTTGTGACGGGTACGTCACAGAGATTCTGAGAGGGACACAAAGGTTAGTAAAAGCGTGTCTCGACGTGTCGGGCAAATGTACACCTTAAAGGGCGTAAATTGTCCCGAGTGTTGCGTGACGTGTATGCGCGAAATGATGCAAACGGGGTTTTTTTTTAGACCTTTAACACGCACGTGCGGTACATACTTCGCCAGCTGTCCTTATCATAAACGTCATGCGCGGCTTGAGCTTGTATACCACATGGGGTTTTATTCGAGGCGAGAGAGAAATGTATACGCACTGAGAAAAAAAAAACGAGCATTATGGGAGTATCTGGGCCACACAACTATAATCGTTATCACACAACTAACTCACATACTGGCGTTACTATTGTGCTCTCGACACTTCCTGGTCAGGAATGGCACGCGAGGTATAGCTAAGTAACGTAGCATTCGTCGATTGCAAAGTAGACAGAGCCAGATATTCAAGAAATGATACGTGAGCAAGCCAGATGACGATCATAGTTGCGTGGCAGATATACTCCCCGAGTACCCCCATCTATCTTGATCTGCTTAATGTAAAGGGTGTAAAACGTTGTAGCGTCGTGGCAGATCTAGGTGCGAATGGTACAAAACGTTCGTATGTTTTGTTACGGGTGCGCTACAAAGGCCCCAAGGGCGTCTGTTCGGTTGTCGTGACAGATGTACGCCCTAACAGGCGTTACTGGTTCAAGTGTTGAAACTTTTACACCATTTGCACCATGCTACACCATTTGGAGAGTACCACAAGTACACCCCAAATGGTGTAAAATGTTCGCAAGTTTTGCGACGAGTACGCCACAAAGGCTCCAAGGAGTGTCTCTTCGGGTGTCGTGAAAGATCACGCCCTAGAGGCGTGACTAATTCGCGTGCTGTCACAATGGTACACCCTAGAGGGTGTACTTGAGACAAAAAGCAGAGACTGCTGTCGGGTGTACTTGTAATGGGTGTGCGTGTGACAGCCTAAAGAGTGTAAACGTTCTTTCCTTGTTGCGTTTTACAGCTCAAACACAGACGCACGAGGCGATGTAGAAAAAGCAAAAAAAAAAAAGATAAGCGTGCACTTCTAGGAACGCCTGGCACGCTACCCGTACATATACATCACCAGCTGTCCTCATATAAACGTCAAGCGCGGCTTACGCCCGAACACCGCACGGGGTTTCGTTCGAGGCGAGTCGGGGATGTAGACGGCAGGCGAAAGCTGCGCCCGCGGCCAATTCCAATCTCGGGGCCTCCGCGATTTACGACTCGTGCGGCCGGGTCGCCTCGACGACACGACGAACTATTCACGAGAAGACCACGTACGTACGAAGCAAAAAAGGACGTGGTATATAGTCGGTACAGAGGAACGCTCGAAGCGATTGACTTTCGGGAGAAGAAAGAAAGCAAGAAAGAAATGGAAGTAGGAAGATCAGACAAAAAGAAATGAAGGGAAAATGGGAGGAGGAAAGAAAGCTAGGGAGGGAGTGGTAAAGAAAGAAATGAAGACAGAGAGGGAGGAAGAGGAAGCGGTAGGGGAAAAGAAATTGAGATAAAGATAATTGATTGATTGATCGATCGATTGATTGATTGATTGAATGAATGATTAGTCAATCGATCGATCAATGTGTGGGGTTTAACGCCCCAAAACTACCATATGATCAAGAAAGACGCCGTAGTAGAGGGCTCCGGAAATTCAGACCACCTGGGGTTCTTACACGTGCATCCCAATCTGAGCACACGGGCCTTCGAGGAAATGAAAGGAGAAATGGAAAGAGAAAGGAGAGACAAAGAAAGAAAATAGGAAAGAAAGACAGGGACGGGGAAGGAAGTGAAGAGAGAACGGGATACCGAAAGAGGGGAGACAGAACGGAAGAAAGACAGACAGAGGGAATGTAACCAAAAAGAAATAAATTGAGAAAAATAGAGGGAGTGAACAGAAGTAGAAGGAGGTGGGAAAAAATGAACAGAGAGCGAGGGAGAAAGAAATGAATGAAGAGAGAGAAAAATTATTCTAGGGTGTTTCAGAAAAGTTTGGTGCGACCTTTCGGTCGGCATTAGCGCTGTATGTTCTTTTTTGTGTCCGCATTTCTACGCCTCACGTTTCCCATACGATAGAGGAGGGGAAAAAGGAAAGAAGGAAAAGGAGATAAAAAGATGGATGTGAATGGCGAGTTCAATAGAGAGCGTTTCTCGAATAAGCTCAAGAGAAACGGATGTAAATCCATAACGATGTAAACGCGACAAGAAAGAGAGAGAGAGAGACATATAGACACAAAAACGGCATGACAAATATTGGGAAGGAAAATGAGTTGAAGGCGAAGTCGGATGTCCGAGAATTAAAAAAAAAGAAAACACATGCGACGCGGGAAATATACGCTATTCTGGATGAAGCACGTGTCTGCAATGGCAGGGAGACCGGAAACGACTCAGCAACGTCGTTTCCGGAATACCAGCACATACTCTGCCAGCAGAGACCCGCATTGGGAATGTCAACCTTGCAGAAGCTCTGGGACTCAAAGCTGATTGGAGCATTGACTGGTTGCTGTGGTGACGGTGGTGACACGTCAGCAGAGCGGTGTTAGCCCTGCACTGTGCGTACGCGCACGCACACACACACACACACACACACACACACACACACACACACACACACACACACACACACACACACACACACACACACACACGCACGCACGCACGCACACACCGCCCGACAATGCACCTCCTCACGCTATAGCGAGCACTAAGTTCGCACAAATCGCACACACAAAGCAGTGTTGTGGTGGCCAGTGGTGACTATACGAGAGGGTTTAACCCCTTCAGCTTTAAACTTCCGCGTGAGATACAGCTTCTAAGAGTACATTATCCCGCAGTGCTGGAAACAAGGGTGGAGCCAGATTGTTTTTTTTCTTCGATGGAGCGTTTAATCATATTGTAACAGCAAGCTGTGATAAGATGGTTTTATTTACAGGAGGTGAACGATGGTCGTTTGCGGCAGCACACTGCGATCGTGCCAAGACTCTTCGTCTTCCCCTCCTTCTCTTCTCTACATTTTACTAGTCTGTTACATTCCCCCGCAAGCAGATGAAGCCCGTAGGGCGAGTTATGATGCACAAGGAGGGTAGAAAGTTTTCGGGCGAGCAACGTGAGTGAGCTGCGTTCTGCTCGATCATTGACCATTGGACAAAAGACG
Source organism: Rhipicephalus microplus (assembly GCF_013339725.1). Classification (NCBI taxonomy): domain Eukaryota; kingdom Metazoa; phylum Arthropoda; class Arachnida; order Ixodida; family Ixodidae; genus Rhipicephalus; species Rhipicephalus microplus. Next base: position 88,204,941 of record NC_051175.1, on the reverse strand, counting down.
AGCTATTACGTAAGTGAGCTGGCTTAGACGCTCCAAAACTACAAATGGGCCTGAATATCGTGACAGAAGCTTTTGACACAATCCACGCTTGCGTTGCGGTGCCCAAAGTAACACCAAGTCACCTTTTTCGAAAAAAACCGGTTCGTGACGGTCGTCGTATCGTTCCTTCGAACGACGTTGAGAGGCCAAAGTCCGAAGACGAGCGATTCGACGGGCTTCTTCCGCGAGGCACAGGGTGTTTGATACAGAGTCGTCATTGTGTAGAATGAAGGGTAAGAAAGTGTCTAGAGGGCTTAGTGGCAACCTGGCGTACAACAGATAAAATGGACTGAAATTCGTTGTTTCATGTTTTGCCGTGTTGTACGCGTACGTGATAAAAGGCAGCACTTCATCCCAGTTCTTGTGATTGGAAGAAACGTACATGGCAAGCATGTTGGTCAGCATTCTGTTTGTCCGTTCAACGAGGCCATTCGTCTGCGGATGATACGGTGTGGAATGACGGAACTGTGTCGTGCACATGCGTAGTAATTCTTCAACGGCATCAGCAGTGAAGTGGCGGCCACGGTCGCTGATAATAACACGCGGTGGGCCATGGCGAAGGTCTACGGAGTGAAGCAAGAAGTCTGCCACGGATGCAGCGGTAGAAGAGGGAATAGCTGCGGTTTCGGCATACCGCGTAAGATGATCTACGCAAACGATTATCCAACGCTTCTTATTGTTAGATAACGGAAATGGCTGAAGAGGACCTGGTGTAGCGGTGGCCGGGCGCTTGTGACGTTGGCACGTCTCGCAGCTAGCGACGTAACGCTTCGTCGTTTCGTACATCTTGGGCCAGTACAAGCGTTCATGCGTGCGGTTCAGCGTTCGTATGAAGCCGAAATGGCCGGACGTCGCATCGTCATGCATGCCACGTAGAACATCGGATCGAAGGCTCTCGGGAACAACTAGAAAAAAACGTGCTACAGGCCTGGAGTAGTTAGTTTTATAGAGCAACTTGTCTCGGACCGTAAAGCGACCGCTGTGTTGGGAGGCACGTGCGGCGGCAAAAAGAGGATCCAAGTTGAGATCGTTGCGTTGTTCTCTCTGGAAATTAGCCGCGTTGGGGAACGTGCTTGTAACAGCAGCAAGGCAGTCGTCAAAATTCTCAGCGTCGCAGTCGGTAGTCGCAAGAGGAATCCGGGAGAGGCAGTCTGCGTCAGCGTGACGACGGCCACTCTTGTACGACACCGTAAAGTCGTATTCCTGAAGTCGCAGCGCCCAACGTGCGAGGCGGCCAAAGGGGTCACGCAAACCGACCAGCCAGCATAACGAATGGTGATCGGTGATTATCTTAAATGGCCTCAGATAACAACGAAACTTCTGTACGGCGAAAACAGCTGCCAGACATTCCTGTTCCGTAACTGTGTAATTGCATTCAGATTTGCTCAGGCAACGGCTGGCATATGCCACGACATGCTCTGCGCCATTGTGACGCTGTATACAAGCACCGCGCCAACACCGATACCACTAACGTCCGTGTGGACCTCAGCCGGGCAAGATGGATCGAAGTGACGCAACAGTGGTGCTGACGTTAGTACAAACTTAAGTTGTGAGAAAATGCGGCGTCACACTCTGGTGTCCATGCAGTTGAAGGTTGCATCCTGTCGCAAGATGTTTGTCAGCGAATACACGATCTCCGCAAATCGTGGGACAAAGCGACGAAAATATGAGCATAGGCCGACAAATGAGCGAAGTTCTCGTGCGGACTGCGATGATTTAAAAGAGCTCACTGCTTCTATCTTGCGAGGATCGGGTCTGACGCCATCCTTGTCGACCAAGTGCCCCAGCAGGAGAGTTTGACGTTCGCCAAAGCGACGTTTTTTAGAATTCAGAACCAGCCCAGCTTTTTCGATGCAGTCGAGAACAAGACTGAGACGGTTGTTATGTTCGTCAAACGTACGGCCAAAGATCACAACATCGTCAAAATAGCACATGCATATCTCCCATTTTAAACCACGTAATACTGTGTCCATAAATCTTTCAAAGGTGGCTGGAGCATTACAAAGGCCAAAAGGCATGACATTAAATTCAAATAAGCCATCCGGAGTTATGAAAGCAGTCTTTTCTTTGTCGCCGGGTTCCATAGGTATTTGCCAATAACCCGACCGCAAATCAAGCGTTGAAAAATAGGAAGCGGCAGGCAAGCAATCTATGACGTCATCAATCCGCGGTAAGGGATATACATCTTTCTTCGTCACAGTGTTTAGACGCCTGTATTCTACGCAGAATCTCCAGGAACCATCCTTTTTCTTGACAAGAATTACCGGGGCTGCCCACGGGCTGGACGACTCTTGCACGACACCTTTGTTCAGCATGTCCTTTACTTGTTCGGCGATAACTTTGCGCTCAGAGGATGACACTCGGTAGGGCATTTGGCGGATGGGGTGTGCAGAGCCGGTGTCTATTCTGTGACGAACACGGGACGAGGGTAACTGAAGGGGTGCATCTCTATGTTTCAAGTCGAAAGCAGCAACATGCCGGGAAAGAACCTGCACCAGCGCTTGCCGTTCCGTCGTACTAAGAGTCTTGCTGATCATAGCGAGCATTAGATCTTCATTATGGCGAATGTCACAAGGAGAGGAAGAAGTGGGGAGGTCCGTAGCTATATAGTGCTGCTATCGAGTTGCATGAGGCTTCAGCTATCTTGTTCCCGCGAGGAAGCACAACCGGCGTGGCAGAACAGTTCAGCGCCCACAATGTTGCTACTCCTTTCGTCATGGCGCCGCCGCGGTGGTCTAGTGGCTAAGGTACTCGGCTGCTGACCCGCAGGGCGCGGGTTCGAATCCCGGCTGCGGCGGCTGCATTTCCGATGGAGGCGGAAATGTTGTAGGCCCGTGTGCTCAGATTTGGGTGCACGTTAAAGAACCCCAGGTGGTCTAAATTTCCGGAGCCCTCCACTACGGCGTCTCTCATAATCATATAGTGGTTTTGGGACGTTAAACCCCACATATCAATCAATCAATCAATCAATCAATCAATCCTTTTGTCATGCACACAACAGAACAGGGCACAAGTATGCCCTTCTTAAAACAGTTCTTGCGTAGAGGCCCCACTACGAGGTCAACACAAGCATCATCAACCGCTGTGGAAGAGACTCGAACGGGTGTCAGGCACCAAGATGGTGATATCACTTCATCAATCACACTAAGTGTGTTCCTGTGTTCGCCACGGTATAGTCTTCTTCGGAAAGCGACGGTAGAAACAAATTGTTTAGTGATATTTCCCCACTACCACAGTCAACGGAAGCACCGCATTGCTCCAGGAAATCGATACCAAGAATGACATCGTGCGAACAACGAGATAGAACCAGCAATTCCGATACAAATACTTTTCCAGCCAATAAAACACTGATAACACATACACCAAGAGGATTAAGTCACTCACCGTCTACACCACGAAAGGTGATTGTATCGTCCCATGAAAACATAACTTTCCGACCTAAGCGGTTTCTGAAGGCGAGGCTCATCACAGACACAGTCGCCCTAGTGTCAACTAACACCATCGTCGGTATTCCATCAATCAACACATTAAGTTTGTTTTTGAGCATAACAATTGGCAGAGGTATATCTTGAAAAGATTGTCCAGCGACCTCACCTCCATTGGCCGCGGATGCTAGTTTCCCGGCGGCGTAGAAGAACGACGCAGAGGAGACGGCAAGCGAGGAGAACGGTTGGATGGTGGTGTCAAACTCCGCTCGGATGCTGGCGAATCACTGCGTCTGGTCTCGCGCGAAAAACGGTCCCTTGGAAACAAGTCGGTTGTCCGCAGGTCATATGAAGCACCGGGTCTTGGTGGCGAAGACATGGCTGGTGTCCTTCGTGATTGGCGGCGTTGTTGGTGGCAATACCGAGCGATATGCCCAGTGAAACCACAGTTGTAGCACACGGAAGGGTCACGGTTTATACTATATTCATTAGAACGAATCCTGGGCCGCTGCTGTCGGCGAGGAAGTCCGTTATCACGCGAAGAACGGGTTTCTGCCGCTCTCTGGAATCCATTGTATTCGTCGTAAGTTACATCTTGGTAGTAGGGTTGGTACTGTCCTTGCCGCAGCGGGACGTAGTCCGGCTGAGAGTCCTCAGTATAAGAATGCGGCTGTGCTCGTCGTGATCGTGCGTCATAGGCAGGGCTTCTATCGTATAGACGTGGCTGATACTGAGGTGGGGCATCAGAATCCTCAAAGCCCTCCGCCACTCGGTGCGAGGAGAATGAAGTAACGTTTCGCTCTAACTCTGGTGGCTGGTAGGGGGCATGAGTGCTTGGGCGGTGTGCCACTTGCGCGTGCAGGCCGAGTTCTTCACGTACTATTTGCCGGATTGTTGATGCAAGATCAAGCGCCTGGTTGCTGTCTATACTCGCGATGGTCGTCACATTGGCTAGCCTGCCGAACTTCGGCGTGATGCGCCTCGTCTTTAGTTGCTCAAAAGTGCGGCAATGGCGAATGACATCGGTGACAGATGTCAAGGTGTCTTTCGCGATGAGGAAACTGTAAACATCCTCGGCGATTACTTTTAGAATGTGCCCGAATTTGTCTTCCTCAGACATTCCGGAGTCAATGGTCCTACATAGCTTTACGACTTCCTCAATGTAGGTCATGCAAGTTTTACCTGGCACTTGAGCGCGTTGCATTAGCGTCTGTTCTGCTCTTTTCTTTTTCGTTGTTGGGTCGCCGAAACGCTCTTTGATTTCAGAAACAAATCTGTCCCACTTCGTTAGCGTTTCCTCCCGTTTCTCCTACCACATTAATGCAGTATCCGTCAGAAAGAACGCGACGTACAAAAGCTGAAAAGCGGCATCCCATTTGTTAGCGGCGCTCAATCGTTTGTAATGTATGAGCCAAGCCTCGACGTCTTCATGTGGTCTACTGGCGAAGGGACGAGCATCTCTCAGTTGTGGAGCCGAACTGGTCGGCGCAGAAGTCGAGAGGGGTCGGTGTTCATCTGCGTCGTGAGACATGTCCAGCCCAGATGGATTCGGTGGAAGTCCAGCAATGCGACGGCTCCGTCGAAGAACTTGCGGTTCACCCTCCGTCTTCGGGTGTCGATTACCCAGCACGTCCACCACAACTGTAACAGCGAGCTGTGATAAGATGGTTTTATTTACAGGAGGCGAACGACGGTCGTTTGCGGCAACACACTGCGATCGTGCCAAGACTCTTCGTCTTCCTCTCCTCTTCTCTACCTTTTACTAGTCTGTCACAATATTTTATGTATACTTGTGCGCACGTTTGTATGTGTGCGTGTATAGAAATACGCAAGAAAAACAAAAAAAATGAAGTGTTTGAACCTCCCCTCCCTCAACCCCCTGGCTACGGACAGCCCGTATCAAGCTGAAGTGCTTCAAGAAGCCGCAATTACAAACAAACAGCAGGTTTGTCTGAAAGATACCGCAATAATGAAAACTGATTTTACTAGTTCGCTATGTTAGTGCCCCCCCCCCCCATCCGTCTTTTTTAGCTTCAACGAAGAGTTGGTAACCTTAACTGAAAGCAGCCGAGTCATCTTCCTGTAGCGCAGAGAGGCAATCAACCACTGACGTAGCGGGGAGTGGGACTTCACGTTACCCTACGTGTTTCAAACTGCACACACATGATTGTTCAAAATCGTCAAAAACATTCCAGGGTCCCTTTATTATAGGTGAACGCAAGGGGCAGACTTTGCGCCCTAATAAGTGATAAATATGCGTGGAGCAGCCGCCTCCTGCCCCTTCCCCCATGCGCACTCATGAGATCCGTACTTATGATCTGTATATGATCCGTACACGTAATCCGTACTTATGATCCGTAGATATGATCCGTATATAATCCGTACATATAATCAGACCGTATGATCCGTAGATATGATCCGTATATGATCCGTGTATTATTCGTACATATGACCCGTACTTATCATCAAGGAGCTTGGAGGACAAGAGGAAGAGGACTTCTCCCTGGCGCGAGCGTGCGCTCAATGTGCGCGCGTGCCGTTCGTGGTTCTACCTGCGTTACGCCAAGAGAAGACGACAGCATACGATCCCAGCATAGACAGGGATCATAGACAGGCATAAAGCATAGACAGGCATAAAGCAAAGACAGCATAGACAGGCATAAAGTTCTCCGAACTTAATGGTAAAGCCCCACTGCGGAGCGACGACGCTGCTTCGCAGCCACAAGCCATCCGCCTGGCGCAAGAAGCCGCGAAGAACCTGCAAGAACTATTTGGCTGCTTTTAATCGCGGGCGTGCCAGCCCACGTCTCCGAGGTGCCCCGGAGGGGAAGTGCATGGGGCTTCCTTATACGGCGCAACATAATGTTGTCATCATTTTTATCCCCAGTCCCAGTCCAGAAAGAGGGTGTTCATTCTTGCTTCTTTTTCGACACTGCAAAATCTTTGCCGATAACTGAAGACGTCTTGGGGCAGTTAAATTTAACGGCACGGAAATGAACAAGTAGTAGAGGGATCTTTAAAGCCGCAGTCGTTTAATACCAGTCTTTAATATAGTTACTACGACATAAAGGTCTCATTGAATACAAAAAAAAAAAGATCCGGGAAATGTACTGTGACGAACGAAGCACAACTGGATTGCATTTGAGCAGGTTAGGTTATATAACAAGCTCAGAGGCTTGAACTGCGTTAGTTTCCGTGATATAGGAAGTACTTCAAGCACACACGCCCCACACAACGCAGACACGCACACACAGAAGCGATACAGCGCTGGCTTGCAGGCTTCCTTTATCATGTGTTGCTCCTGCTCTGTGTTAGTATATGTATCACAGAAAATTGCATTTTTTTCGTGCCCGTCACCTCCTTATCGCAAGAATATCACTATCTGCCTGATTCATGTATACTTTATTGTGTATGCCATCTCTGCTTGACCCTCTGCAATACTTCTTTCTTTCTTTCTTTCTTTCTTTCTTTCTTTCTTTCTTTCTTTCTTTCTTTCTTTCTTTCTTTCTTTCTTTCTTTCTTTCTTTTTTTCTTTTTTTCTTTCTTTCTTTCTTTCTTTCTTTATGCAGGATGGTCTTGCGATCAGGTCGATTTCAAGGAAGACCTCGGACATATACAAAAATTCAGACAAAATGGTACACGCAGCGTAGCAGTTACTCCGTGTATTCCGGAGCAAATCTCGAGACATAATGCGATACGATAGCGAGAGAAAAAAAATGAATCCATACATCAGCGAGAAATATGAGCACACGGTTATGCGTATAGTGCAGCGTACTACAATAGAAAAAAAAAGAAAGAAAGGCAAGAACGAAAGGCGAATCGCTCTCGGAGGGGAGGCATTCCATTTCCGGGGTTTATGAGCCATCATCTGAAACGCTGTTCCGTTTTTTGCGTCCCTTTGAACGTTCTTTTATCCAGGATCGTATCTCACCCTTTTTTGCTTAAATAATTGGAAAATGCGCTTGTTGCGCACGTGGTGGTAGTTCCTCACTCGCTGACATTTAGAAGCGAAGAAGAAACGCTGCGCACTTTGAATTGCACGCGCGTGCATCCACTTGCTGCTGGGAAAAGCGTGCGCAGAACCGACTCGCGCCTGAAGTTGCGTGCAGCACGCGCTTTAAACTGCGCGTAAGAAGCTTTCGTAAATCCGCTGTGTATGCCTCAGTTGCTCAGTTTTTGCTCTGTTAAGCAAGAGAGCGTGGGTTTGAACCCGGACAACAGAATTCGATCCCAAGCGCAAATTTTCTCAAATCTGCGATTTTTCTCGTAACATTGATTTATTGATTTGATTTATTGATTGATTGATTGATTGATATGAAGGGTCTAACGTCCCAAAACCACCACATGATTGTAAGAGACGCCGTAGTGGAGGGCTCCGAAAATTTCGACCACCTGGGGTTCTTTAACGTGCCCCCAAATCTGAGCACACGTGCCTACAACATTTCCGCCTGCATCGAAAATGCAGCCGGGCGCCGCAGCCGGGCGGTATTCGAACCCGCGACCTGCGGGTCAGCAGCCCAGTACCTTAGCCACTACACCACCGCGGCGGGGCTTCCCGTAACATTTAGAAACGTCAAAGGCCTAGACTATTTCTAACTCAAAATAAACCTCCCTTGGAGTAAGTATCGATCACACGAATTATTTATTTATTTATTTATTTATTTGTTTGTTTGTTTGTTTGTTTGTTTGTTTGTTTAGCCAGTAAATACTGCCCGCTTCTATGCGAAGTCGTAGGCAGGACTGGGTAGAGCAATGCATACGCAGAGGAATATCACACGAAAAAAATGCACACACACAAAAAAACTACTTCGACAAAATTTCTGGAGCTGCAAGGCAGAAGAACTGCAGTAACATTATTGGGCTTCGAAATCTCCTACTAACGTCATTGCTTAAAAGGTAAACCAAATTCTTTACTGAAACGAGAAACAATACCAGTTACATTCTGCGAAACTCGCAAGGCCAAAAAGAAGTCGTTGGAACCACGCTCCACCTATCCTGGATTCGTGAAAATTGCCTAAAGTTGTGCAACGACCAAGTGCTAACTGCCTTTCTGCCACTCCATTTGCTCGCATGGCGAGCAAGTGAACAAAGCAAGCCTATACTTTCGCTTACACAGCCTGGCAAAGCCCCACAGAACAAGGACTAATGCCGTAACCAGACGCACGCGTCACAGCGCGTCAGGGCGTGGAGTGCTGACTCTCCCCAAGGAAGAAGACGGCAAGCGACTACACGAAGCTGCACAAGAGAGAGGATGTGGCGCCGAGTCTCTCCACCACGCGTCGACGCGCCGAATTCCGTACGTGTGGTTAGGGCTTTAGAGGGCCCTGAAACACTTCTTCAAGAGGCCGCGGAATGAATTCACTAAATGAGCTTATTGCCTCACGAATTCAACAACTCAAAATTTTCAATAATTCGTCCAGTACGAGCGGAGTTACGCAAATCTGTCGCACGCTGAAATCGCGCTCCCTCGTCTCTCGCCCCGACGAAAGCGCTGAAAGCTAAGCAGGGAGGGATGGCAGGGGCAAAGAAAATACGACACGCGCGCCTCGTGACCTTGAGCACTTTTTCTTCGAATAGGCGGCTTTTTCAATGTGACTGCGCGCGCACACGTGGACGATTCACGGGCTCCCGCGAATATTTGGCCCTCGCGTTTTCGGGAGCCCCTACTACCGATCGGCAGCGTTTTCGAACCATGTTCAAAAAGTGTTGCAGGGCCGCTTTACGGCCAGTAAGACGCTGCGCGTGCGTGTGCTCAAAAGAGAACGGGTGCTACTTTTCAAGCTTAGTAATCTGGCAGCTTCCAAAAAAGCCGTGGCTGTGGCGCCGGTAGAAAGAGGGAGGCGGCACGTCCCTTGGTTACACGCGGCAAAGTGGCCTTTTACGCACGGCCGTTTTCTCCGGGTCATAAACAAGACGCACTAGCTGGATTATGCAAATGGCCCGTCGTTGCATACCGGACCTTCATAAGCGAGCTGTTCTCCCGGGAAGCGGAATTTCTTCGCGGTGGCAACTTATACTATAGGCCACTTACTTATACAGCGGCGAATAAAACGTACAAATATATATGACTTACGGGTACGGTAGCGGTCCGTGACGCGTACACTCTTAAAAAAAGTTAGTAAAAAGGTAGCAACTGCAGGCAAATAGGTAGTAACTGCAGTGTTTACTACCTTTATTCGACCGTTACTACCCTTTTGCTACCTGTTTACTACCTACGTTAGTAAACAGTTACTACCTGCAACCATTACTAATTTTTGCGAGCTCTTTACTACCTACGTTAGTAAACAGTTAGTAACTGAAATGAAAGAGGTAGTAACTGCAGCCGTTACTATTTTTCTTGCCCCGTTGTTACCTCTTTGCTACCCGGATTTTGACTATCTATTCCAATATAGTGTGTGAATGGGTGGATTTCTGGCTTGCATATCATTCTCCAATTAGCATGGGCGTGTTGCAGTATCGTTTCCACCAGAGCCAGCCACCGCTTGCACACCCGCTTGCACCTGATGAGACTCGCGCCATCCACTAATGCCAAGATGGGCAGCAGAACCTCGTTTGGCCCAACATCCACGGCTGCTTGTACTGTCATCACGTTTCGGCGTGATAGCTTGCTGGCGTGCGAAATAACCTAGCAGTAATGAACAGATGCGGTGTCTACAAGCGAAAATTAAAAGTTGAGCTCGTTTGCGCCTAAGTTGAGCAAGTGTTCAAATCATCAGCATCGGCGCGCCGGAGAGCGAGCGGGCGTAGTAAATAGTGAACTTCTTTGGTCTATGCATTCTTCGCATTCAATGCACACCCCGCTTATTAAGTGTATTTGTCGAGTTGTAAGACATTGATGAGCCTACATTAACAGTGGAGAAATAATATGCCAAAATGCATATTATTTATACCTGCGTAGTATCGGTTACTACTTTTTTTCTTTAAACTTTTAAACGTTACTACCAATGGGTGGTAACGGCTAGGGTAGTAACAGTTACTAACTGCTGGTAGTAACAGCAGAGGTAGTAACTGTTACCACCCTCGCCGTTACTAACTGCGCTTACTACCAGGGTTGTAACATATGTGACAAACCATTACTACCCCAAAGTTAGCAAGTACCACCACCTTTTTTCTAAGAGTGTAAGCACTGCACACGGCGGCCTGTTTAAAAGTTTATAACGTAGCTTATGTTGGACGTTGCAGTTGACGAAGAGCTAATAATGCACCCCACTGGGGAAATACTCGTAAGCCACTTCTACACGAACCCGATAAAGCCGCGTCAAGTTGGCTTGTCGAGTTGAACTGGTCATCGGGTTAACGTCCGTGTCTGCAAACAGGAGGGGTATACGCACCATCGACATAGGCGCTTATAGCGACGTTGCTGTGCGTATACATGCTCTGCCCCAGTCTAAAGCTCGCCACCGCCCTATATGATCACGTGACCAATGCCACAGCAACTGAAAACTGCATCCGAGCACCACGCGTCCGGGAAGCTTCCCGACGCGCTGAGCTCGGAGGCAGCTCTGCGAATGCTGTGCCGGTTGTCCCGTGATCACAAGGGGTGGTGGCGAGCTTTGGACCGGGCGGAACCTATACGCACAGCGACATCACTACAAGCTCCTCTGTAGGTCGATGGCGCACACCTTTGTTTACAAACATGGAATAGGTCTATATAGACTTTCTTGGTCTATATAGACAAACATGGAATAGGTCTATATAGACCGGCTGCATTTTCGGTGGAGGCGGAAATGCTGTGGGCCCGTGTGCTCAGATGTGGATGCACGTTAAAGAACCCCAGGTGGTCGAAATTTCCAGAGCCCTCCACTACGGCGTCTCTCATAATCATACGGTGGTTTTGGGACCCCACATATCAATCAACATTCGCTGCATCATTGTGCGTCAGAAAGCGTCAACTACAAAGCTAAACAACGAGATTCGTGCGCATCATATTGCTAAACTTCGCAAAAGTTCGAGCAAATACCTTCGTATGTACAAGTTATATATATATATATATATATATATATATATATATATATATATATATATATATATATATATATATATATATATATATATATATATATATATAGGTATGTATGTATGTGTGTGCGTGTGTGTGTGTGTGTTTTTTCCGCCCCCTATATGTGAAAATAACTAAAAAGAAAAAGGGGGGTAGCCCGTACCACCAGGAGGTATAACGGGCTCAAGCCAATCTAACATAAATGAAGAGGGGAAACTTCCCAAATTTTATTTTTTTGAAAAAGCCAATTAGTTAAAAAAAATAACATGGGTAAAACCTAGTGAGTGCGGCATGAAACTGTAATAAATAAACTAGTTTGCTTCTCAGGAATGAGCAGGTCGATATGCAGCAGCAGTGTATTTCCCCCACTTGAGTTTTTGGAGTTCGTGCGTGCGTGCGTGCGTGCGTGTGCGTGTGCGTGTGTGTGTGTGTGTGTGTGTGTGTGTGTGTGTGTGTGTGTGTGTGTGTGTGTGTGTGTGTGTGTGTGTGTGTGTTTTAAATGCATTGTCGTTGAATGCAGAAAGTCCAAAAACAAACAACGAAGTGCGATGCGAGCCAGTGGTCTTGAGGATGGGTAAACGTTGACGAGGATGGTAGCAGTGGCCTCTGTGATGTCGAAGCCCATTTCTTCACCAGGAGTCATGTAGCCAGGCACGTCGGGCTGTCGTTCCAACCAGCGATGCAGCAGGGAACCTTGGGCAGCCTGTTTGCCGCTGCGAACTTAGACAAGGCGCCATTCGCAATAGTAACAAGCTTTAAAAAAAAAGCGGGGGGGGGGGGGGCATGATTAGGTACTTGCGCAAGCGTTGCGAATGCTATGGTTCGAGTACTTAGGGAAAATGGAGCAGTGATGCTATCTTTATCAGTCGCCGAGGTTTCCCCCCCCCTTTGTTGGCATAACTGCGACTGTAATCGAGAGCATTCACGCAAAAGTAGTGATAGGGAGGTGATTCGGAGTATGAAGCGACGTCCTGATAAAGTGTTGGTAGCTAATGCGTGTCATGTGGATGTCATAGAAACAGAGTTGCGCATGACAGTCACTAACTGAAGTAGATACGCGCGAGATTTTCTATTGGTCAATAGCCCATAATAATGCGCAGGTAGTGTTGTATCACTTTTGGGCACACGTAAATGGGTCACAATGTGTTGCGTGTTTGGGCATTCATTAAAGTAGTGTTGTTCGCTCAAGCAAGGTGCACCACAGATACACCTGTCCGATGCAGTTATATTGAATCGATGAAGATAATACTGAAAGTGTCCGTGACCAGATAATAAGTGTGTTAGGTTTTTAGGAGGGGGAACCATTGAGGAATTTTGTACGGACTTGTGATCCAATGAAATAGCGTTGTCTCAGGTCTGCCAATGGGTGTGCCATTATGAATTCAAGATTTTATGAAACTGAGTTCGTACTGACCGAATTGATATTTTGGCGTAACGCACGAAGCCTGATTTCCCTCCTAATGCAGCTGCAGCGTCAGCTAGCTCATTTCCCGAAATTCCCATATGGCCAGGTACAGTATACAATTTTATAATTTTGCCTGACGAGATTATATGGTTAAGAAGCAGCTTAATGTTCCGAATTCTTTCATCGTTATCAGTGAGACTTGAAAGTTTCATTAGAAGCAATAGACAGTCTGTGTAAATGTGGGCTAGCGTGTTAAAGTTGTTTGTAAAAACGAAATGAGGGGCTTCTTGGAATGCTATTAATTCCGTGTCGTATGCGCTTGAAGCGTTGCGGATCTGAAATTTTCTAACAGTTATGATTTTTCCATCCTTTGTCAAAGCAATATATGCCGCACCTGCCGCGTAGGACGTGTATGAGCCGTCAGTGTATACGTGAATGGCTTTTGTTTTGAAAATAACCGCTTCTTGTGATGGTGAGAGTTTAGTGAAAGTAAATTTATATTTTTTACTGGGGTGATGAGCCCACGGACTGCATGGATATAGTATGTCAGCCGGTTTGAATGTTTTTACACCATAATAAGTTACGTTCCGGAGTATGAATAAGGAAAATTCTGCAGATTGTCTGTCCAACTCTAGTGGTAATGGAGGCGCGTTAGCGAGAATCTGTAGGGATGACGTACGTGTGGTGTAAAATGCACCTGTTAAGGAAATTAAGACGGTTTGCTGAACTGATAAAACTCGCGCCCTAATGAATTTTTGAGGGGAACATAGGCCACCATACCTGAGATGCATACGTGAGAGAGGGCAATATCACTTGACGGTAGAGTCGTCTAATGAGTGTACTTTTTAATGAACGGTGCGATTTAACAAATGCGAGGAGCCGGGACGTGGACACTTCAGCCTTTCCTTTAATGTAGTCAATGTGGGCACGAAAATTTAAAGAGGGGTCAAATAATACGCCTAGAATCTTAATTTCTTTCTTGTGTTTGAGAAAAATGCCATCCATGCGGATAGATGGGTAGCGTTTTGATGTACCCATGTGTCCGTTATTAAAGAACACGAAGAACGACTTCTCGGCGCTTACGGTAACTTTTTGTTCTCGTGCCCAACCAGATACCAAAGCAAGGACATGCTCAGCCTTTGCTTGTAATCGGAGTCTTGACTTATCTGAGATAACAATGATGGTATCGTCCGCGTACGCATGTATGTGTACGTCGGGTGGCACGGGAAGATTGAGTAAGCTGTATATTACTATGTTCCACAGTAGCGGACTGATAGGGGATCCTTGCGGGCTGCCGATTGTTGTACGAACTGTCTCTTCTGCGACGTTGGTTGAAAAAGTTACAGTGCGGTTTGATAAAAAGGATTTGAGTAGAAAGTACAAATTTTGTGGACACCTGTGCTTGCGTAAAAAGTTCAAGACTGCAGGATGCCAAACACTATCGAATGCTCCTACAAAATCAAGAGATATGAGTATGGTAGGAAGTTTGGCTGCCTTGTATGCAGCCAATTTGCTTCGCAGTGTGTATAGTGCTAAAGTAGCACTTTTATTGTGCGTAAAACCGTGTTGATTATTGCGAAGAAGATTATTATTGCGCAGGAAATAATACAGACGAGCATTTAAGAGTCTTTCTAATACTTTACTGAATACAGAGTTCATAACTATTGGTATGCATTAGGCGAATTGAGCGGACGTCCTGGCTTTGGTATGAATATTACTTTCCTTCTTCTCCAAGCCTGTGGGAAGTGTCCGATTCTTAAGGCAGTATTGAAGATAAAATAGAAAAATTGAGGATGGTATTCAAATAATCCTTTAATGAACGAGTAGGATAATCCGTCGTGTCCAGGAGCAGAGTGTGAATTACCCTGTTTTATCGCGCACTCTATCTCAGATATTGTAAAACGAGCGTCAGAAGTATGCCACGGATAAGGACTAGCCGCAATGTTACGCATGATAGTGTGGTGCATGTTGTCTTCAGAGCAGCTGTCCACTACTACCAATGTATCGAGTAGTAGCCGGGCGGACTCAATTACAGAAGCTGTGCGAGTACCGTTAAATCTAGAGGAGGAAGAAAAGTTACTTGGTGGTGTTTTTGAAATGCGGTTTTGAAAACATCACCATATAAACATTTCTTAGTGAGAAAGTCACAAGTGTCTTTATAAAACGATGATTTTGCTTTCCTGATTTTGTCCTTGTAGGTTGAGAATGCATCAACGTACAATTTGCAATACATGCCTCGAAGGAGGGGGTCAGCTGTTCGCTGGTATCGTCGTCGCATAGCCCGAACACGCTTACATTCAATAGTCAATGCTGGTGTCCACCAACCATTACCTAATTTACTACGCGATGTTATGCGTCGTGAGTAACGTTGGCTTAAAGCGGAGTATATGGCGTAAAACTTGTCTATAACCATGTTTAGGGCTTCAGGTGACCCAATGTTGCAGCCGAATATCTTTGTGAACCAAGTGTCGTCCTTTAATTTGTTAAGAATTTTCGCTCTTCCTAGATTAGTTAATCGTTTAGCACTGCTGGTATGTGCTTGTGAGAACGAGAATTCAATGTAGTTGTGGTCCGAGAGGGTAGGAATTTGGAGAACCTTCCAATGGTAAGCATCGCGAGTGAGGTCATGCGAAACCATGGTTAAATCTATCCATGAATCTGCATACGGAGTTGTGAAAGTTGGAGGGGAGTTGGGGTTGTTCAATATGACTAAGTCATTCGCCGTCACGAATTGGACTACTTGAGAGCCTCGAACATCCCCTATAGCTGGCCCCCACATTCTATGCTTAGAATTGAAATCTCCGGCTATGATGACAGTACAATCTCTAATCAATGAAACTACACACTGCAACTCATCCAGAACTGGGTCAATAGGTCTTTGCGGCGGTGCATACACAGCTATCAGTAATAATGTTTGGTCAAGGCTTTCACACTTTACTGCAACAACCAAATCTGTTACGTGTAATGGGAAGAAGTCAAAATTAGTGTTGTGTACTAGAAGCATGACGCGAGGATTGTTTGGTGCGTGGAACTTTGTTATGGTGTGTGGTATGCCTTGAACAATGCCTGCGCGGATGTGCGGGTCACACACGAAGGCGAAATTGAAGTGTTGTTGCGTCATGTGCTCTATCAATAATTTTGTGGCATCACGTGTATGGTCTAGATTAGCCTGTAAAAATTTTAAGTTATTGCTGTGAGTCATGATAGTTCTGATCAATTTTAAATAAGAGGCGCAACGCCTTTCCTAAAACAAAAATGCGAAAAGCTGTAAGGAGCCTTTTTTTATGTATTGCAGTGTGACCCACGCAACCAGCAAGTATCTTGAGGAAAGAAATATCATGTAATTTTGTGGGATGTGTAGTTACTTGTAAGTGTGTGTCATATGGTGTAATTTCGTGTATGAATATGCCATAATTCGAAGAATAGCGGCAAAAGCAGCGACCTCCATGTGGTCCATATAAATGAGTCGAAAAGAATGCAGGCACTAATGCAGGAAACCGTAAATAACACTGCACGTTATAGAGGCCGCTGCGTCCTTCTTTGATGTACACGTGTGTGTGTGTGTGTGTGTGTGTGTGTGTGTGTGTGTGTGTGTGTGTGTGTGTGCGTGTTTGTGTGTGTGTGTGTGTGTGTGTATGTGCGTGTGTGTGCGTGTGTGTGCGTGCGTGTGTGTATGTGTGCGCGCGCATTAAACGTGCGAGCGTCCGTCAGCGCCGCCACTAACCAAAGCGGCTACTTACTGGCGGTCCCCGCCCACGGCAAGTTATTTTTTCTTCGTCGACTTTTCTTTCTTCACATTTACATTACAATTACTTCTAATAACATCCCCTATGCTTTACTTGACCTCATTGTCAGTCAGTTCTCATTAATAACTCTGCGGGGACTTCCGGTGAACTCTGCGAACAACTTGCGCACAGAAGACGAACTTGAAAGGGCGGTAGATCACGTCTATAGTGACTGATTCTTGTGAAATGCAGGGACTGCGCCGGTGTCTGTCTTTTTGGTCAATGTGTTTCGTCTTCGCTGTAAACCTATTGGATAGAGTACAAATGCGTGGACAAGCCGCGCTCCGTTACGATGACCAAGTTATGTCAGTGCTTGCGCTCGTTTTTTATGTGTATTTTCCTTGTTTGCGCTGAGCACTGTTCCTTTTGTTCATCTCACGCATGTTTTCGAACATATCCTTTCCCCGATTGGCGATAAGACCCCCTACCTCTGCCAGTATACGTTTCTTGTCTAAACAAAGGAACTTGGCTCACAGTCGGGGCTTTCGCTAATCCTCACGTGATCCTCTCCATGCTGCCGAGGTCATGCATTATAAGAGGCATTAGCGGAGTATACGATCGACGACACCATCTCATTCCCAGAAAAAAGAGATGCCCCAGATTGGCCAAAGGAGTGCTGCCGTGTGTACGTGCGAAGTATTAGCTGCTCATCCCATGTACGGGCAATGGCGGCCAATGCTAAACCAACATTCGTGAAAACTTTTGAAAGTTAAGCCAGCTTTTAGGCGACACTTGCCAATATTAGAAAGGCTGTAACACACAGTATTCAGTTATAGTCGGCGTTACGTGGGTTAATCCTTGGATGCTCACAAACAAGCCGGCGAAGTTTCAGCGCATTTGGTCGAGCACTTAGTTTATAACGAATATTTTTATTATCACACTAGCAGCCCGAGAGCCCAACAATGACGCACTAGCGAGCCGTGGCGTAACAATGCACTTGCTTCGAGATCGTCCGTGTTGCAGCCAACGATTTTGTTTCGTGGTCAGCTGCGCGTACAATGGAGCCATTTCAGCTTTCTTGAGCTTGGCATTGAAAAGTGAATCATGCGCGGTGGCTGAAACTTGCGAGGAAGACGACATCTACTCTCCGCGAAGCGCGTGACGTCACACACGCCGAGGCAAAAATGGCGGTCACCGGCAGTGGGCGGGGTATATAAGCAGCGAACTTTATGGGGTTCATTTTGCAACGTATTATTGTTTTAAAGTCCATTTTCAATACACTGACGGCAAAATAGACCTTCTACTTCTATTTTTCGCAGAAAATTCCAGTTTGGTCATTTGGTAGGTGACCGCGCCATATAGTTCGCTCACAAAAGCCAGCGCTGACGCGCTAATCCGGGGCCCTGGACACGTTTATCTTAAGTGTGCACAAATTAAGCAAACGAAAATTACTTTGAAAATAATTTACGTCCGAAGATTTCTATTTAATTTCAAATATAGATTTAAATGATACTTTCGACGCACGCATACACGCCTTACGCAACCCATCAGACACTATAAGGTCCGCCCTAATGCGTCTATCTACATTCCGGCAGTAGTCTCACGTGATGCCATGTTTTGTAAGTAATCAGTATATAGAGCCACATAATCGAGCACACGTTTAACCAGAACTTGAGTGTCGGGATAGTGTTATCAAAATTGCGCGGGAAGATGGCGAGGAAAAGGGTGAGGGGAGGCAGATTCTTAAGGGCTGTTTCGGGAGAAGAAATTACGGAGGGCGCATAAAAACCGCAACTACACTCGGCAATAAGTTCCGTCGCCGAAAGCTAGCTTTCAGCGCTCCGTACGGACTCAATGGGGGCTATTACGGAGCCGAGTGGAAGGGACAGAGAAACATCGATGACACGGATAGCCTATACACTAGCTGCAATAGTAGCGGCGAGTCAGTACGGCCATCCGAGCCTCCCATTCAAAGCCGCGTCAGCACGTCGACTTCGACACGGCACGGCGGCCGTCAATGGCATAATCATCCCATTCCGAGAATCCTTCGCCGCTCCCCACTTCTCTACATCCCAAACCTTGATACTTTCGGTAGGATCACGATGAAAGGAACCGGGCGACATTAGGAAACGAGGATACCGAATTAGCGCGATTGCAAGCCAGTCTCTTTCCTTCCTAGGTGCTTTATTGCTTTCCTCCTCCTTGCGTCTGCACCGAATTTTTGCGCGCATTGTGAGAAGCTCTTCGCGACGCTGTCGTGGGCACAACGGTATCCCCTACGCCAGTGTATAATCAGTAACCTATATGGCATGAGAGTCTTTCCTCAGTAACGATAATAAAGTGGAGGAGGACTAAATGGACGAGTGGGAGGAGGTTTTTCACAGCGCCCCCCACTCCCTACTATGTCAATGTACTGGGGCTATGCTTGCGCCCCTCCCCTCCCACTAAGGTGAATGGGGTGGCCACCCCTCCTAATGTGATTTGATTGATTTGTGGGGTTTAACGTCCCAAAACCACCATATGATTATGAGAGACGCCGTAGTGGAGGGCTCCGGGAATTTCGACCACCTGGGGTTCTTTTAACGTGCACCCAAATCTGAGCACACGGGCCTACAACATTTCCGCCTCCATCGAAAATGCAGCCGCCGCAGCCGAGGACCTGAGGGTCAGCAGCCGAGTACCTTAGCTGCTAGACCACCACGGCGGGGCCCCTCCTAATGTGAAGGAATTCGAATTTGTGTGAGTGCGCATAGGAGTCCGTAACGCGCCGCGTGTGTGTAATTTCGGCAGACTGCTGGTCTCAATGACACCTAACTTCCCTTGAGCCGCACATACCGTAATGACATCGAAATAGAGGGCACGGTGAATTCCCTCGATTCCCGCCAGCCGATGTGACAGGTGCATCATTGCGATGTTAAATAGAATTCCTCCACATTAGAGGCATGGCTAAGGACAAGACAGATCACTCTTCCCACGTGTCTTACGTAAACGGTGGGAGATGCCAATAAAAGGTCATCGCATAGTGATCGCAATCGGAGAAGACGAAACTGCCGGATCTAGGACAGGAGGGGGGATCCCTATAAAGAAGCGCCGGACATACAACGGACGGCCGCAATGGGACGGCGACTTCCTCATTACTGTCCCCGGCCGGCGAAGCTGCCTCGGTCAACGAGAAAAAAGAAGCGCCGAACTCGACAGCACGCGTGCCTATAAATCTGACATAGAGAAGTGACTACCGTATACCTCGACCACACCGTCTTCCACGACCGCGTTTCCCATCCCTTAGTGGCCATTCTGTCGCTCTTACTGTCCACTTGGTGTCTGTCCTGTGCGTTACGTCGCTCAAAGGTCCATATCTCTCGTTTGATGTCAACTATGATATCTGGCACTCCTGCTGATAAGCGTTCGCAGGGGGCGCCCAGCCACGGTGGTCTAGTGGCTAAGGTACTCGGCTGCTGACCCGCAGGTCGCGGGTTCAAATCCCGGCTGCGGCGGCTGCATTTCCGATGGAGGCGGAAATGTTGTAGGCCCGTGTACTCAGATTTGAATGCACGTTAAAGAACCCCAGGTGGTCAAAATTTCCGGAGCCCTCCACTACGCCGTCTCTCATAATCATATGGTGGTTTTGGGACGTTAAACCCCACAAATCATCACCAGCGTTCGCAGGGTCCCCCATTAAGGGGGGGGGGGGAGCGAACTCTCACAATAGCGCACCCCCCCCCCCCCGGTGGTAGATTTCAATAAAGAAGCTTCGCAACGTACGCGAAAATTGAGAATTAAGAGATGGCACGATTCCTACGACGTTCCTTTAGTCCCTAACTTTCCGAGGGAGTATAGCGGAAACGGGGAAACGGGCAGTAAACATCTCTTAGAATATGTAAGCTTCCTTCAGTTATCTATGATTATGTACATCTTTATTTATTGGTTGCGATCGTTGGTCATGACATTACTATCGAAAGGCCAGTAATTATGTTCTCGTGCCGTTGCTTCTGCGTTATTTCTTTATGCGATGCATCTTGTCCTCTAGATTGCAATCGCATTTTTCTGTGCTACGGAATTTTAGCCCTACTTACGTGTCATTTCTGCAGTTTATTTACGAGTTCTAGTGATTTTTCTACAATATTTATTTACCACACGCACGCGAGAATTCTGTGCGGTGAATGCAACGTATGGTGCTAGAGGTCAAGTCAGGTGACGTTTATTTCAACGTCACCTTTTGCCACAAGCCCCATGACAATCTTGTATAAATAAATAAATAAATAAATAAATAAATAAATAAATAAATAAATAAATAAACAACATCAGTCATTTGCTCTGACATTACTGTCCAAAGTTTACATGCTCATAACCTTGCACTTAGAGAATGTCGGGACAGATACAAGTGAGATATGGAGCAGCCTTGGCGCCCTCCTTTATGCAGTTGATAGGGGGGGGGGGGGGGGAGAGACCGATTACTTTATCCTCTTTGTGCGCACGCCTAAGCTCCTGTTTGTTTCCCGACCCCTTCGGCCGTCCCCCGATCTCTTTATCGTTCTCCTATCTTTTTTTTTCTTTCTAGATGCTTCTTTATCGCCCATGTTTCAGCCCTCTATACTGGAACTGACACCACGAGTAGAGAAATAGAGCAGCTCGTCATTCTATATCGAACAAACGATCGCGATGTAGCTCGTCAACACGCGCGTTGTGTGCATCCTTGTCGGGCCCAGCTCGTGTCCCGAAGGGTCGTCAAACGCTCTAGAGTGAAACTGCCGCTGCTGCTTTGAAGTGCGCGCCGTTAGCCTCAGGCGCCTCAGCCAGCGTATATCTCGTACACGTGTCGCAAACAAAGCGCGCTGTTAGCCCGCGTCGCAGATAAATGGCCTCCCGGCGAACAACTGCAATTCTGTGATGCAGGGGCCACTTTCGTGATGCTTCGCAATGCACTGGAGCCTCGTGCTGAGTAAAGAGGGGTAAGTTTTAGTACGATATATGGCCGTAATCGCGGAAGAAAGAAAAAAAGAAAGGAGGGAGCATGACCTCGTGCAGCCAGCCCTGGCAAGTCAACTCGTTTTGAAGGGGAGAGTCTATTTGCGCCTCAAAAGCCCGCGATCACGTGGCCCAAGTTCAACGCCCCATACGGCGTGATTGGTAAAGCTCAGGCGACTTTGAGGTCACGTGACGAAAAAAAAAACTAACTAGAAGGCGCATTTCGTTTACAATACGGTTCGCTTACTTGTACAATTCCAAGTTACCTTACATTCTTGAGGTCGTGCATCCCCGCTGCGTAGATTAACTTGACGGCTTGATTATAGTTTGCTCTACTGCCCTACGGTACCCCGTTTTCTTCTGCGTTGCACTATACGATTGTTATGTGGGGTTTAACGTCCCAAAGCCACCATGTGATTATAAGAGACGCCGCAGTGGATGGCTCCAGAAATTTTGGCCACCTGGGGTTCTTTAACGTGTACCCAAATCTGAGCACACGGGCCTACAGCATTTTCGCCTCCATCGGAAATGCTGACCACCGCGGCGGGGCTGCGTTGCACCACAGAACACCTATACTAACACCAATTCATACCGCGTCGCAACTCGGTAGAATAGCAATATTTGATGGAGTTTAATGTCCCGAAAGCAGATCCGATTGTGAGGGACACTGTAGCGCAGGGTTGCGGTAATTTCGACCTCCTGGTGTTCTTTACTGCACAGTGTGCACCTGAGTCTCAGCACACGGGTCTCAAAGATATTTGCCTCCACCGAAAATGCTAGCGCTACGAATTCCGTCCTGCGACCTCCGTATCACCTAGGCAAGGGACCGGAGCGAGTTCTCGTCTCACTGGCGAGTCAGGTGTGTTGCCGTGTGGGTGCACAACATAGTACAGTGCAGGTCACTGATCAGCACATTTGTAAAATAAAAAAAAACGCAAAAAGACGCGCTTTAGATGGCCCTGACGACGTTTTACTATTGACACTGCTTTGAAAGAGCTCGAATTTTTGCATGCAAATCCGCTAAGGTGAAATGCTTAAGTGCGGGCGGTCAACAACTAAATTCGGTATACCGTGGCGCTAGAGACTTCTGCAGCGTGCCACGCCGGCGTTCTAGACAAGCTTATTTACCTCTGCAGGTTGTCAAATGCTTCTTGGTTACTTCTTCAGAAACAAATGAGAAGCGGCTATCTGTTTAACGTCGCGGGGCTCAAATAGATGGTTATGTGGAAGACTTCGGGCTTCCCACATGTAGACTTCAGTAGATTCCTTCGATGTAAAGCATATGGCACTAAAAGCCGTATCAGCAAATGCCAGCAAACATACCTGTTCCTAGGTGTTGATTGATTTGATTGATTGATATGTGGGGTTTAACGTCCCAAAACCACTATTTAATTATGAGAGACGCCGTAGTGGAGGGCTCCAGAAATTTTGACCACCTGGGGTTCTTTAACGTGCACCCGAATCTGAACGCACGGGCCTACAGCATTTCCGCCTCCATCGGAAATGCAGCCGCCACAGCCGGGATTTGATCCCGCGACCTACGGGTCAGCAGCCGAGTACCTTAGCTACTAGACCCCCGTGGCGGGGCGTGTTCCTAGGTGTGTTCGCCGCCACACAACTAGGGAGCCTACACGCAACACACTTGGCATTCCCCTCGACCGCACTTGTTACTCTCGTACCTACGCAACGACACATGACACATCAACGAGTGCCACAGCAGAGTGACTTCGATTACGCAGGTTTCCTTTGCCGGGCTCTTTAATCCGCCAGGGCACGCAGCGTGGAAGCGTAATGATGACAACAAAACGCGCATTACCCGCCTGCCTCCACCCCCCTACCATTTTCTTTTTCGTCACTTGATCACAGAGTCGCTTGACAAGACGTAGCCAGCTGAAGCCAATCGCTCTATCAATGACGTCGTATGTGACGTTGAAACTTGGGGTTACGTGAAATACTCTTTCGTTTCGACGCCAGCATGCTAGTACACTGTACCAGCAGTGTCGGCCGGACACGCGTCCTTTTGCGTAAGATCACGCCAGCAACGAGAGTTGCCGATACTTCGGAGCACGGCGCCCAGCATAGCTGTCCCGAGTTTATCTCGGGAACGCTCGCGAAGGATGGATTTGAGAGAAACGGGAGACGGGCGTGGCAAGACATACACACTTTATCACCCAAAACGGACAAAACCAATACACAGAGAATTCGCGTTAAAGCCCTCAACAGCTCATTAACACTTAATAACTCAATACCAATTAATAACACAATAACACTAAATAACACTAAAGAACACTAAATAACTCAATAAGAATCCAGCAAAATATTTTTTTTCCTTCTACAGAAATTGACTGATGCTGAAGTGTAGGGTACCAAATGGTAAAGTTTTATAGAATATATATATATATATATATATATATATATATATATATATATATATATATATATATATATATATATATATATATATATATATATATATATATAAACTTGTATTGTACATACGAAGGTATTTGCTCGAACTTTTGCGAAGTTTAGCAATATGATGCGCACGAATCTCGTTGTTTAGCTCTGTAGTTGACGCTTTCTGACGCACAATGATGCAGCGAATGTTGATTGATATGTGGGGTCCCAAAACCACCATATGATTATGAGAGACGCCGTAGTGGAGGGCTCCGGAAATTTCCACCACCTGGGGTTCTTTAACGTGCACCCAAATCTGAGAACACGGGCCTACACATTTAATGAAAAAACAAATTATACGCTTTGAACACAAATCCCTTATAAATTAATCCTGCAAATATAAGTTGTGTGAGTACAAAAGCTACATAAATGTAAAAATATAAGCACTGTAGTGCATATAGTGCCACAGTGCGAACCAGTTTCTCGACGCCGTGACACAGAGGTTGGTTCACAGTGCAATGGCTTTTTGGAAATATGCCTTCACGCATATTTATTTTGTATGATAGCATGTCTGTCTGACGACTTCTTTGGTGAAACACAACGTGAAAAAGGCACGAGAGCGTTTTTTTTTTTTTGAAAGAGAGGAGGGGTTCGATTATGATTTAAGTATGTTCGAGCGCGCTCTTGCATGTGTGCGGGTATACACACGCAAGCAAAATTTTAAAATAGGGGGCCCGAGAGAAGACATCGCAACAGAAGGCGACGAAAGCTCTGTTGAAATTTCTACGCGACACCGACTTGAACAAGCGACTGTAACAGCAATGTCACACACCGCGAAAGACAAGACTGGACTATGACTGAGTGTGCGCGCGTGTGCTGCCGAATGTGCTGCGTTTCTCTCTTCCCTCTCTGCTTTCTATCTTTCATCTCCACCATCCCCCTCCCATGCGTAAGGTAGCAAACCGGCTGCCTATAGGCTGGTTAACCTCCTTG
Source organism: Rhipicephalus microplus (assembly GCF_013339725.1). Taxonomy (NCBI): domain Eukaryota; kingdom Metazoa; phylum Arthropoda; class Arachnida; order Ixodida; family Ixodidae; genus Rhipicephalus; species Rhipicephalus microplus. Next base: position 88,179,993 of record NC_051175.1, on the reverse strand, counting down.
CCTTTCTTTTCCCTCTATTTTCCTTCCTTCCTTCCTTAAAATAGGGGGGGGGGAGGGGTTGAGCTCCCAGCCCCTCCACCTTTCGTTCCCCTTGGCTACGCCCCCGGCGGGGCACTCTGGAGTGCTCTAGGTCTCGATCGACTCCGGGCCGTCTTCGCAGAGACTCCGCTCTTTGCGGCAGCCAGTGCCGAGTTCTCCCGCCTATAAACAAACTTGACGCCTTGCTTATAAGCGCTGTGACTTTTAATACGCACCGGATACGTTTACGTACACACGTGACAGCTATAAAACGGTCCAATGAGAGAGAAATTCACTGGAGGATACCCGCTGACGTTCCGGGACGGTTTGATTGATTGATATGTGGGGTTTAACGTCCCAAAACCACTTTATGATTATGAGAGACGCCGTAGTGGAGGGCTCAGGAAATTTCCGACCACCTGGGGTTCTTTAACGTGCACCCAAATCTGAGCACACGGGCCTACATCATTTCAGCCTCCACCGGAAATGCAGCCGCCGCAGCCGGGATTCAATCCCGCGACCTGGGGGTCAGCAGCCGAGTGTACCTTAACCACTAGACCACCGCGGCGGGGCTCCGGGACGGTTTGACGTTTTATCGTTGACCGTATACATACTGAAGCCTGACTAGTCTAAGTTGTCTTCCCTGTCAGTGCTGATATCATCACAGATAGATATAAACTCAGATTAATCGGAATCCATCACAATTCGCCGTTTTCGTGAAGACAACGCGAGCGACGTCGAGGCCACAACCGAAACCACGAGCGCCCACATATACCAAACTGCGAACGAGCTTTGAAATTCATGTTGCGCACCCAGGACGGGACAGAGAAGAAGACACGGAACACATACACGGCGCTACACTTTCTGTGTCTTCTTCTCTGCCCCGTCCTGGATGCGCTATACCTCGAACAACATGAATAACCAACAAGCCCGCCGTGCAACCTTAGTCGAGCTTCGAAAGTCCCCGCGCGTGGGGAAACGAAAACCTCGAAAGCGAAGATGATGAAACACTACCTCTTTTACCCATTAAGTGGCATTACAGCTGTTCAGAAGTGCAGCACAGAGGGTGCCAAATTTTGAATTTGAAGTCGTCGTTAACATACTGACGATAAGAGGCGCGGCCACAAAAGTGTAAAATACTTCATGGCACGTATTATGACCGAGTTCACTTCGCAAGACGTATCCCACTCTGAACGAATTTCACCAGTGTCAAGCTTTTCCAATTTCCCCCAACGCTCGTGATTTAAGTTATCTTCGGAGACACGACAGTACTTAAAAACCACAGGAAGATCATCATCATCATCACGGCCACCACCACCGACAATAAACAGAACAACAATCACAGCAAAAAAGGCACCAAATTAAGTCTGTAAAAGGCTGTGGGAGCTGCTATTTTTCACGCTCATAACTATGCAAATACACGTAACGGCACGTTTTTTTTTTTTACTGTGCCGTAAACTGTATTATGCCTTTACGGGACAAAAACAAAAAAACACACACACCGACATGGCAGATAACACTGCGTTTATTGTGTTCTACCCCGCAGTGCAAGTTTGCATCAGGGCGCAGTATGTCCCGAGGTGTTCTACAAATGCAATTTTGAAGGATTCTGTTTTAAGTTATGTTTAGTGTAGCAGCTCCCGAAATAAAATCACGTTTTCACTGGAAAAACGATGCCATTGCCATAGGGTGACAAACGATATGACAGTTAGCCTCTAATTACCAATTTATTAATCCAGCGAAATTTCCAGGCGAATATTAATTGAGAAGTCGAAGCTAGCTCTTTTATTACCAGTGCGATTACTCCGCGTATCGTGGGAAATAAAATTGCGTGAACGTGTCGTAAACGACAAGGTGATCGCCATCAAGCGTAACTTGCGAACTAAGCCAAACATCACGACTTTATGTCGTAATAGCAACACGCCTCAACACATGAACATTTAACTGACAGGCGAACGCTCCACAAATATCACGGCAATGATGTTTTCAAGTTTTTAGCAGGCATATAACGATCAAACTCTCGAGTGACGTTAATTCGTAAACATTTTTCTTCTTGATTTTATTTTTTTCAAAGAACTGTGTAAGTTTGTTCGACGTGTACTGCAAATTAATTCGCTCTATACTAACCTCAACTGCACACATGAAAATATATATAATTTGACGCACCGTATAAAATTAGGGACAAGCGAAAATAGTGTTTCGAGGCTCCGTAGATTGGTGAGCTTTCAAATATATATATAAGAAAGCTGGGGAGAGGGCTTCTTGTTTTGTGTTGTTTTTAAATTCACAAAGAGTGCAGGACCGCCTATTGCAGCGTCTGCTACAATTTTGGTGAACGCGTTCTGTGCTCTTAACCAAATCACTCATGAGCTACCAACAATATGAGCTTGTGCATGTCGCTTCCTATCAGCCCCAAGACGAGACACGCGAAAGATATACAACGAAAATATTTAAGAAAAAAAAACACTGCATTCCACGCGTCTTTGCATTCCCAGAAATTAAACACAGACACACCACGCACACTATGCCACGAGACGTCCGGAAAGCGCACTATATATATATATATATATATATATATATATATATATATATATATATATATATATATATATATATATATATATATATATATATATATATATATATATATATATATATATATATATATATATTGCTACGGGGCGCCACAAATGAACATTCTAGAAAAGAGGACGATGTTTAGCGCGAGCTCGTGCAGACCGGGCTCCATATTGTATGCCTGCCTGTTTACCGAAAGTAAAGGCATTTTTCAGACGCCTTCTCCCCGTAACATTTTGGTGGAGAGTGCGGGTCTTCCCACAGTCAACACCACGACGATTCTACGCAGCGGACGTTCCTTGGCTGCCTGTGCGATGCCTGATCAAGACGAACACGAGGATTCTTCGGAGACTACCCCAAGCGTGCTTCGTCCAACTACGCAGCCACCAACAGCACCGCATCCAGCTGCTACTAACCGCACCATCGTCCTGACTCAACCGCGTGACCCAGGCACATTTTCGGGCAGTGACAGTACTGACGTGGAGGAATGGCTTCAGCTGTACGAAAGGGTGAGCGCTCTTTACAACTGGGATCCGACGCTCATGTTGGCCAATATTATTTTGTACCTTGATGGTACAGCTAAACTTTGGTTTTCCAACCACGAGGAAGATATCACGAGTTGGGACATCTGTAAGCAAAAACTCATCGATCTCTTCGGCAAGCCCATCGGGCGTCGTCGTGCTGCGCAGAAAGAACTAGCGTCCCGACTCCAGTCCGGCACCGAGTCGTACGTCACATACATACAGCATGTGCTCGCCCTCTGCCGGAAGGTTGATGACAAGATGCCGGAATCTGAAAAGGTCGCGCACATCCTCAAAGGAATCGCCGATGACGCTTTCAATCTCCTCGTATATCGAAACTCATCGACCGTAGATGACGTTATTAATGAATGCCGACGCTTCGAAGACGCGAAAAGTCGCCGCATCACTCCGCACTTTTCGCGTCTTCCCAACACGGCTGCAACATCAACCTGCGAGGACGCCCGTTTGGCACCAGCCCATGCTGCATTCCGACAATATCGTGCGCATCGTGCGCCACGAAATCGAAGCAGCATCTCCTCTGTCTGACCAAGTCCAGGCCCCTGACGACTCTCGCGCCACGATTTCCTTAATCAAGAGTGTCGTACGCCAGGAACTAGCCAACGCCGGACTTCAGACGCTATGCCCCGTTAACCGACCTGACTACCGACTGCCCAGTACACCTAATATGTCCCGCGGACCGAACAACCGCCCACGTTACCGGAACCCGGCAGAATGGCGAACTTCCGATGACAGACCGATCTGCTTCAACTGTGGACGAGTGGGCCATATTTCACGTCATTGCCGCACTTCCTGGGGTTGGCAGCCATGGTCGCATTATGCCAACACCCGACGCCCACTTGCTGGCTCTCGGATGCCGATCTACACGGCACAAGATGATGCTTCGCCATCCAGGCCCGCCCAACCAAGCCGCTCTCCGTCGCCCTCTGGACGCATGTCCCGCTCAACTAACCGACGTCGCTCCCCCTCGCCCTCCTACCACCAGTCCTCGGAAAACTGACGGGCGCAGCTCCTAGAGGTGAGCCTGCTTCGACGACCCGACCCAAAATTCCTCTACACACGATACCCGGACACAACAACTTGATTAAAGTAAATGTTGACGGTACTTCTGTGGCAGCACTCATTGACACCGGCGCTCACATCTCAGTCATGAACTCCAGCCTTTGTGCTCGACTCAAGAAAGTGCTCACTCCTGCTCCGATCACTCTTGTCCGAGTAGCTGATGGTGCAACACCAGCGGTCACCGGGATGTGTGCCGCCCGTGTCACTGTTGCTGGACGTCATACCACTGTTCTGTTTTACGTACTGGACCACTGCCCACATGACATCATATTGGGACTCGATTTTCTGTCGGAACATTCCGCCCTAATTGACTGTTCTGCTGGTGTTGTTCAGCTCGTCCTACCACACGCCGTTGACCCTCCTGATCCTGCGCCGCCAAAGCTATGCTCCGCCGACTTTGTTCGCCTATCTTGTCGAGCTGTGACGTATATCGACGTCTCTTCTGATCCACCTGTGGCTGACGGCGATTATGTCATTTCACCTAATCCTACAGTACTCTGTTCGCTCAATGTTGCGTTCCCTCACACCATCATCACAATGAAGAACAACGTGGCATGTCTCCCTATTGTGAATTTTGGACTTTGCTCTGAAGTGCTGCCACGAGGAATATCCCTTGCAACCCTTGCCCCGGCCGGCGACTTCCACATATCGGCCTTAACAGAGGATACACCGTCATCTACAAGTATTCAGTCGCGCAGTACACTAGACTGCATAACTGGAATGATTGCCTCTGATCTCCCGGCCGAGCATGTGTCTGCGCTTCGTGGCCTTCTTGCGTCGTATGAAGACGTCTTTGATCTCTGCGACCGACCCCTAGGTCAAACGACCGTCGTAAAACATCGGATCAACACCGGTGATGCAAATCCAGTACACCGGCGACCCTATCGAGTTTCCTCCACCGAGCGCCACGTGATCCAGCAAGAAGTCGACAAGATGCTTGCCCGAGACATCATTGAACCTTCTTCAAGTCCTTGGGCTTCGCCCGTTGTGCTTGTGAGAAAGAAGGATAACAGCTGGCGCTTCTGTGTCGACTACAGAAATCTTAACAAGGTTACGAAAAAAGACGTGTATCCTCTGCCGCGGATAGACGACGCTCTTGACTGCCTTAGTGGCGCAAATTATTTCTCTTCCATCGACCTTCGTTCCGGGTACTGGCAGATATCAGTTGATGACCTGGACCGTGAAAAGACGGCATTTATAACTCCCGACGGGCTCTATCAGTTCAAAGTAATGCCGTTCGGTTTATGCAATGCCCCGGCTACATTCGAACGAATGATGGACGCTCTTCTTCACGGTTTCAAGTGGTCAATCTGCTTATGCTACCTTGATGACGTCATTGTTTTTTCGCCAACTTTCGAAACACACCTCGAGCGTCTCTCAATAATTCTTTCGGTTTTCCGCAAAGCAGGGCTCCAACTAAACTCGTCGAAATGTCACTTCGGCCGCCGGCAGCTTACTGTCCTTGGACACCTTATCGATTCTTCTGGTGTTCGTCCCGATCCTGAGAAAATCCGTGCCGTCAAAGATTTCCCTGTGCCGACCTCTGCGAACGATGTTCGAAGCTTTGTGGGCCTTTGTTCTTACTTTCGTAGATTTGTGCGGAATTTTGCTGACGTCGCACGACCACTCACGGAACTACTAAAAAAAATGTGACTTTTGTGTGGGGACCTGAACAAACCAGAGCATTCGTTGAACTGACGAGTAGACTTACGACGCCACCGATTCTCGGCCACTTTGATATATGCGCTCCAACGGAAGTGCGTACCGACGCCAGCGGCCACGGCATCGGAGCCGTTTTGGCACAACGACAGCATGGCTGCGAGCGCGTTATTGCATACGCTAGCCGTCTTTTATCGCCAGCAGAGCGAAATTACTCCATCACAGAACGCGAATGCCTCGCACTCGTCTGGGCAGTGGCTAAATTTCGGCCTTATTTGTATGGACGCCCGTTCACGGTTGTCACTGATCACCACGCCTTATGCTGGTTGTCGTCCTTAAAAGATCCTAGTGGACGTCTCGGCCGGTGGGCTCTACGGCTACAGGAATATTCCTACACGGTTGTCTACAAATCAGGTCGCCACCATGAGGATGCTGATTGCTTGTCGCGTCATCCAGTAGACCCAGCAGACCTTTCTGAGAGCGATGAGTCTACTTGCGTTTTGGCACTTTCCGCGTTTAGCAACATCGGAGATCAGCAACGCCGTGATCCTCACCTCAGAGATATAATCCTTCGGCTTAGTGGTCCCACAACTCCTCCTTCTCTCCGTATGTTCCTGCTCCAAGATGGCGTCTTATATCGCTACAGCATGCATCCTGACGGACCTGAGCTGCTGTTGGTCATACCACAACATATGCGTCAGACTGTCCTTGCACAGTTGCATGATATTCCGACAGCTGGTCACCTGGGAGTTTCAAGAACTTATGACCGCGTTCGACGTCGCTTCTTTTGGCCCGGTATTTACCGATCCGTCTGCCGTTACGTCGCCTCATGCAAATCCTGTCAACACCGCAAAAAACCAGCAACCCTTAAAGCGGGACGCCTTCAACCCATTCAGATCCCATCCGAACCATTTTATAGGGTAGGTGTTGACTTACTAGGACCGTTTCCTTTATCGGCGAGCGGAAACAAGTGGATAGCAGTCGCCACGGATTACACCACTCGGTATGCAATCACACGGGCCCTTCCTACCAGTTGTGCGACCGACGTCGCTGACTTTCTTCTAGAAGACGTCATATTACACCACGGCGCTCCTCGGCAACTGCTTACCGATCGGGGTCGCTACTTTTTATCACAAGTTATCCAAGACATATTGCACTCTTGCGCTACAAAGCACAAGTTCACAACAGCGTATCATCCTCAAACCAACGGGCTCACGGAGCGGCTAAATAGAACCATCACGGACATGCTCGCCATGTACGTTTCTTCCGACCATCGTGACTGGGACTTCGCCCTTCCATTTGTAACTTTTGCCTATAATACGTCTCGGCATGACACTGCAGGTTTCTCGCCATTTTTCCTCCTGTACGGACGAGAACCTACGTTGCCTTTCGACACGCTCCTTCCTGCCGTTGGCCACACGTCTGAATATGCCCGCGATGTGATTTCTAGAGCTCTAGAGGCACGTGAGATTGCTCGCCGGCGTCTGAGCGATTCGCAGGAACGACAACGACAGGTCTACAACGCGTGCCATCGTGATGTCCACTTCAGTCAAGGTGACACAGTCCTTCTCTGGACGCCGTCGCGGCGAGTTGGCCTGTGCGAAAAGCTGACTTCACCGTACTCGGGTCCGTACCGTGTGGTGCGCCAAGTCACCGACGTGACATATGAAATTGAACCTCTTAACGCCACCAGCGCGCGATCGTGTTCTGACATTGTTCACGTCACTCGGCTGAAACGATTTTACTCAGACCAACCAAGCACCGAGACGGTGCCTTCGCCGCCGGGGGTGATGCTACGGGGCGCCACAAATGAACATTCTAGAAAAGAGGACGATGTTTAGCGCGAGCTCGTGCAGACCGGGCTCCATATTGTATGCCTGCCTGTTTACCGAAAGTAAAGGCATTTTTCAGACGCCTTCTCCCCGTAACAATATATATATATATATATATATATATATATATATATATAAAAACACGCTATCACAGCCACGCGCGTTTTCCCCCGAAATTCGTAGCGCGAAAAGTCGAGCGCTTCGAGGGAAAGGGCACGGCATTTTGAGCCGATAATGATCTCTGACGTGCAACAGTTCTAATACCACAGTATCACTCACGCGCGCTGGAATTTGGCGCCGGCTTTCACATGCCTTGGGAAGGCGACGCAGTAATAATAGTGTTCCAATCAAATTCAGTGCCTAAACTTCTACTCAGGAAACGCACCCCCTAAGCATCGAAACAAGCAACGCTTGCCTCGCTACGAGAGAACACACACCAAAGCGCTTTCGGCACCGCAAAGCGTTTACTGTCCTAGGGCGACAGCTTTCGCGAACCAACGCGCAATAAAAAAAGATCAAACGCTCCCCCCGAAAATTCCGACGCGCACCGCTGGAACGCGATCAGAGTCACGAAATCGGCGTTTGTTTTGATGCCTGTTTCGGTTTAACGCAAGGAAGAACCGCGCTTTCTCTTTCCCTTCGCTCGTTTCTCTCGTGTCTAAAGTGCGCGAAAAGATGAAGTGTTACAAAGAACGACATCGGTGAGCTTACCGTCATGCTGCTGATCGCTGCTTCACGACGAGTCGACGAGGTAGACGGGGGATAACGACGACGCAAGCGTTTGAAACCCATCGAGCGGCGGGATCACATGGAAGCGACCTGTCAGCCAGGCATCCACTGGCGATCGCGAATGCAAGCTGCGGCTGCATGGGGAGAGAGGCCCGGCTGTGCTCGGCTGCCTGCTTTCGCTTCGCGGGAGCCAGGACATCACGGATCATGCGCGAGATTTCAGTTTGCAAACGGTTCGTCAGATGGCGGCACAATACAAACAAACCACCCTCTTGTTTCATACGACGGCCTGTCACCTTTGTATAAATGTTGCGAACGATTAGGTGGAATCTGGAACATGGTGGTCGTGATGTATTGGTTGTTTGCCGTGGACAAAAAGCATGGCCTTCGATATTGTTGTTATCAATAATTTGAGATTTGCGGCAGTCATCTGTGGTTTGGCTTCGAGTCGCAAACATGACCGTACGAGAACGGTAGTTTACAAAAAAAGAAAAAAAAACGCTTTTCTAAAACAGCGCGTTCTTATTTGGGTCAGTAATAAGATTACATGATTTCACAGCATTTCAACATGACGAAAACTTTATGGTCTGTATTGTTTGGTGTGGATGAAAGGGCTTAATGTTATCACCTAAAAGAAACGTCAAGCTGAATTAGCGAGACGTCAAGCTGAGTTAGCGGACGACAAAATTTGCGCTTTCTTTTTTCTTTCCTTTCTTCCTTTTCTCTGTTTCTTTGGAATTAAATTTCACGTTGGGGTTTTACGAGCTCAAGATACATGATATGATATGACCACGGGATCGCTGCATCTCGCATTCAATATTTGCACCTAGACTCTCTATCTCTCTTTCGCTCCTCTTCTTCTTTTTTTTACAGGATAACCAGGTCATCATGAACATCACGAACCATCTTTATCTAAGTGTAGCGAGATCCAGATGTGGAATCTCGCCACTTTATTCTCCAGGATCAAAGCGGAGTGGCGACGGCTGCCTGCGTTCTAGACGCCAGGCGCGAGGACTGATCTAACACGCGCCTCGACAGCGAGAGGCGCAACGCGGTGACTAATGTGCGATGATGATGATTATGAAGTCGCTACATACGAATTAAAAATAAAAGTGACCATGGCTACCCTACAGACTCAGCTAGCGAAAAAAAAAGGAACAGTTACCTGATCAGCATTTACCCATTCAACCGAAAACCGATGACAGGTATGTGCCATGAAAATTTGGCAAACCACATCACTAACCACAGATGCACTAGAAACATAATTTAGTGGTTAATCAATTAATTATTAATTAATTACGAATCGACCATCATACCCACAAAAGTCGAGGTGGAATCACTTCAAATGAGCTTACCCATAATACAAAGCTTATGCGAGAGTCTATAAACAACTGAAACAGAAATCTCTGCGCTATAGAGCATTGCTGGTGGGTGGCAGGGTGTAGTCAAGGTTGGGGGGGCGGGGGGGCTTGCGCACACATGCTAACCCGCGCACTAACATGCATAAAGTATGGTTGAGCTCCCCCTCCCCTTACCACACATTCAACCTCAAAAAAAAAAAAAAAAAAACTCTGGCTACACAAATCCTCTCCACCAGACGTGAAGCACATACCAGCTGGCGGGTAATAATGTATTCTGCGTGGAAATCAAGCATTCTATCGCAGACTTCTCCAAGTCTCTGAACTACTTTTCAAATAGACCTTAATGTTCGTGAAGCGTCATTTGTGGTTGCAGTGCTGGCTATCCAATTTTATATCGAAACATTACACGTGTACTCCAGTGATGGAGCCGTCATGCATATAGGGTTAAAGTCAACTATAGTTAAGCGCCATCATCTGAAATCGATTTATGCAGCAGTGTCCAGGGCTGCCATCCTCGCAAGTATACCAGCGCTTCATATCAGGTAACGCTTCTGGTGTAGCTAACATCCATGTTACTGTTGCCATCGTTGCGCAACTGTGAACAGCTGGTTATTTAAAACATATGCGGCTGTCTGATATATGTCTATGCGAGCGCATTTGTACATGCATCTTTAGCGCCAATTCGTAAGGTATCACACAATAAAAAAAAATTCAACACATTCACCTTCCATCCGCATGCTTCACATAACACTGGTTCGCAAGGCACGTGGAATTTGGCGAATTTATTTATTTATTATTTATTTATTCTGTAGCGAAGCCTCCGAACTCTGAAATGGGTCGAACTTTTGAGTACCTCCTAGTGGGGCTACCCAACAAGGGCGCCGCTCGCACTGAGAGTCCGTGCTTGACCGTGACTGTCGCCATTGTGTATGCTCGCTGGTTGCCGGCTAATAAACGCCTTAACAATTTATTTATTTATTTATTTATTTATTTATTTAGCATTTCTTTTCACATAAAAATGCAAAAGTAATGGTTGGGAACTGTCTTCGCGTTCAGCGAAGCAATGTGCCAAAAATTTATTATGACACTTCTTCGGGTCCTGATTACTTTCGTTGTCTCTGTGTACAAAGACAGTGTAAATGACCAATACAGAACATTTATGTACAGCGAATAAGATGAAATGATCAATGAACATTACTGGCGAATAAATGAAAGTCCACATGATCTGAAGTGCGGCATTTTTAAAATAGCACCACGTCGCATTGGGATATTCCACAATTCACTGGAGGTGCATTTCGAGTTTGATCGAAGCGCTCAGTACCGTGTACACGCTATATGAATATCGTCCAAGAATCGTACGGCAGGCAAAGTGGAAAAAACATTTCCACCCAACCAAAGACCGATGTTATATGAAACTTCGCAATGAGGACGTATCAAGTGCATAGGTCGGCGAACTCACTCCTAAGTCGACTCACTTGGACCGAATCAGACTCAGATCGAGCTGTGAGTCTGAGTCTTAATCAGTCCGACTGAGTAATATTTGAGGAGTTTGAGTGCGAGTGAGTTTAGGACAGGTAATAACTGACTTAGGACAGGTAATAACCACGGAGCCGAACCACGGGATTGAAGTAACTAGAAGAATAAGAATGGGGTGGAGCACATTTGGCAAGCACTCTCAAATTATGACAGGTAGATTGCCACTATCCCTCAAGAGGAAGGTATATAACAGCTGCATCTTGCCGGTACTTGGCTACGGAGCAGAGACTTAGAGACTTACAAAGAGGGTTCAGTTTAAATTGAGGACGACGCAGCGAGCAATGGAAAGAAAAATGGTAGGTGTAACTGTCACGGACGGCTATTTTTGGCGACACCGCGTCACGGCAATTAACGGGCGCCGTACTCCCCGACTGACCGTGAGAAACGGCGGCGCATGAAAGGGAGCCGAGAAGTGCAAAATGGGGTGCTCTTCTTAGAACGTCGCCGCTGACGGTTAATCCTTTTGTAACTGTGGCGGCGTCTGCAAGGTCGTAGAAGGCCGCGGTATACCCCGAACAAGGATTAGACTACAAGACGCACCGGCTGAGAGCCAAACGTTTGACCGTTCCCACGGGGAAAAGCGTGGGAAACGCTCTGGTGGCCAAGCCGTATGACAACAACCCGACAGGTTGTCACTCTCGCTCGTTGAGGGCCCTCTCCCAATTAAAAAGGGGTGGGGTCAAAATATTTTTGGGGCGGAGTTTCCCATCAATTAAACGCGCATGATTGGACCCAGGTAGAGGTCTCTTGTCCCCAAGGAAGAGAGCGAGGAGACACGAGGGGGATTTAAGCGCAGGATTTTGCCCTGCTAGGCAGACTAGTCGCTGACCAAGATGGTGTAGAAACAGATCAACAAGCATCTCTTCTAGAAGTTTTTAGTGTGGCTCTGTATCGGCTGGCCACCTAAACTTAGCCGTTCGTCTAGTTGTGACGCGATATTAACGTCTGCAACGTAGACATCGGGACTTCGCCTCGAGTTAGCTCAACCTGCTCGAAGTCACCTGCAAGCACTAGCCTCCCGGAGCCACCAGCGTTGCAACACCGCCGACATCGCAGTCGTGCCAGAACTCTCTTCGACTTCTCGCATCCGATCGTCGGGGACACAACGCTGCCGGTCATCACACGTATGCCTTCACCTGTTTATATCTTCGAACTTTCTCCTCCGTCGTTCTATTCTTGTTAGATTGTGTAGTTTGTAATAGTTCTCTCTCGTAAGCTGATTTATTGTTTCTGTTATATATTTCTTTAGTTGTATCAAGTGTCGATGTATTTTGTTAGTTGTATTTAAGTGTTGTATTAGATCCCGTGTGCTGCGATATCCCTAGAGTAAAGTTGTTTTGTTTTCTCACGTTTCTGATCTCTTCACTGTCTCTGCTTGCGTACGGAACGAACCGACCTGCTGTCATTCCCGTCGCCGACTTCGCGCTGGCGACGCTAGAGTGGCAGCTTGTAACAGTAACCTTAAGAGACAAGAAGAGAGCAGAGTGGATATGGGAGCAAACGGGGGTTAAGGATATCATAGTTGAAATAAAGAAGAGGAAATGGACATGGGCCGGGCATGTAGCGCGTAGACAGGATAACCGCTGGTCATTAAGGATAACTAACTGGATTCCCAGAGAAGGCAAGCGGGTTAAGGAGAGACAGAAGGTTAGGTGGGCAGATGAGATTGAGAAGTTTGCGGGTATAAATTGGCAGCAGCAAGCACAGGACCGAGTTGACTGGCGGAACATGAGAGAGGCCTTTGTCCTGCATTGGACGTAGTCAGGCTGATGATGATGATGATAATAATTATCATGATGATGACGATGATGATTATGATGATGATAATGGTGGTGGTGGTGGTGGTGGTGGTGGTGGTGGTGGTGGTGGTGGTGATTAGATCCGATGACGGACGTTTTCGTGAGTGTGTGTCCGAGTGAGTTCGGCTCAGCTGAGACTGAGTCCGAGCAAGTCCAAAGCGCGAGGAATATATTTCTTGAATGAGTCTGAGTGAGTTTCACTTTTGCTTGCTGACCTACGGTCATGTCTATTCATCTTCAGCATTACTATCAGCGTTACCTAGATTCACGCTTGTACTCACGTCTGCTCACACGTTTAACCAAAGTCGTGTCTTTTATACACCATTTCAACATTTATTGACCAGAGGCGCGAATTTCGAAAAGGAAAACCTTGACCCCCCCCCCCCCCCCCTACGCCAACAACTCTTCTAAGGAAATATTCCGTAAATATATCTCTTATGGTGTCATCTTTTTCAAGAAAAATGATCCTGGTTTACGAGCACTAAGAAGTCGTATTCGATGGCACTACATCCAACTGCGTCAAGAAGAACACCGATTACGTGATATATTGGTGTTGTGGAGGTTGATAGAGCCTAGACATTATGATCGAAGAAGATCATTCTAGGCGAACGGAGAGAGAGAGAATAAACTTTATTGGGTTCCAGCATGCGGGATTTCCTCCGGCCGCGCAGGGCGTGGGGTTCACCCTATCTCACGTTACACTAGAAGTCCTAATGTCACGCGGGCCTAGACCTCAAGGCCTTCGTGCCCCGTCGCCGCTCGGGTTACTGAGGGTGTCCCCCTTTCGCCTTTGCAGCGCCAGTGCGACCTCGAGCTGCCGGACGGCCCTTCGCTGGTCTTCTGGGTCCGTAGACCCCACACGCTGTTCTACTTGCGGCGGTAACACCGGACCGTCCGCGCTGTCTGCGTCACATCCCCAGAGTATGTGAGCCAGGGTGGCTCTCGCGCTCGCGCACACACTGCACGACGACGACCAAAGACACGACGACGACCAAAGAAGAAGGCGAGGAGCAGCTGCTCGATTACGGCGACATCCTCGCGTGGTACAGGGAGCAACGGCGTGGCTTCCCGCCTCCGCACAGGGATCTTACCCGGTGGGAGGCGGTGAGGTTGCGCCAGCTCCAAACCGAGACTGTGCTGACCCCATCGCTAGCGCGACACGTGTGCCCCGAACTCTACGTAGGCGAACGGACTCGTAGATCTACTCACCTCGACTCACTCAGACTTAGATTGAGCCGTGAGTCCGAGTAAGTCCGAGTGAGATCCCCAAGTTTTGTCAACATATTGTCAAGTGTTCTGACTGGTGAAATAAGTATGGTTGACCGGTTTCAATTTATTTGTTCATTAAACTTTCTAAACAAAAGTTATTTCTGAATATTGTTAAATAAAAAGAGCTAAACTACACATTTCGAGGCATAAAGTCGTTTATTTTTTGCTGAAACGAATGGAAGCGCACCTATAGTTTGCGCCACACTCGTTTGCGAGCATGTATGCGTGATAAGCACTGATGAGCTTTGAGACGAATGAGCTCCTTCCTGTCTAAGTGTACATAGACCACCTTCTTTCCAATCTTCATCGAACTTTATTGAAGACGCCTCATTCAATTCAGCTCAATTCAAGTATTTCTTCATAATTTTATTTCACATTACAAAGTATGCAAAGCGCATGCCTATTAACCCAGAGCCATCAATCCACGGTCAGTCGCATTTCAATGGATGGGGACGAAATTTAATGAACGCGCGTTTGCAAACCACGGTAGGGGCCGTCGGCATGATGAAGCGCTTGTATACTGACGTCACGACGCGTAGGCACCACCCATCCCAAAGCTCGCCACCGCCCTCTACGATCACGTGACAAATGGCAAAGCAGGTGCAGCGCTGCCTGCAGGCACAGCACGTCGGCAAGCCCCACGAGCATCACATATCGGTGCGATATGTATTATGCTGAGCAGACTGACTTATGTACCAACGCACAAGCCGAGGAACATGACCAAAATCTAAAGAAAGAAAAATCACAGCTTTGTCACGAAGGCGAAGTATGAATGCGATAGCAACAAATTGAAAGGTCGAGCGAAGAATGGCAACTAGATCGAAACGTGCCGCGTGCTGCTCACGCACAAATGACGTGCGAAACGCACTCGAAGGTACAAGGGACGCGAATAAGCGTCTCAGTTGTTACTTTGCTGTGTCTGAAAAGCGCGCCTTTTTCGCAAACGGAGAGTGCGCAGCGAGTGCAGTGACCTTTGTGCTCCCGGTGACTGCAACATAATCGTTCCGGTGAAAGCCCAAGGCGTACGATTCTCCCCACGGCGAGATAAGCGCGTGCACGTGTGAGCGTCTGCCCTCCTTCCCCCTCCACAGGGCAAAGTACGCATGGAAGATGAACGCATCAGTGCAAGTCACTGAGTCGTGACGATCTGGCGACGCGCGCTCATTGCGCCATCTCACTGGTAATGCTGAAAACACAATAGTTCTTCTGAGATCGCCGTCGGCAGCGGTAAGTGGTGTACCTTGACATTTCAAAGTTGAAGGAGGTGCTCCTTCGTGGCTCAGTGGCTAACGCCACGCACTCACAAGCAAGAGGTCGGGCGTTCAATTATGCGCGCCGGAGTCTTTTTCTAGATCATGTTTCTTTTCTGCAATTCCATATATATATTTAGATACGTATACATATACGGTGAATGACGGCGGTCACCGACGCTGGTGGCAAAATCCAGCCGACAGTGTACATATAATTGCTATCTCAATAAAATGAACTTGCGCACTGCAAGGTCTGCAAATGCGAACCACGATTTCGTGAAGTGACGATCCTGGGTAAGAGTAAGTATCAGACAGTACAGGAGTTACTAGAAGCCTTTTTATATCGGTAAGTTGGGTCATGAATGCATGCGTAAGGGACACGTCGCCACAGCTGCGATCTTTTGAGGTGAGGTTGTTTGAGAGGTGGGTATACGTTAGGCAGTGTTGCGTCGGTCTTTTGTATATATCACTCTGCTTCGTACTTCGAATAAATCATTTGGAAGTGCCGCCCATGTCGTCGGGCACTTCTGTGTGCTGGTTTTTACTACCGGCAGTATGTCATACAGCGCGCGATGTTTGCTTCTTCGCTATAGACACGCGGAACACGCCTCCAGCTGTACGCGTCACGTGACCTCATACTCTCTTCGAAGAGCGCGTAACAGAACAATGCCGCTTTGTGTATGCGACACACATCGTCGAGAGCCTCAGACGAGTCAAGAGGTCCAGGAAATTTTTATTTCTCGTAAGTTGTTCTGAACCGTAAGTGCAGATTTATCTTGTACAAGCAGCCCATACGTTTCTCGTTTAAACACGTTATTGCGAATGTTTTTATTACTTTTATTAATTAATTCATTCTTTATTTTATAAATACTTCGCTCATCGGTATTATATAACGGAGTGGGACTACAATACTTCAGCCACTCTTAATGTGAAAAAGAAAAACGTAGGCGCTGCTTCGGTGAAAGCATGTCAGCAGTAGAGTAACTGTATATGATACATTTGTATGTAAGCAGCCATAAACAGTAATTCTAGTGAGAAGGTGATAAAATCGACGTCGTAAGGAATGACGTCACAGTTTACAATTACTGGATAGAGTAAGGACAACGTAAATTTACCACCGCGCACTCAGTGGCCATAGCGACGTTTAAAGAATAAACGGTGCGACGTATTCGTGCCGGTGGTGAGATGTATGGTGTGAGGGCGAGGGACTGTAAAATATGCAAACCAATGTCAAAAGCAGGAAATGCGATGTCGGAACGGGGAGGTTGTCAATCGGAGGATTCTTGGTATTTGAGTTGATATTCACCGGCAGCGTGGAAGTATAGAATATACTGACAAATTTTATCTGCACATCAATGCATCCCACAGCATAATTTTTAACAGCATATTTGCTATGTAAAGCAGCTGGATGGATACGACATCCATTTCTGTTCAGATTACACGGGATCTAAGTGTGTACCATAAAGAGAACAATTACATAGCTAATCAATAAAAGCTGGTTCATTGAGACATCACATCCCCTACAGACAAAAATTCGTGAAATGTACTAATCATTCCAATCGGCATGTGTCTGTTGCTTAGGGAAAATAGTTTCTGGTTTAGAAAAAGTGGTTTACGATTTAGAGTACTTCGTACTCTACTATGGGAGAGCATAAAGCCGTCCCGTCATAGTTTCTACCAACAATTTCGAGATAACGCAGCCGAATTCCATTTTAAAACATTCCGCACACAATGAACGAGATATTTCCAGTTCGTGTAGGCGCAGCTGGGCTAGCTAAGAACAGTTCACGTTGCGTATGATGACTGCGCGGAAGGAACGGTAGATCAAAACGAACATACGGCACGTTCTTTGTACGTGCATGTGTTTCTTTTTTTTTTCTAAATAGAGGCTGTGTCATCCGCGTTTGTCGACACTGTTTGTCGCGTGTAGCTGAACTTTAAATTCTTAATAAAAGGCTTGCTTCCTCAATCCGTCTTCAAATCTCATTACTATAGTTTATTGATACTCCCGGTATATTCGACCTCGACTGCCCATTTCCAAAGGTTGCGGAAGCCACCGTTACAAGAACTGCAACGGTTATAGGATTGTTGAAGATTATTTTTATTCCGCGCGCCTCTCGCTTGATAAATACGTATTTGAAGCCGTCTCCCGTACGACCTCGTGAGACTTTTTATATATTATAAATCGTAAGTTGCTTTAAATCCGTTTTTATGTTTGGCCACGAACAATGACAACGCTCATTGCACCCAGACAGTCCATTACATCGCATACTACTAAAATAAATTTCCGCGAAGTGAGCTCAGAATACCTGACGCAGCTTACGAAAATGTCGGATGCGAGAACACAAAAGCTATAGCCACGACAAATGAAAAGCTCCTGCAGAGTGCTTATATAAAGGGAATCGGGTTTTATAACAATGAATGTACGGAACCGCGACTATTTCTATCCAGCTATATATGAGAAGTGGCTTTGCGCACAGATCTTCGGTATGCCAAATGTATGGTAATCTCACTCTTGCATTACGTATAATCTCATACGATATTGCATATGTTCCATATGAGAACGCATATGAGATACGTATCCAAAGATATCGTAAGATCATGTATGAAAACATAGATCATGCGTGTTTGCTTTGAATTCCACGCACACATCATGTTCAGAAACCACGTACTAATTGGTATACGCGAAAACACGTGCGAATACTTTTTTTTTCTTCTCCGATAACACATATGCCGTATATATGGTAATCTCACGAGATATTGCGTATTTCTCATATGAGAATACGTAAGTAATGCACGAGACATATCCAATATTATAGCGCAATCATGTACCAAAATAGACACGATCGATTTACGCGTGTTTTGAATTCCACGTGCGCAACATATCCAACGAGCTCGTATTGACATAAGCGAAAAACATGCGTGAACATTTCTTCTCTCACATAACACATACGCCACATATCCAATATTCTCGGAAGATATTGCACGTCTCACATGATAACACATATGCATATGAGACATGTTCTATATTATCGTGAGACACATGAAAGAGACATGACGCACATGTGTTTTGCACTACACGTATCCAACATGCTAAACAATACGGTGTCAATCGCCATAAATGAAAACATGTACGCGCGAATAATAATTCTTCTAGGATAACAACTACGTCAAGTATCCAATAATTTCGGTCGATAGTTGGAAAATCTACGATTCATACGTGCATCTTACGACGTCATTGGATATGTGGCACTCGAGCCGTGACAGATTTTTATATAGAAACAGCAGTCGGTAATAGGCATCGACTGGAAAATCTATTATGCATACACTCAGCTGTCTTCGTATATGGAGGTTATATTTAGTAAAAGAACGCGCAGGAAGCATATACGTCATTAATTTTCTTTTACAGCACAGCTACGACAGTTTTTAGCCGTATATATATATATATATATATATATATATATATATATATATATATATATATATATATATATATATATATATATATATATATATATATATATATATATATATATATTGCTGTTCGTGACCTCGCAACCTCGCCAAAGAAATAACACACATTCTTGCAAAAAAAAAGAAAAAGAAAACGCTTCAGCGCGTGCCCCCGTGTCGACAGATGCGCGGCGGATTTCATTCCAGCTGCGGCAAAAGCGTGGCTTAGTGCAAACTCAACAGGCTGTAGAACGATTGTTTTCAACGTAACGCTTCCCTTTCTCATTCCCCTCCCCCGTTAGACCTTATGCTATACATTATAATTGACGAGTAAGACAGACAAGTTTTTGGGAAGTCCGTAAGCTGTAGAGGAAGGTTCGTGTAAAAAAAGAAAGAAAAATAAACGCCATCCAGCCGTTTTTAGCACCAAACTACGAAGTAAATCCGCACATACTTTATTTGTAGCTTTTTTCGTAGAACGAGTTTCCTTAGTACCCTCTTTCATAGCTTCCTTTGTAGCTGGAACTTCCTTTGTGCACTCAAACCTCATTGTAACAAAATTGCATCTTAAACGAAAATATTTTGTTATATTTGAAAATTCGTTATACAGGTATATTGCTAACACTATATTCTTTACAAGACCATTCTTCACTTACTTCTTTATAACAGATATTTAGTTATATCCGGGTTTGTTATATTGAGGTTGAGTGTAGCTCCCTTCGTAGCACTATAGCTTCCTTTGTAGTAATGGGTGAGTGTTACTCAGCACACTGCACCGCCACTCCCGGAGTGCCACGGGCATCCGTGAACGGTCCAGTATTATTCTCTTTGTGCATTAACGACCTCCCTAACACTCTTCATAACTCCGACGCTATAAAGTATGCAGATGACGTAGGTTTATCTTTCACAGAAGGTACACTTGCAGCGCTGCAAATAGATGGCTTAGTTACGAATAATTTCTTTGTGGTTAGAGCGAAAAAAAAACATTGAACAGCAATAAAACAAGGTATGTAGTTTTTTTATCAAGGCTAAATAACGGTGACACCAACCAAACGAATAATATTAGCTTGAACAATAGCCAATATGGCAATGGCAAAACGCATAGTAAAGGTATTTGTGTATTTCCTAAGAGAAATATTGCCTCACTCTCACTTAGGTTACGCGACCTTCTTCTTCCTGCACACAAGCGCATTCCTCTCTCCCTGCTCTCTCTCTCTCTCTCTCTCTCTCTCTCTCTCTCTCTATATATATATATATATATATATATATATATATATATATATATATATATATATATATATATATATATATATATATATATATATATATATATATATATATATATATATATATATATATATTATATATATATATAAAAGTAGATGCGCTTTCACATAACAACTGTTTATTGTGCCGACGTTTCGACGGGAACCCCGTCTTTTTCAAGGCATAATTAGGCAGGATTATTATGCCTTGAAAAAGACGGGTTCCCGTCGAAACGTCGGCACAATAAACAGTTGTTATGTGAAAGCGCATCTACTTTCATATTTATAGCCTTGCGGCAACCGAAGTTATTCTTCTACATATAAGCCTTATATATATATATATATATATATATATATATATATATATATATATATATATATATAAAAGGCTTCTTCTTACATTAAAGATACCAATCACTGTCTATCAGATATTGTTGACCTACAGGTTCCTCGAAATTCGTTTCTCGTTACGTTAGATGTCACGTCACTGTATACTAATATCCCTCACTCAGATGGCATCGAGGCAGTTATCTGCGCGTACAACGATTGCCACGCCAACAAACCAGTTTCCGCATCTACGTTAGCTACGTTGCTTAAGCTCATTCTTGAACTTAACAATTTCGAATTTGATGGGACACATTATGTTCAAGTTAGCGGTACATCTATGGGCACAAGAATCGGACCAAACTACGCAAACATATTTATGGGACTCCTTGAAAACAAATTTCTTGCGAATTGTGAATATAAGCCATTTTACTATAAGCGGTTCATTGACGACATTTTCCTAATCTGGCACCATAGTGAATCGCAACTTCTTTCTTTCATAGCACATCTTAACAACGCCCATCCGGCGATTTCTTTTTCGCACTCATATTCACCTGTGGACATAAACTTCCTTGATGTCATGGTCACTCTACGTAACGGGAAGCTGATAACTAATCTTTACAGAAAACCCACGTATAGGCAGCAATATCTTCACTTTAGCAGTAGTCACGTGAAACACAACAAAACTAGTATTCCCTACAGCCAAGCAGTCCGTTTTGAAAGAATATGCTCTGATAGCAGCGAATTTTCCCGCCACTGCGAACAACTTCGGAGCGCGCTCGAAAAACAGAGTTATCCGGCCAGCATAATCACAGACGCCATCAAACGTGCCGAAGAGCTTGACCGTTCAGACCTGCTGAGTACTAACAAAAGACCCAAAGACTGTTCGCGGACTAATCTAATTTTGACACATGCGGCCTCAGCTCCAAATGTGAACCATATCTTAAAGAAGCATTTCAACATATTAATACAGAGCGAGCGGCTCAAAGGAATCTTTACAGAACAACCACGCGTGGTCTACCGGCGGTCGCGGAACCTTCGTGATTTACTAACCTCATCTAAACCACGTGTTCACATCATGAAGGCTGTCATCCCTGCAACAAACCACGTTGCAAAGTGTGCGCGCACATGACGACATCTAAAAGAGTTTTAAGTACATCGTCCAGTTTTTCTTTAGAGATAAATGGGAAACTACACGTGTGATAGTATAAACGTCATCTATCTTCTCGAGTGTTCAACATGCGGAGCTCAGTACATAGGTCAAACAGAGACAAGTTTCAGAATTCGTTTTAATAATCACGGTGCACATGCCGTAAGCCTCCCTAATCTACCGCTGTCGAAGCACGTCAGTATGCCTGGCCATGGTTTCGACAAAATTAGGGCCACTATTATTCAGTCCGGTTTCAAGACAAATCACGATAGGGAAGTGAAGGAATCCTTCTTGATCCATAAATTTAACACCATTCGTTCAGGTATCAATGAAAACGTAGGAAAGCTCACCTGCCTCGCACTATACCAACACGACTTCTTAGATTAGTAAAATATTTTAGTGTATATTAGAATGTATATTAGTCAACCATGGTTTCTTTACTTCAGAGCTCTTTTGCATGTCCTGCCAACCATACTGTGCCCCGCGTGCCGATGCGCAAGGAAATTTGAGACTTGTATATTCATGCACCCGTCACATGTCAGTCATGTCAACACAAGGTTCTCACAGATTACCATTTTTTTACTTTGATTGTCCTAGCTGCTATACCGAGAGTTCATCACGTGAGCCTATAAAAGCGGCTGCATTGTATCATACCAACTTACTCTGACGAAGGCCGTGCCACGGCCGAAACGTTAGTAAATACGCTCCTTTTCTTATGTGCTATCTGCAAGTTAATTCAATATAGAAAATACCCGGACCTGTCGTGCCTTCCCTTCAAGTTCTATATATATATATAATATATATATATATATATATATATATATATATATATATATATATATATATATATATATATATATATATATATATATATATATATATATATAGGTATGGGATATGGCACAACGGGAGCGTTGTCAACAAGGGTAAATATATTTATTTCCGAACAGTTTCGGGAGTGGACCTCCCTTCATCAGGGGATGAGTTATATATATATATATATATATATATATATATATATATATATATATATATATATATATATATATATATATATATATATATATATATATATATATATATCATCATTAGCCTGACCACGTCTACTGCAGGACAAAGGCCTCTCGCATGTTCCGCCAGTTAACCCGGTCCTGTGCTTGCTGCTGCCAATTTATACCCGCAAACTTCTTAATCTCATCTGCCCACCTAACCTTCTGTCTCCCCCTAACCCGCTTCCCTTTTCTAGGAATCCAGTTTGTTACCCTTAATGACCAGCGGTTATCCTGTCTACGCGCTACGTGCCCGGCCCATGTCCATTTCCTCTTCTTTATTTCAACTATGATATCCTTAACCCCCGTTTGTCCCCTAATGCACTCTCTCTCTTCTTGTCTCTTAAGGTTACACCTACCATTTTTCTTTCCATTGCTCGCTGCGTTGTCCTCAATTTAAGCTGAACCCTCTTTGTAAGTCTCCAGGTTTATGCTCCGTAGCTAAGTACCGGCAAGATACAGCTGTTATATACCTTCCTCTTGAGGGATAGTGGCAATCTACCTGTCATAATTTGAGAGTGCTTGCCGAATGTGCTCCACCCCATTCTTATTCTTCTAGTTACTTCAATCTCGTGGTTAGGCTCAGCGGTTATTACCTGCCCTAAGTATATATATATATATATATATATATATATATATATATATATATATATATATATATATATATATATATATATATATATATATATATATATTGAAATAACTTGAAGATAGCACATAAGAAAAGGATCGTATTTACTAACGTTTCGGCCGTGGCACGGCCTTCGTCAGAGTAATATATATATATATTATATATATATATATATATATATATATATATATATATATATATATATTATATAATATATATATATATATATATATATATATATATATATATATATATATATATATATATATATATACACGAAAGTGTTATCAGTATACGGTGAAAGAGTGATTGAATACAGAGGTACCAAAATATGGAATCTTTTACTCCAAGAGGTTAATATACCACACGTCACCTCAAGCAGTGTACTAAACAATATTTTTTTTCTTGAAAATCAGGATCTCTAGCGTACCTACATTTACCAATAAAGTGTACTTTACGAAGGTCTTTGTTGATTATAAATTATAATATGTAATAGAATACCGTGTTGTTGAATTCTGAATCTGGCCTCTCTGTTTTTTTGTTTTTTTTATCAATGGACCGAATACTAACCTTGCCTGGTTATCAATGCAAATATTTGCATATGTACGACTGTGCGAGAAAAAACAAAGCACTTCAAATAAAACTAGAACAAAAGGGCTATATGCATGTAGGGATGTGAATGACACTTCTTTTTTCTCTACTCATTATAGTTAAACGGCACGAAAAACTGGCGCCACACAGAGAACGCGACAAGCGTACATTGACACTAGTATACAACAGCGACAACACCTGCGCATGATGTATTCTCTCTAGGCTACGATGGATGCAACATATTCCTAATATTTTTGTCCTTGTCTCCGTTAAAATTGCGACGTTATCACTATAGGAGAAAAAAAACGCTCCTCGACAGACAACAACAACACACAACGACAACAACAACAACAACAACAACAATAATAATAATAATAATAATAATAATAATAATAATAATAATAATAATAATAATAATAATAATAATAATAATAATAATAATAATAATAATAATAATTTGTAGTCTTCAACGGCCCGAAACCACCATATGATTATGAGAGACACCGAAGTGGAGGGCTCCAGAAATATCAACCAGTTGGGGTTCTTTAACGTACACCCAAATCTGAGCGCACGGGCCAACGGCATTTTCGCCTCCACCGAAAATGCAGGCACACCGCAGCTCTTCAACAAACGAGCGAGGGGGTATTTATAGAGTTGGTTCCATTCACGCATTAAAAATAAACACGGTTTTGAAACAGCGCAAAGGCGAAAGACAGAGGGGGAAAAATTGCGATTAAATCATTATTGATGAATTTGGAGAGTTACAATTTCTCCGCACAAACTTAAGGCACTACTGCCACAGAAAAAAAAATCAACTCCAGCTCTTGTCGAATGGGTGCTATTGTGCTGCAGTTAGTAGCAGTAGTAGTAGTAAATGGTTCGTGATAAAAAGGGGAGTGACACCTAATTTCTGTCTGCCTAATTGATGACACGGCCCAGTGCATTGTAGGGGATGGAAGAAGGGGATAAAAGAATAGTATAAATGTAAATAGGAGAGGGCACTCGCCATACAGCGACAGAAAGAGCAGAGAAGATATACGAAAGATGGGAGACACGATCGAAGGCGTCCGAGGACGGTGCGCCGATCGGCGAGAGCTACGTTGACGTCGGAGATCGCCGACGGCACAACAGTTCAGCTCGAAATCCATCGAGCGAACCAGATGAGGTGGAGCCGAGCCCCTCAGAAGATAGAATAGGGGCCACCCCATCTCACCACCCCCTCCCTGATTTGAAGCCCTGCGTGCACAGTTTCCGCGGTTTCTGCAAGTCTTCAGAGACGCACGCTGAATAACAAAAAAGATAAAAAAACGGGCGTCATGCCATGCTTCAACTGACTGCAATTGGATTACTTTGCAATTGAATTACGCATTTGAATTTTTTGGGCAGTCGTTGTACGCTAGCGAGAACTGCCAGAATTTCCTCGCTCATTCTTTTCGCTCCCATTTTGCTCCTTTACCGCTTGGTCTCAAGTAAAAGTTATTTCATTTGTTTGCATATCTGTTTGGTTTATACTCTTTGTATATTATTATGCTGTTTTCATGTATTGTTTCTGTATTGTAAACTGTCCCACCCTGTAACAGCTCGATGGGGCTCACAGCATTGAAAGTTACGTCGAACAATAAATAAATAAATAAAAATTCGAACAAACTTACAGCTTTTCTATCGCAATAAAGTAGCAATGGTATGGAGCCACCATAGCAATGGCTCGCACTGACGCCATCTTAGCCGCCATGTTGGAGGATTGGTAGTGTCGGAAAGTTGTATTCATTGTGGTCGGGCGTGGTGGTTCTTCCATTTCAAAGATCGCTAAGTCACCCAGAGTTCAAGCTTTGGTTGTGGTATTGCAGTTGTGCACAAGTCTTCAAAAGCCCGCAGCCGCAAGTACTTTTAGAAGCGGTGCCATAGTAGACGAATAACACGCGTTTGGTCATTCGTAAAACGCTTTCGCTCTTTCCTTCTCTACGCTACGTTAATTGGCTCGTCTCTCCTCCTCGCCGAGCGAGGAGGGGAGCAGTGAGCGCGCATACCTGCGAGCAGACAAACAGATCCGTTTTGCGAATGGCTTGACCAGACGTGGATATTGACGTCACAGCTATCACTGGGGATACCTAGAGACCCGAAGATATCAAGGAATTGTGTCTTGAAATTTGTGGCGCGTGCGCGGCTCAGAGCACTGCCGAGTTTGGCATTGTTGATCATGGCGTCCTTTTGAACTCAATGCGCGCGTTTACTTCGAAGTCCTGAAAAATTATGGGACGTTGTTTAGAAGCCCTAAGTTCTCACACACACGCTAGAAGTGTTCTGATTGCCTCACGGTGACAGTGACGCGGCAACACTACGCATTGAAGCTATCATGTTGTAGCAGTACGAAGGGACGTTGCACGTCTTACATCACGTAGACAAGACATCTTAACTCCTCCCAGGTGGTTGTCATGGACATGTTCGCGGGCAAGACGCTGATACGAGCAGACGGCAGCGAGCACCCTGCCGAGGAGGCGCTCTGCGACGTCAAAGTGGTGGCCCTGTACTTCTCAGCCCACTGGTGCCCGCCGTGTCGCCACTTCACGCCCATCCTGGCCGACGCGTACGCTGAGGCAAAGCAGGCGCTCCCTTGCGGAGCCGAGGTCGTCTTCGTCTCCCTAGACCACTCCGAGGAGGACATGGTGAAGTACATGGACGAGTGCCACGGAAACTGGTACGCCATCAAGTACGAGGATCCCTGGCGAGAGTGAGTATATGAAGGGGCAGATAGATTAATAGGACCGTACGCAGTGAAGCAGTTAGGGAGATGACCTCATAAGTCGATTCGTAAACGCACTACATTCCGAACGGAATGGCAACAAATAGTCACTACATAGCTTACTCGACCACCCGTCAATCTGACTTCTTTAAAGTGCGCTCCGAAGAAACCAATAACTGTTCGAGAGCAATGCTACCGAGCCATGCGGCCCGCAGCCTGGTTATGTCTCAAGCCTTCCAGCATCAAAACACGCCAACTCCAGTGCTATCGCTAGAAGAAAGTACGCCATGAATTCCAGGAATAAGACACCAGAAATGAAGCGTTAATGCGGGTAGAAAACGAGTAATTTGGAAGCACTGGAACTATTGAACTATAAATTTATATTTGTACAACTACACACACACACACACGCACACGCACACACTATTCTTTCTATCTATTGACGTGCTACAGCTTGTTATGCCCACGCAACCTCCACTCTGCCGTGTATAGTCTGGCTGCGCCCGATCGTGTCAGTCATAAGCCGTCATAAGAAAGTGCGTACTAGACTTGTCTGTCGACGGGGAGTTTCAAGTACGAGCAGCGATGGGCCAGTGCGTCGCAGTGCCAAGCTTTGCGCGACTTAAGTGCAAACTATACCCGCATTTTTGTATATATATTTTTCCTTCTCCCTCCCCTTTCTTCTTAACAAATAAAATCAAGGGAGCTGGCGAGGAAGTACGTCACAGGAATTCCCACCCTCATCGTTTTCAAGATGGACGGCACGGTGATCAGTTCCTGCGGACGCGAAGAGGTTCAAGACCAGGGACCGGAAGTCTTCCGCCGGGTGGGCCGATCAGGCGTAGGCTTATCGCGGTTGATCGCCCGTAGCTTGCCGTTGTTTTGCTGGCTCGATCTACAGCCCTACGCATTCTATAGCCTGCCGAATAATCAATCAATCAACTATATTTCGTGTAATGCGAATATTCGAATGCTTACGAACATCAAATATGATACTACGCAATTCTATATTCGAAAACTAATCGATTTTCGAACGGCATTCGATTCGATCCTAGCGCTTTTCGATTCATACTGAACTGGGTCTAAAAAGTGATTCGCACGCCGCTATCGTTCAACCATCAGTTGACGCTGATGCTGATGACCTCAGATGGATGGCGCTCACCCACAGAGCGGGATGGGCCAAGAACTGGGCGGCAGGATACTTAAACGAAACTAAATGGAAATAAAGCCAATCTGAAAAATTAGAGATAAAATTGCGAATAAACAAAAATGGTTGCTGAGCAAGCGATCAAACCATCTCTTGTTCCTGACAGACATAGCTACGAATTATAAACTAAAAATCTGAAAAGGTTAAGGTTCACAAGCACGGTTATGTTTTAGTTGCATTGATGTAGTCAAACACAGTGGAGCATTTATCCCTAGTTGTAGCAGTAACCAAATGAAGTGGCGCCAAGTGATGAAATTACTAATAGATTTACTTGTATTTCTAACTTTTGTAATAGGGCTTCTAAACATATTTTTTTCTGATAAGAGTGACGACGACAAAATAAAAAGAAATGTTCAATTGTTTCAATTTCGTTGCAAAAAAATGCACAGCGGTGACGCCTTGAGTCGAGCTTTCTTAAGGTCATAATTAAGTTGTGGAACTGTACAGCGCAATCTGGTATAATTGACTTGGATTGGATTGGATAAACTTTTATTATTGGATAAACTTTTATTTGGTATAATTGACTTCTAACTGGCGAAATACACACCACTGTTTATTCCAGCAATACCTTATATGCTCGAAATCTTTAAATTTATTAAAATTACCTATTCCGCATCGCAAACAAGCATTTCGGAACCTTAGCGCTGTCACGTAAGCTGTATTTGGCAAAACTGGGATGATGGGCCCAATCAGAGATACTCCTGCGTAAGAGTCCGCCATTTCGTTCAAATATAATTCGCGGTGGCCTGGTACCCACAGCAAATGTCATTTTTTTTACGTTTTTCGGTATTAAATGAAGAAACGTGTTGATCGGCGCTGAATTTGCTGCCGCAGAAAGTGCATTAGATACTGACATTGAATTTGTAATGATCCCTGCTGATGATTCGCTTGAGGACAATTTGCGTAGGGCAAGAACAATATCCAATAATTCTGCAATGAATACAGGGGTATAGTCTGCGAGTCAAATCGAAAAAGACAAGTCAAAAGAAGAAGAGATGTCAGTCCCAGCTTTTTTTTTTTTTTCACACAGATGCATCAGTCGCAATGATATTGCTTATCTCCAAGTGAGGTAGATAATCTGCTAACTGGTCTTTTAAGTACCCCTGTGCCAATAGTTTTGCCTTATGAGGAAATACATCATCAAATTGTATGCTGAGCATAGACTTCAGGTTGTCTATTGCGGCAACATGTTTAATTTTTACATTCAGTTGCTGTAGCATCGCTTGTGCAAATATGATTTGCGGAGTGTGTTGTCGCGACCAATGTGTTTCGAAGAATAAAGTTGGTTCTTGAATGAAAACGGAAAATGAGTGTCTTTGGTGTGAACTGTACATCTTTAAGAATGCTTGCACAGTAAGAATTTTAAACCTATTTAGCAGAGAAGGTAGGCGAGCTTCCATATGCAGCACGTTGTTTGCAACTAACTTTGGGACACCCAAACACAAACGCAACGCTTCTCTTTCCAGCAGTATTAGAGGTCTCGTTTTATAAGCTGCACTGCCAGAAAACAATACACATCCAAATTTCATGATTGGCCGCACATAAAGTTTATGTATTATTATTAGCGCATATCTTCTTAAACCCGCTCTACGGTTTGCGAGCTTCCGTAGCCACCCCATGGCACGTGTTGCCTTGGAGTACACATCATCAATGTGGCTTCTCCAATTTAATGTATCATTATATAGGATGCCCAAATATTCAAGGAAATTCGCCCACGGAATGAGCTAACTACTATACATTAACGAGATGTTGATAGGCTGCAAAAAAGAGAATGCAAGAAGCGCCCTTTTCAGTACGTTCAGCGTCATATGAATGTTTTTGAGCCACCCTTCTATCGTATTGCGATAATCTTGGAGACTCTGGTATAGGGATTGAAGATCGGTATTACTTGCAAAGAAAGCAATATCGTCCGCGTACACATATAACTGAATATCCTTAGTTGATGGAATGGAGCTTAAGAAAATATTAAATAAAACTGGCGACAAGACAGCCCCCTGTGATACGCCACGTGTCTGCTTATATCTATTCGACGAGTACCCATCTTTAGAGCAGTAATATTCTCTCCCTCTTAAAAACTCCGACACCCACGCAGTGATGTAGTTGGGAAAGTGGTGATATTCCATCTGTTTTAATAAAACTGAATGCTCAACCCTATCGTACGCTTTAGCCATATCAAGAGTAACTAATGCACAGTATTGGCGCCGACGCCGAGCCAGTTGTATTCGGCTCTCTAAATCAACATGCGCACACCATATTGAGCAACCAGATCTAAAACAAATTTGACTGGGGTTTATGATTGCGTTATTATTAATATATTTTATTACCCGGGCATTCAAAACTCTTTCAATTAGCTTAACCAGATTAGACGTGAGTGATATCGGCCTTATATTGTCTAGGGCAAATCCTGTTTCTTGCTTTTTAAGAAGTGGAATCAATTTAGACAGCTTCCATTCCGCGGGTATCCAAGCTTTCGTCAAAGAAAAATTCACCAGATTAAGTACTTTAGTTGGAGAAATCTCGAATATTACTTTTACCATTGCATTGGCCACCCCGTTTGGTCCAGCTAGGTGCTGAAGAAGATAAGCGCCTTATTATCCCTGCCAGCTCGTCTAAAGTAACATCCTCGAAATCCTCACCCGCCATTGGGTTGACAATTTGCAGTCGTATAGTTGACATAAATCTATCTTGGAGCCCTTTCGCAATATTTTCTACTAAATCAGAGAGTTCACGGGGAGAAAGAACGGAAGAGTCAATATTTTCAGCACGTGGTAATATCTTTTGAGAATTTAAAAATCTAAAGAGCACTCTAGACAAAGAATTCATCGAAGCGGATATCCGTGCCACCCTACAAAAACTTAACACAAAATCTTCACCAGGCCCGGATAACATCACGAATAAGATGATACGCAATTTGGACGATGAGTCGATCACGCATATCACAGACTATATTAATAACTGCTGGAACACCGGAATCTTGCCCCCGCATTGGAAAACGGCCAAGGTGATTCTGATTCCGAAACCAGGCAAACCACTGAATACTGACAATCTTAGGCCCATCTCCTTAACATCTTGTATAGGCAAATTGATGGAACACGCTTTCCTGGCTAGACTGACAAATTACCTCGAAGACAATGATTTTTTCCCACACACCATGATTACGGGATGCTCCACAGTACGGGACGCTCCACTAAGGCCATACTTGGTCTTGATCTGAAGAAGGCTTTTGACTCTGTCACGCATAGCACCATTCTAAATCAGGTCAATAACCTAAACTTGGGGCTTCGCACGTACAACTATATTAGGGCATTTCTTACGGGCAGAACGGCCACGATCACTATGGGAGCACTCAGGTCGTCCGAAATAACCATAGGAAGTGCGGGCACCCCGCAGGATTCCGTGATATCTCCCATGTTGTTTAACCTCACCCTCATTGGTCTTCCTTCAAAACTTCAAACCATCCAAGGCCTTCATCACACCATTTACACCGACGGCATCACCCTCTGGGTGTGTGACGGCAGTGACGGTTCCATTGAACAGAGATTACAGGAGGGGATTGACACAGTCGAACGGTATTTACAAGGAACTGGACTATCCTGCTCGGCGGAGAAATCTGAGCTACTGCTATATCACCCTACACTTAGAGGTCGGCCACCCAAACAACATCCCCAAGCGCAGGCACACGCTGATATAAAACTCACTACAAGCGATGGTCACGCCATACCAACCGTGGACAAAATCAGAGTGCTAGGTTTGATCATAGAAAGTAAGGGTACCAACGGAGAGACAGTTCGCTACATTGAAGCCAGAGTGTCTAACACGATGCGCCTCATTAGGCGCATTACCAATAAACACAAATGCATGAAAGAGGCCAGCATCATCCGTTCGATCCAAGCGTTTGTTCTAACTCACATCACCTATACGGCGGCGTACCACCGATGGTCCACCGCGGAAAAGTCAAAACTCAACAGCCTAATTAGGAAAATTTACAAACAAGCGCTAGGTTTGCCTCAAAACACCAGCACCGAACTACTCCTTCAACTTGGTTTACACAATACCCTTGAGGAACTTATTGAGGCGCAACAAATCTCCCAATTCGAGAGTTTAGCCAAGACTAAGCCAGGCCGCCAGATTCTATGTAATCTCGGTATTACTTACCACACTCAACACGGAGACAAACACGACATACCACGCACTATCCGTGCTAAGCTAACAGTACCACCCATACCAAGAAACATGCATCCTGAACACAACAAGGGCAGACGTGTCAGTAGAGCCAGGACCATGTCAAAGATGTTTGGGCGCAACCATGAGGCAGTCTTTGTCGACGCAGCACGCTACCAGGAACGTCACCTCTTCGTGGCTGCTGTCGCAGACCACACACAACAATGCAAAAGCGGCGCGTCAATCATCACACGGAACGTAGAAACGGCAGAGGAAGTGGCTATCGCGATGGCCATAGCCCACACTAACGCCTCATGCGTAATCAACGACTCGCAGACAGCCGTTTGAAACTACGCCAGCGGCAGAATCTCCCCCGAGGCATTGCGGATTCTTAATACAGGCAAAATTCACGAGGCGGACAAATACGTACACATCTTGTGGTTCCCTGCCCACACACCACTAGGTAACGCGGAGGTCAATCCAAATGAAGTGGCGCACAACGTGGCTCGAGGTCTTACGTTCCGAGTCACGTCAGACGAAGCGGCCACCCAAACGGACCATTCTGCGCCGGTGTGGGAATGGGACGATCGGCTCACTAAATTTAATGACATAATTCAACACTATCGACTGCAAAGGCGGGAGTACCCTCCGCCTCACTCCGAGCTAAATCGGGCCCAGTCCGTTCAGTGGTGACAGCTACAAACAAGCACATACACGAACCCTGTCATCATGCACCACATATATCCTGACGTCTATAGTTCTAATCTATGCCAGTACTGTACCACCAGAGCCACTCTCGACCATATCCTATGGGAATGTCCGGCATTAGTCAGAAATTCTGGGGTCGCGGCCTCCAATGAAAACCTTCGGGCGCGTTGGCGGACTGCGCTGCTCAGTTCGAGCCTGGACAAACAACTTTGGGCGATCCAGCAGGCCAAGGAAGCTGCCGGGAGACACGGTCTCTCCGTTGGCCCCTAGGTGGGAGCCCATCCCAGCAATCTGCCGGAAATTAATAAAGTCTATCTCTCTCTCTCTCTCTCTTTTTTATTTTCAGCCCTATAGACAGATAATCAAATCGTTTCATATTATAGCCATATTTTGCTGTACTTGTGCATTTGAAGTATGCTGCTGGAAATTTATAATCACACCAATTTTTGGACATTGATTGACCAGCAGTTGTTTTCATGCAGCTTTACGTTTTCTATAGCTCCTAACGCACTCTTCAGTCCACCATGGACTAAAAGAACCTCTTGTGGCCGAGTTTAATTTAAACGTTGCGGCTTTCACTGATCTTTTTAACACTGCACACAGACCCATAGCCCTTAACTCATCTTGAATGTCCTCGCGGCGAATAAAAGTAGCTTTCATGTCTTTTTATAATTTTTTTTATAGTTGAGAAATGAGACGACTTTTTCGGCGACAAGTATTCTCAGAATGTTAAGGACAAATCTAATGGGCAAGCGGTCACTGTTAGTAGCACAGTCTAAAGTTCGCCACGAACATATATCTAGAGATGAGCTTGAAAATGTCAATTCTATTACAGATCTAGAGAGAACTCAGACAAAAGCAGCAGCGTTGTTATGCCAGCGAGTCCTCGTCAAACGTCCGTGCCTCTGAAAAAGGCAATCTGGGTCAAGGCCAGCCCGCAGTCCGCCTGGCGCGATCAACTCGACGGAGTGAACACGCGCGGCGCCTCCCTGGCCCACGTGCATTGAGTCAGTTGCGCACGTGACAGCGAGCCGGCGTCCTCGTGTCTGGTGGTCTGACGCATGGCGCGGCGACCCCCATTGGAGGAATCTGCCCTGACGACCAGCGGCGCTTCTGATTGGACATTATGGTTGGACCCGGTGCAAATAAAAGAAGCCCTGCGGCGTGTCGCGATCAGCGGTCTTAGGCGAAAAGCTGACCTATGTGTTAGAGAGGAGCGCTCGGCTCTTCGAGTCTCTGTCGGCCCCAGTGCCGAACTTGTAACGCCTCTGTATATATGCTGTACATAAACCTTGTTTAACTCACCGTCGTCTCGTCCGCTCGTCTTATCAGCTCTGCGCAGAAGCAGTCGCGAGCTGATAAACATACGCTACCAAACGGCTGGTGACCTTCCCGGCGGAGTTGGAAGCAGTGGCGCCTTCGGGGCCGTGTTGGCGTCGCCGTCTTTCGCAACAGAGGTGGCTTCGGCGGGATCGGTCCGTCGTTCGCAACAGTGGTTGGCAGCTGCGGGATCGGCCGGCGTCAGCGACATCGATGCGGTGAGTGCCTGATGTTTTCCCCTCAGTTCACCAGACTACTCTAGCTCAGGTTGTAGTAGTTTAGAGAAGGGCTGTGTGAAGCATTAGAGTGAGCTTTGATCGTTTCAAGCCAAGTCGAAGCGCTTTGAAACCAAAGTTAATGCGGAGGGAGTAAACACGGGAGTGTGAAAAATTGCTTGCGCGTCTTGCTAGTTGACTTATAGTGGGTACGGCAAGTAGATTCTTAACAGGGGCAAACAGCAAGAGGCTAGTGTGAACGATGGAGAACCTTAAAGTGAAGGAACTCATCGAAATTTGTGAGGAACTCGGCATTACTTTGGGTCGTGCGAAACGAAAACAAGCGATCCTTGAGATCATGAAGGATCAGGGAGTGTCGGCTGAGGAAGTCGATGAGGCCTGGGTGGATATTAAAGCACGCCGTGAGGAGGCTGAAAGGCGAGAAGTAGAAGCTCGCGAAGAAGCTGAAAGGCGTGAACGTCGCGAGCGCGAGGAGGCCGAGAGACAGGAGCGCCTTGAGATGAAACGACTAGAATTAGCAATCCTACAGTGTTCGCAGGCGCCTAGCGTAGCTTCTCCGACGATTCAGGTCAGCGGTTTTAGAATTCGGGACCAACTGCCACCGTTCGTAGTAGGCGAGGACATGGCGAAATATCTCGTCAAGTTTGAACACGTCTGTGAGCGAAACGCTTTGGAGCGGTCTCTTTGGGCGCGAAACCTGCTAGCTCTTCTTCCCGGCGAAGTGTCCGACGCGATAACTTGCTTGTCGAAGGAAGCGTTTGAGAGCTATGACGAGGTTAAGGAAGTGCTCTTGAGACGTTATAAGTTGTCACCCGAGGCTTTCAGGCAAAGGTTCCGGTATGCTAAAAAGGGGAATGAGTCACACGTTGACTTCGCGTTTCGTCTTAAAGCCGATTTGATTGAATGGCTCAAGGGCGAAGGTGTTTATGACGACCGCGATAAAGTGGTGGAATGCGTTGCATTGGAGCAATTCTACCGCTGCATCGAGGAGGATGTCAAACTTTGGCTGCAGGACAAACTTGGTGAAGTACAGCTAAACAAGGCAGCAGAGTTAGCTGAGGAGTATTATACTCGCCGAAAGTTGCATAGCAGGGCAGTGCGCGTTGAAAAGGATGAAAGAAAAGAGGGCTTTTCAAAGAAACCTGATCAACGGAAACCCGCTCCGCACCGTAATTTCAAAAGGACCCGTCTCTTACGAAGGACACTGTAGAGAAAGGGAAAACAGAAGCGGAAAAATCGAGTGAGGTTTCTAAACAACGCACTGATACCACACGGGCGTTTGAATCACGGAAGCCACTAATCTGCTACAACTGCAAAAAGGAAGGGCACATCGCGATAAACTGTAAGCAAAAGTTTGCTTTTGCAACAATTAGAGAATCGGAAAAGAACATGCGGTTGATGGAGCCGTATATCCAAGAAATTAGTGTGAATGGGAAGCGTGTCGAGCACTTAGAGACTCCGCGGCAACCATGGATGTTGTCCATCCTTCATTGGTGTCTCCGGACGACTTTACAGGAGAATGCGCGTGGATCAGGCAAGTCGCCGAGGAGCAGAGTGCTTGCTTACCAATCGCCACGGTTGTCATTGAAGGCCCGTTCGGTAAGCTTCGCACCGAAGCGGCTGTGTCTGCCGCGCTTCCCGATCGTTTTCCTTATCTCTTCTCCAACAACTCAGAGCAGCTTCTCAAAGAGCAGGGTAAATCGTTCTTCCCCAACTTAGCGTACATGGCCCTCACGCGATCGCAAGCGCGGAAGCTCTCGCAAGAGCTTGACCTTGTTCAAAGCGGTGAACTCTCAAGTGACCTTGTCGGCGGGTCGACGGAACCTCAGAGAGGAAACTTTCCGCGTGAGTCATGTGAGCAGTCGCGCGAGCGGCCCGTCGCCGGACCGACCAGCGCGGTTTCCGTGGAAAGGGGAGACGACATGGCGCCATTGGATCAGAGGGAGAGGGCTGCAACGCTCTCGCCTGTAGCGGAAAGTTGGAGTGAGCTGTCGAGGGTTGATCGAGAAACGCTCATTCGAGAGCAGCGTGAGGACCTCTCGATTAAAGCGCTAATGGAAAGCGTAAACTTAGAAAAAAAGAAAAAGAATGTTTCTTTTTTTGAGAAAGCGGGGCTTTTGTATCGGAGCTACACAAATGCGCAAGGTCGCAAGTATGAGCAGCTCTTAGTGCCACAAAAGTATCGTCACCAACTATTGGAACTGGCGCATGAAAATGCATGGGCAGGGCATCTCGGCATAAAAAAGAGCAAGGCTAGAGTTTCCCTTCAGTTTTATTGGCCAAATGCTGGAAGGATATCGAAGACTTTGTGCGCTCATGCGACACTTGTCAGAGAGCGGGGAAATCCACGGACAAGTGGAAGGCACCCATGAAGCTTGTGCCGATTATCACAGAACCTTTTCGGCGCCTAGTAATTGATATAGTCGGGCCATTGCCAGAGTCAAGGCAAGGTTGTCGGTACATCCTGACGGCTCTCTGTGTAGCCACAAAATTTCCGGAAGCGATACCCCTTAAGGAGCTCAATTCCCCTCATGTCGTGGATGCGCTGCTATCTATTTTTGCACGCGTCGGATTTCCTTCTGAAATCCAATGCGACAATGGTAGTGTCTTCACCAGCTGCCTTACCTCTACCTTTATGGATAAATGTGGAATAAAAGTAGTGCACAGCTCGATCCATCACCCGCAATCTAATCCGGTAGAGCGTATGCATTCCGTTCTGAAACGGATACTGAGAGCTCTCTGCTATGAGCACAAATGCGACTGGGAAGCGTGTATTCCTCCCGCTATGTTCGCTCTAAGATCAGCTCCTCATGAGAGCACTGGTTTTAGCCCTGCAGAACTTGTGTATGGCAGGAGTTTGAGAACACCATTGCAAATGCTACGCGAGTCCTGGGAGGGATTCGATGAGGACCCTAATGTAGTTGCGTATGTTCTAGACCTCCTTCAGAGGCTTGGAAAAACGAAAGATCTTGTGGAAAGCCACATGAAGGCTGCACAAGTATTGTCGAAGGAGTACTACGACAAATCGGCGAAGAAGCGCACATTTGAAGTTGGTAGTCAAGTAATGCTGCTGCGGCCGTCCAAAAAGAACAAGCTTGAGGTTCATTGGGAAGGGCCTGCCAAAGTAATATCGAAGCTTTCTGATACCAATTATGAAGTGAAATTAGGAAGGCGGCCGAACAAAATTTACCACAGTAACTTGATGAAACCATACGTTCAACGTCAAGCGGTCGTAAATCTGCTGTTGAATGCTGCAGAGGAAGAGGGAGAAGAAATTTTGAATTCTAGTGATGTAATCGAAGGGGGATCGGAGGTAATCTTGGAGCAGTTGAACCTAGAGCCTAGGTTAAGTGAAGTCCAGAAGGAGGACCTGAGAAGGATTGTTTCCGAGTTTCAAGACGTGTTTTCGGACCGTCCCGGAAACACGACGGTGATCGAGCACAATATCGAGCTAACTTGTGAGGAGCCAATCCGTAGCAAGCCGTATCGTTGTTCCCCCGTGCAAAAGCAGATCATGAAAGAGGAGATCGATAAAATGCTGGAGTTGGGAGTCATAGTACCGGGCGAGAGTGACTATACATCCCCTCTAATATTGGTTCAGGTGCCAGGAAAAGATCCGAGGCCATGCATCGATTACCGGCGTCTTAACGCAATAACTCGAGACCAAACTTACCCGATACCCAACCTAGAGGAGAGGGTGGAAACTGTGTCACAGTCCAGCTATATTTCCACGTTAGACCTCGTGCGAGGGTATTGGCAAGTCCCCCTTACAGAGCGTGCCAGCCGCTATGCCACATTTGTTTCTCCATTTGGAACGTATCGCCCACTTAAGCTGAGCTTTGGATTGAAAAATGCACCCTTTTGTTTTTCAGGCTTAATGGACCGCGTTCTTAAAGGCCTCTCCGAGTTCGCTCTGCCGTATATTGACGATGTCGCCATCTTCTCCAACAACTGGGAAGAACATGTCGAGCATCTACGCGTCGTGCTGAACAGGTTGAGAAAGGCTGGCCTTACCGTGAAACCTACTAAATGTCACCTAGGGTGTGGCGAGGTGTCTTACCTGGGGCGCGTTGTGGGGCGTGGCCGGCGTAGACCTTCAGAAATTAAGGTAGCCGCTGTCGTGAACTATCCACGACCAACCACAAAATCAGAGATAAGGGCATTCTTGGGCCTGGCTGGATACTATCAGCATTACGTGCAAAATTACTCTAGCATTGCCAGCCCCCTCACTGACGCGCTTCGAAAGTCCGAGCCGGTTAAAGTAGTATGGGACTCAGAAAGGAGACTGCGTTTTGCCAGCTAAAACAGGCCCTAAGCGAAAAGCCTGTTCTCATGGCACCCGATTTCTCTAAGAGATTTGTGATTCAATGCGACGCGAGTGATCGCGGCATGGGAGCTGTATTGTGCCAGGAGGACAGTGCTGGTAACGGAAGGCCAGTTTTGTATTTAAGTCGAAAACTCAGCGGCAGGGAAGAGGCGTACAGTACCTCTGAAAAGGAATGCGCTTGCCTCGTGTGGGCCGTTCAAAAGCTAGCTTGTTATGTCTCCGGTTCGAGGTTCGTGGTTGAAACGGACCACTGTCCTCTAACCTGGTTAAATAACATGTCGCCTAAAAGTGGCCGGTTACTGAGGTGGAGCATGATACTCCAACAGCACAACTTTGACGTTCGCTACAAAAAAGGAAGGCTAAACGCTAATGCAGACGCATTGAGCCGTGCGTTTAGTTAGTACCTTCTCAACCTTTCGGTTTCTGGCTGGCGATTCGGGGCAAAATTTTGACCTCATCACGACCTGGGCTGAGCGCTCTCG
Source organism: Rhipicephalus microplus (assembly GCF_013339725.1). Lineage (NCBI taxonomy): Eukaryota > Metazoa > Arthropoda > Arachnida > Ixodida > Ixodidae > Rhipicephalus > Rhipicephalus microplus. The sequence continues at coordinate 88,140,718 of NC_051175.1, read as the reverse complement.
TTCAGAGTGATCTCAAGGGGCCAACTTTATGTGGTATTCTAATCCGTTACGTTGTTGTACGTGGGAAAAAAATTGAGTTGTCATTTTAAGGGTCTTTTGTCCCACATGTGCCTCTTGATGTAGAGGGAACAAAATTCCGATAGACACGTAGATAGGTATATGTTGTACTATACTTTGTCTGGTGTTCTGTCGGGTGACCGAAGGCACTTGCGTGTGTCGTGTGTTGTCTGTTGTCGATCCGTTCTTGGCAAGTTGCAGAACCATCGACAAGTGCTGAAACCGAAGATGGTCAGAAGAGATGAGTGAAGCTGGTCGACAAGTTGTGGCGACAAGTCAGTGGAGCTGGGATCCGTCGTCAAAAATGGGATGTGTTCCCGGAACAGTCTGGAGCTGTAGTCTCCCCATGGCCCTGGAGGCGAACCTGGAGGGACCTGGCGAATGAGCGCACCTGACATCCGAGCCCCGTGGAAGCAGCTCGTCTTTCCGGTGCATTGTCTGGCGGCGGGGGTGCTGTTATGCCAGCGAGTCCTCGTCAAACGTCCGTGCCTCTGAAAAAGGCAATCTGGGTCAAGGCCAGCCCGCAGTCAGCCTGGCGCGATCAACTCGACGGAGTGAACACGCGCGGCGCCTCCCTGGCCCACGTGCATTGAGTCAGTTGCGCACGTGACAGCGAGCCGGCGTCCTCGTGTCTGGTGGTCTGACGCATGGCGCGGCGACCCCCATTGGAGGAATCTGCCCTGACGACCAGCGGCGCTTCTGATTGGACATTATGGTTGGACCCGGTGCAAATAAAAGAAGCCCTGCGGCGTGTCGCGATCAGCGGTCTTAGGCGAAAAGCTGACCTATGTGTTAGAGAGGAGAGCTCGGCTCTTCGAGTCTCTGTCGGCCCCAGTGCCGAAATTGTAACGCCTCTGTATATATGCTGTACATAAACCTTGTTTAACTCACCGTCGTCTCGTCCGCTCGTCTTATCAGCTCTGTGCAGAAGCAGTCGCGAGCTGATAAACATACGCTACCAAACGGCTGGTGACCTTCCCGGCGGAGTTGGAAGCAGTGGCGCCTTCGGGGCCGTGTTGGCGTCGCCGTCTTTCGCAACAGAGGTGGCTTCGGCGGGATCGGTCCGTCGTTCGCAACAGCGTGCGAAATTAAACAAGGTAAATTCTTGTCGTTAGCCCATACCCACAAGCGTTTTCCGCTTGCATCTGTTTTGAATCCCCAAGCCACATGATGTGAATTGAAGTCTCCAGTAAATAGTATATCCTTTCTGCAGGCAGAGAACATGTCTTCTAGACATCGTGTGCCTTGCACCCCAGCTGGGAAGTATGCATTTACGAACGAAAAGGGAGAACCGTCGGGTAATATTATGTCTACTATCGAAATTTCACAATCTTGAGCCATACATCGATAAGAGATCTTAGCTTTGTAACTAAATTTAGTTGCTATCAAGACAGCAAGTCCACCACCTCTACTACGTCGGTCCAATCGAAATAGTCGATACTCTTTTAGGTAACCCTTCTTGCCGGTTAAAAGCCATGTTTCTTGCAGTGATGTAATATCCGAGTAAAGTTGTGAAGAAAGGTATGTTAGGTCTGTGGCTGCAGAAACAATTGATCTGCAATTCCACTGTAATATAGTTAGTGAACCTATTTTGATGACAGAACCGTAGCAGAAACTGCTTGGTCCAAAATGTCGTTTCGCAAAAAAGTCTTTTTTAGACATGTTTAGACGCGGTGATTGAGAAATGATGATGGTGATGGTGGCACTACAAATTCTTTTTTGGACAGATACTTTTTTTATTTCAAATTATGCGAAGAACTTTTTGATGGGGGAGATTTGGTTCGCTTCAGAGCTTTATGAAAGTCCATATCCATATCTGCACACGCTTCCGAATCATCCGTTAGATCATCCTCTTCCGTAGTTTGGGAAGTCCTTGCCTCAGGAGAAATCAATCGCTAACGTGCTGTTTCACTGTCCAACTCCGCGCGCTGCGATACCACTGATGCCCGAGGATCGCGATCGTGCGTATATGCTACCCCAAGAATTTGGGACAGTTGATTTGGAACCAATTGTGCCAAGCTTTCAAAAAAGGTTGTTTGCGAGGCGTTCCGTTGCCTTTTCACCTTTTTTCGAAGCCTTCTCTATCGCCTCTACGATATATGTTGCGAGAGATGCGCCCATGGCGGCGGTACTACGTGCTGCAACACCTGCATATCCTTTAGATCTGTCCTGCATTTCTGCAACTGCTTCTCTCCGAGAGCACCGCTTGCTTAACACAATACCAAACATAGCAAGCTCCCTTTCTTATGCTGCACAGTCTGCAGGGTGCGCGCCCCATTACATAAGCAGCCCCACTCTTTCTCAGAGCTGCACTCGCGGCTGTCATCGTTTTCTCCACACCGGTGGCATCTCAGAACTGAAGGGCACCCTCGGACGCTATATCCATATCGCCAACATTTCAGACACTGTAGGGGTTTGGGGGAAAGTGGCTCTCCCTTATAGATCAGTGGCTATGCCTTAATTTCTGAAGGTCGAACTGCTCCTAAAAGTGTCTTTATCACCGATTCCGTTGGGGATTTTCTGTTGTAAATTCTACGGGTGCGCCTGTACACTGAAATTACACCCGCCACCGAAAACGCATCTATAGCACTTCTACAGGTGTCACGCTTGAATCTACACCGCGGAATAATCCCTTCATGCATGCGTGGTGTGCTGGAATAAACGGGCTCACAGGATGCGCTGCAAATTCAGAACATTGTAGGAGCTCACGGATGCATTCTTGATCCGCGGAACAGCACAAGATGCCTCCAGGACCATACTGGCGAACATCGGTGATTTCCTGAAAATGCGAAGTGGCTTTTCGGAGCTCCACTTGAATCGCCTTTGGGTTCTATACATCGGGATAGTGCCCACATTGGTAGGTACCAGTGCCACGGGGACTCTGCTCGCCCCACTGCGTAACAAAAAGTCAACCGGCCAATCCTTGGCCGGAGTGGAAGCTAACCAAGGGGAGATGAAAATGACATCAAGATCGATTTTCATCTCCCTTGACCGGGAGATGAAAATGACATCAAGATCGAATGACTCGCTTCAGCTGAGAAAGTCCGACACAATCACTGAAAATAACGAACTCTCAAGGAGCAATAAGGACACTGCCAACCGATCATTAGTTCGGGCAGCTCCTTCACAGTCGAGCTTCTTCACAGCCACGAAACGGCTTCTTCACAGTGACGAACGGAAGCAGCGTGCTCGCCTCACCAAAAAGTTTTTTTCTTCTTTTTCACTCACCACAGCTACGGCGTAGACTACTCGCCTGTAGTACCGCGCCTATACAGTTACAGAAACCGAGTCAAGTTTGTTACTGTTATTCTGTGCAGAAACATTTTTGGTTCTCTTTTTCCTTCTTTTCTCATTGTAATTAGGAATGAAGCCTCACCTTTTCACTGCTGAACTAACCTTATTCAGGGAAGTTTCTGCTATCACTGACAAAATCCCGATGTTTGCGAGCAAGTAAGCACGTTGCTGTTAAATAAACAGATTCTATGTTTCCCACTCGTGTACGTGCTTCCTTCATTGTATATAGTACAGACAAGTACCAACTTTTTTAAATTACGGGATGTCTTCATAGCTGCCTTGCATCTGCAAACGTGTACACGGAAGGGGCACAGGGGGAAGGCGGCCGCCCCTTCTAGTCACTAATTAAGGGGGGGGGGGCGAAAACTTAGTCCCATACATTGACACAATATGGAGGTGGCGCTGCGACTCGGGGAGGGGCGCATAGTCAACCCCATACATTGACATGGAGAGGGGAGGCGTAGACTCACCTTTGACCTCCCCCCCCCCATAAAGGGAATCCCTGCACCGCCCATGTTGCATGTGGGGATAAGGACGTCATCGTAAGCTGCTGTTGTACTTGTGGCAGTCCCTTCACCGTGGCAGAGACAGAATGCGAAACATTCCGTCCACTGGGATATCGGTGCACGTCTCAAAGAAAGTACGCACATGCGGTTGAACCAACGTTCATTCACGTTCAGTGACGTTCATTTTATCTGGATGTTCCAGCGGTTTAAGAGGAAAAGAGCAGCGATAGTACGCTGCTTGTCACAGGAACGGGTCGTTTGAAGATGTCATTTTTTCATGAAGAGCCCACGGCAACGAGAAGCGTGCAACGGATTGTCATGGCTTTCCTGCGAGACACCGGACTGTGTGAAATTTGCTGACGGATCCCTACGATTCAGGAGATGTTCAGGCGGAACAATTGCCAGCCATTTAGGCAAGGCCAAACCCGCCTGTTGCAACACCACAAGCACCACCACCAACGTTAATCAATGGCGCTTAATGGCCCCTGGAATGACTAGCCGGAAGCGTGACAACAAAGTTAAGAAGACCGAATAGGTCTTCTTAACTTAACTTACTTCTTAACTTACTTAGCGTATCGCTGACTGAGAACACATTGCGCAACTGCTTATGGTGAATCGACAAATATGAAGAATGAGTACGGTGAACGCTTTTTATTGCCAGACACATCTACACAACTCCAATGTCTAAAAATAGCGGCTACTACGAATAACACCGAGTTCTACACGAGTCATGTTGCTGGAAACCGCATGTCAATTGTGGTGTGAAATAAACAAAATAAATAAGAAAAAGAAAGCTAACAGGCAATAGGACTGCCACACAATTAAAAACATCAGTGACGCGATGTGCAAGAGCACTATAGTTTCAGTCCTAAGTCCGTATGTGAGTTTACCACGATCATGAACTGCGTATGTACACCAAGGAAGCACACAGGACGACCGCAGCGCACGTCCTGCAGTGCACTTCTATTTGTCTCGTTTTTTGTTGGTTTTTCGCGCTGCTCATTAGGTGTGCAACCGTATCAATTAGCCCGGTTTTCTAAGTCACTAAGCCTGTAATCACGGCGCTCAACAATCTCTGCCATATTTTTCTTCCGTCGCGGTAACTACAGCCCGAGAGCCTGAACACAACAATGCATATAGTTGATGAACTCTTGTTCTGCTCACGGGATTGTCAACTGCTCCGATCAATCAAATTGGACTTCACAAAACGGGTAGAATGTCAAGTGTCGGAGAGAAAAAAAGTAATGCTTGTAATACCTAGGGAGCGAATTAAACGAGTTCCTATTTTTTAAACAAACGAACGAGCGACAACGTTCAGAAACGACGCTACGCCGCTACACCTTTCAAAAAACGCGCTTGTTGCACACGACCGTCGTGATTGCGCGCGAAACGCCGAAAGCACGGAGGCCACGCAATACAACGTAAATTTCCTTTTTTGGCCACGCGCGCGCTGCGTTCGCGAGCCGGTTAAAGACGCTCGATTTACGGCTGGATTCCCCTCGAACACGGAGGAAGCCCTCGAAGTACACGCCCTCGTTAACTGTCGGTGCAAACGTTGTGCAGAAGAGGCCGACCGTGTGCAGGCACCGTGTTTCGTTTTCCTTGGCGCATTATCGAATCGTAAGTTACCTTCACATGTTCGAGATCTGCCTGTTCGATGGTCAAGCTGCATCTTTCCCGCTATCCGACGTGGCAACCGCCGATTGCCTTCGCGTTGTCGGCACTTTCGTTGTGTTAACTGCAAGGCCACGGCATAAAACTTTGAGCTGTGCATTGGCTTTGGCGAAAGCAGGTGTAACCCACCTTTGTTCTTCCAAACGTATTAGATGAAATCGGGTAGTTATTGCGTCCCGTTTAGCATGATCGTCTTATAAGCAAATGCATCGGCGTGCCATGTCCATAACGTATTAGTCGCGACGATTTAAAATACAAGGCGGCGCAATCATCAAGCATGTGATCGTAAGCTTGAGAACGGCAAAGCAAACTCGATCGTTAGAATGAAACGGGGAACTTTGTCAATCATATCAGTCGTGGTATGCGTGTCTTATCCCAGAAGCAGAACAAGCGCGATACCTTTTCCACGCGTATTTGGGTTGGAACTAATTGCGGAAAGGCGAGCGCGCAGTCGCCGTTCGCAAGTTATGCTTTTTCTTGTCCAAAATTAACACGTAAATAAATGGGGGAAAAGGTATCCGCAACAACGTACGAAGTGGTAAAAACGGTCGTAACGATAGCGATGCCGCACGGCCTACTTTTAGCCTTATGACCACGGGAACCTTTACTTTCATTTTTGATTTTGTGCTCGGCGTGTTGCATCCTTTGCGCCGCCACACGTAGCCAGCGCGCGCGCGCTGTGGGTCTAAGAGGGCAACGGTTGCGGAATCTCTCAGCACGACTCACTGCATAGTTTCCAGTCTATGACTCATTGATCGCCCCTGGCGGGCATTTCACGCCAGCGGAGTAATTCCGCTTGCTTCTTTGCCGGCTTCCGGAATGTAATCAATTCGACGTGTCGCAGTGTCCAGCAATGAAAAGTTCCCGGTTTGTTTGAAAGCGTACGTGTCTTCCGTGTGAGATACCACGCTTACAATACTTTATGAATTAACGACCTGGCTTTTAGTTTTTTCATGCAAGGACAGAAATGCAAGCCCATGTCCGTACATGTGCTAGGGATAACACTTTTCCACCACAATGTACTATATGCACTCCTAGAAGTGGAGGTGTGAAAAAAAAATTAAATGAAAACAATGGTTCCTGAAGTACAAGTTGCCATTGTGGCTTAGGAGTCTCGGCTCTGTGTACCTTTCAGCAATATCCTGAAGTTCAAGTGTCAATCGCTCTCGAAATGTTGTCGTTGCTTATGGTACGCAAAATTTGGGATTTACTGCAGACATATTTTGCAACATTCAAAAGGACATAAAAGTTGAAATGGCTGCCAAGTCAGTCGTGATCTTGGTTGCTGTTGCCCCTGTGCTGCTTTGGAAGCAACGCCATTGATTTCTTTGTTTGAGTGATGAGAATCTGTTGAACGAGGAATTTCTCTTGAGCCTGCACTTCCACATTGGGACTTTTCGCTTTACTTGGTTACAACCCATGAAAAAAATGCCAGGCTTGCCCACACCTATAGCTGTGCTTACAACAGAGAATTTACACAAGTGCTCCGTCCAGTAGGGCTTATTCATTTTCAGATCAAGCACCTCTCGAGTGTTTCAGACAGCCAACTTTTCCTTACAGAACCACACTTTTGTTGCCGGTTTTGGGTCAAACTTGGTTGTCCTGGTAAACTTTCTAGAATTCTGGCTCTGCCAAACTTGACGTTTAAGGTAGTGACAATGAACCTTTAACTGATATGTGTAGTTTATAAATTAGCCAAGAAAAAGCACTTACGATTTGGGCATACACCAGCCAGGCCAACTGTCTTTCACAGGTGAAGGGCAGGCACTGCAGTTCTATAGGTGGAGCTGTCTTTTTTTTTTTTTTTTCGGCTGTAAGCAAGTATAGTGATAGTCGTAACAAACACAAATCCTGTTGTCCAAACATTCACTCCACAGACATTTGTTGCCCAGCGACATATCATTGCTTCGAGCCGTACTTGTACAAGTAATTCGATTGCTTGTGATCGATTACATTTTACTGTGATACTGTAACACTTAAGTTACTTCCTTTGAGGAGTAACGACTATGATAATGCCATTCAGAAAGTGCACTTCTTAGAGCTATATGCTTACTTCTTTGATCAGAAGTCCAAAGTACTGATTGGAGAGAAATTGACCCTAGATGAATTTTTCTCCACAAGGACGACCTTCACGAAATAGAAAAATACAATATTTTTAAAGGTTATAGGTTTACCCTATAAGGGTAACTAACTGGATTCCCAGAGAAGGGAAGCGGGTTAGGGGGAGACGGAAGGTTAGGTGGGCAGATGAGATTAGAAAGTTTGCGGGTATAAATTGGCAGCAGCAAGCATAGGACCGGGTTAACTGGCGGAACATGGGAGAGGCCTTTGTCCTGCAGTGAACGTAGTCAGGCTGATGATGATGAGGTTTACCCATGCATATTTTTTTGTTATAATCAGTTACAAGATTAAAGAATTATATACCTCAAACTTCTGTGTCAACTTAGATTTGAAATTTCACCCTGATAGTTTGCCCTACCAAAATAACATTTGACAAAAGTTTGAGGTACATACATGCTACTACCGATTTGTGCGACTCTCCCTACTGGCCGCCTTGCCATTTATACGTCTCCACGTGCACATACACGCTAGAGTAATAAAAATTGTTTATGAAAAGTAATGTAACAAGAAATCAAATAATTTAGAGCAATTTTTGAATACTTTATTGAGGCTGTAGTTGTAATTGTATACCTTTCACAGTGAAGCAGTTGTAATTGGTTACCTTTTATCTTCATGATGTGTTTACATTTGTTCTTAACTTGTCTTGTTTAGACATCCTCGTCATCATTATCAGTGGGTACCCAAGCTTTGCTTGATGACTTTACCTGGTGCTCATTGAGGGCTTCTCGGATTGCACGTATCGCAGGCGACAGACATGGACATCTTCAGCGGCAAGACGCTTGTGCTTAAGGATGGAAGCTGAGCACGCCGCTGACAAGGCCCTTGGCGACGCCAAGGCCGTGGCCCTTTACTTCTCAGCCCACTGGTGCCCGCCGTGCCGCATGTTCACGCCAGTACTGGCCGAGGCGTACAAGGAGATGAAGGAGGAATGCGCGGCACCCGTCGAAGTCGTCTTCGTCTCGTCGGACCGCTCCAACGCGGACATGCTCAAGTACATGGAGGAGAGCCACGGGGCGTGGTACGCCCTCAAGTATGGCGACAAATTCCAACAGTAAGCACCTGACGAATTTTCCAGTTTTGCTAGCAGTCCCACGAGATGAAAGGGAAAATTGATGTTGAATGGAAATTTATGTTGGGTGCTCATCTGAATCGAGGCATCATTAAGCCAATGCCCTCGCATGCAATCTAGTTGGCTTGAATAGTAGAGAAACTGCTCGGAAAAGGTGGCAGACCTGCATTCTAATTGCTAACCAGGACATTTTTTTGTCAGCTGGAAAGCTTTTGCCTTGCAAGAAGTCTTTATAAATATATCTTTGGTAGCTCTATGATGCACATGGATTTTTTTTTTGTGCTGTTTCCATCTTATTTCTTTGTGAAAAGCTCTAAAATTCAGGCTTCTGCAGAAACAATTTGTCATATTTATTACCCGGGCAACACGGTAATCTGAGCCCGCATAAACACTTTTTCTGCAAAGGGTGACGTGTGATCAGGTCATTTCTAGAGTTATTGTCAAATCATTGGAACGATTGTTCCTGAGTAGCCACTTCACCAATATGTCAATGACAAAGTGGTTTTGTGCTGTTTATGATTGACCTACTGCCATTGCAACTAGCTAATGATCATGACTTGTACAGTGATGTGTAGTTGCAATTGCCTGCACCCCAGTGGGTGATAAAACAGTTCTGTGCAGCAAGTGTTTCTCTCAGTTTGCGACAGCTGTTGTAATAACCTGGCCAGAGCCTGGATTACATCAAACGAGGAACGACTCGCATAAGAGGTTTCGGATTGAAACAGGCCTTCACTTTTTCATGTTTGCTGTATGCTTAGGTACGAGTCCAGCATTCAAATTTTGCTGGTTCATTTTTTTTTTTTCATGGTTCATAACATGAGCACCATAAGACACTTTAGTGTCTGGTTTAGGTTCTACGTAACATGCAGCAAAAGAGGACTCTAGGGAATCCACAACCTAACATAAACCAATAGCTGCCGACCACAATTGCTGTTAGGCTTAGTATATCTTCGCATTAACAGAACACACTATTGCTTCAGGTTCTGTTGTGTTTGATCAGTTTGGCAACCTTCGAAAGTTCTTTATCTCGAAATAGATACACTGACAAGCTATGGAGCGTGCTAAATAAACTTCTGTGACAGTACTCACTTCCACAAACTAGTTTAGCTTTGGCACCTAGAAGAGGTGGAGCCACCTTGACACTACCTGTGTTGCTGTTACTGTGTAACAATGACCAGGTAGTTTCCTTCAGGTTAGCGATGACACCATAACTAAACTGATACTACTTAATGTCAAAATAGTTTACTTGCCAATATTGTACTTGCTTAAAGGTCGTCCTCAGAGAAATTTCGCTTTGGCCAAGGTAAATGTGAGTAAGCAGTATATGCAGCAAATCCTGTCAATTTGGGATTTTGCAGGATCCGACAAGATACACAAATTAACTGTAAGTTGGAATTATTGAAGGTACCGGGAAAAAAAAAGATACTTTCCTACTACATCAATGCACTTTTATTGGCTGAACAAATACAGAAATCCTGTTATTTTGCATAAAAGCAGTGCAGAAGCTAGAATCCCCATTGTCTAAAATTCCTTCCCACTGCAATCATGTACAACATGCCCCCAGCCTTCGTTGAAGAATTTATCATTTGCTGCTGTTGCCATCGCCATCAAGCACAACTGACAATAATCAGCAGCCTAGCAACATGGTAGCAGGGGATATCAATTCTGAAGGCGTGTGGTCTGCCTAACATGAAAAGTAAAAATTAAGCTACAGAGCACTGCAGCTCGTTGGTATGCTCTCATGAACAGCGACTACACAACTGTGAAGGTATGTGGCAAAAAAATAAAACTACAGTGTGTGTGTGTGTGTGTGTGTGTGTGTGTGTGTGTGTGTGTGTGTGTGTGTGTGTGTGTGTGTGTGTGCGCGCACGTGCCCGCGTGTGATGGTACAGTGTACACTTACGTTTGAGGCGATACTAAAGAGCCACATTTTCTATGTTATGCCCTTGTCGCGCCTCACTTTCGAGGTGTGCTGTAGTTGTGGCTCTTTTTTTTTTTTTGTAGATTAGGTTTCGAAAATTGCAATTTCACTAGGTTTTCATAACGTGCCCACTCGGATCTCTGCTGCAAAATTTTGCACAGAGCCTTCTGTACACCTACACTGTACATCTGAAGGACTTTTTGCTTTCCACGGTGCTTCTACTCATATTTTAGCTGTGGAACTTTGCATAACGGCTTCTCTACTTTTATAGAGAAGAGCCTTGTAGACAGCCTATAACGTTGTCGCAGTTGGCCCCTTTAATGACCTTTTAATGCACGAGAGTTGTGCAAGCGATGGTATTTTCGCGACTTTGATAACGCGTGCATGCACTTTAAGGGGAGGTGCGGGTCGAAAAACGCGAGTTTTCTTCAAAATGACCGCTTTTTTTTATTTTCGCCTGTTTTGATAAGATTAGTACCTCTACCTTTCTGAAAAAAAATGCATGTCAAGACTTGACTGGAAATGCTTTAAAGTGGAAATGCTTTAAAACGTTCAAAGTGGGCAGTCTTCGAGCACCTCGTCGCCGATAACGTGCCGCCGCTCGCCTATTGTCGATCACATGAAGGCGAAGAGTCGAGGCTCACTGTTCAAATAACGACAGTTTCCGTCGCTGATGCGGCTCAAGAAATAATAAAAAGAGCACGCTTTCGCGTACTTCGGGTGCCGCAACTGGCTTATCATGTGCTTCAGATCGGGGACCGCCACTGGCCGCTACGCGGCTTTATGTGCTGTGAAGCCTACTTGCGGGGTCCATGTCTTGATGAGCAGCGCAGCTTAACAATGCTTTTCTCGTGTATATCTCTGTTATGAATGAAAAAAGCCATTCTTCATGCGTGAAAGCCATCGTGGCTATGCGCTCTGTAGGAATAGGCTGCGGAGCAGCTGATCCGATTTGTGGCAGTTGGCTTACAAAAGCCAATGCATCAAAAGTCATTCACAGCCATCAGCCGGAAAGCCCGTGATGCGGCAGTGGATGACGTCAGCGTCAATCTTGCTAGGTCAAAGAAACTTAGCGGGGACAACATTGCCATTATGTACGACGGTATGTGGCACAAACATGGCTGCAAAATGGCATCAGCACTGTTGTGTCCCTTGACACTAGACTTAGTTTAGATTTCCAGTCCTGTCGAACTTCTTCCTAGCTTGCAGTCAGCACAAGGCTCGGCCAGGTGGAGCAGAAGAAGTTTGGCAAGCGTTTTATGGCCCTGTCTGTGAGCGAAATATCTGTGACGAGTCGGCTCGAAAAAGCCAAAAGGGACAAACTTATGGTGCTGGCGCATTTTAGTGGCAGTGGCCACTACAAGGAGGATTGTTCTTTTTGGTGTGTAAATGTCATTGCATTTAACAACATCTTTCATAAACAAACACTCATTTTTAACTTTCAAACTCCTTTTCTCAAAACACAAATTTTGCCATTTTTTTAATGTGCCCCTCCTTTTTCGGGCACTAGTGTTCGGATCTGCATGAAATATTGCCCAAATTTTTTCCAAAATATGACAAATTTGCGGGGTCCTCTTTCTTATATATATTAATGATCTCCCAGACAGCATTAACTCCGCTATAAGGTTATTTGCAGATGATTGTGTAATTTACCGCAAAATAAACAATGAATATGATAACCAATTTCTACAGTCAGACCTTGACACTGTCTCAACCTGGTGCAATAAATGGCTTATGACTCTCAACTCTAACAAATCTAAATGCATGTCAATAACCCGGCGATCTATTTCTCCCCCCTGTACCTACAGAATTAACGCCGTTCCCCTCCAGCATGTCTCTTCATATAAGTACCTCGGCGTTTACATTACCAACAATCTATCTTGGCACACGCATGTTACCTACATCTGTAATAACGCTAACCGAACGCTAGGATACTTACGCCGCAACTTTTCTCGCGCTCCGCTGTCCCTCAAAATTCTATTATACCGATCACTAATTCGCCCAAAGCTTGAGTACGCGTCCGCTATATGGGATCCCGTGCAGCAAAATTTAATTAACGCGTTAGAATCTGTTCATAACCGCTCAGTTCGGTTCGTTTGTTCTAATTATTCCCGTACTGCTAGCATATCAGAAATGAAATCTAACCTTGACCTACCCAATTTAACTGTCCGGAGGAAACTGGCGCGACTGCATTTTTTTCATAAGATATTTTTTCACAATCCATCAATGAAGCGAGACCTCATTGCACAACCGTCATACCACTCATCGCGCATTGATCATCAGCATAAGGTTGCCATTCCGTTTTGCCGCACCAAATTCTTTTCAGCAGCCTTCTTACCGAAAACAGCCGCCGATTGGAACCACCTTCCCTCTTCCGTTGTATCAATAACATACCCTTTGTTATTCAAGACTGCAATTTCTCAGCAATGCTTGCAACTATACGCAGTTTCCATTATCTATCTTTGTCTTGTATGTGCTTGAATTCTTATACATTTTTAGTTGACTTATGTTGCCTTCCTGATTTGTGCATCTGATACTTGTTTCTTTATTTTGTCTTTTTTTCTTGTGTGTTATATATGTTGTACCCACCCCCTCTGTAATGCCCTACAGGCCCTGAGGGTATTCTAATAAATAAATAAAATAAATAAATACAATTATTTAATTTAAATTTCAATATTTTATTATATAATAAAAATTGTATGTAAACCTTTACTAGGGTGGGTGAAATATGGACTTTTTTACGTCTATTATTTTTCCCGCCTATTACTTATTTTGTATGTGCTTCCTTATTAGCTACTTACATTCCACACTTTATTTGAAACATTTTAAACTATGAATGGTAAAAAATTACGGAAGTTTAGAGATGAAAAGAGGATGGGAGGGGGCAAAAAGTTCACTTTGTCTTGTCGCAGAGCTGAAAGTATGCAACTTGCAAGAAAACTAATTATATGTTTGAAATCAGCATACTAAGTTCCATAAACAGCTCAAGTTTCATTGCTCTAGAGTTAATATTAAAAAAAAAAGTGTCTTCGAGTAGCATCTCCCCTTAAAAGCTCTTTTATTTCACCTGCCAAATTTGAAGGGATCTGAAGACCAAGTACGGCGTAAGCAGCATTCCCACCCTCATCGTTATCAAGAGGGACGGCACCGTGATCACTGCCAATGGACGCAACGACATCCAAGCCGAGGGTCCGAGGGCCTTTGTCAAATGGGCCGGTGCAGCATAAGATTGCCGTGCCTGACCTGCCATTTCTGAACTGTAGCCTTTATTTTTCTTTTTCGCCTTAGCAGCCTAGACTGGCCGGCTCTATATGAGATTATGCTTCCAACTTAATAGTTAGTTAGTGTTGCAGGAAAAAAAAAGAAGCGTTCTTCAGCGCAGCTTGTTAGAGTTGTGCTTCTGGAACCGGATCGACTTCCTTGTCCTCCGTCTGGTTGACAGTACATGCTAGTATATTTTCTTTTTCTGAGCTTTCTTATAGAAGGCGACCACTTAATGGATGCAATGGTTGTTTGCGAATGTGTTAGTGGGAATATACATTCCTACAACTGTATGTTAGTGCATTCTATTCAGCTGCCAAGGACACTCAGGGGGTGTTGTTAACAATTATGCAAACAGGGAAGGCATTTTAAAGTGGACATTTTAAAGTGGCACAGCCGAAACAGCTGATGTGCTATGATGCATTTGTGATTGTGGGCAGCTTTGCGGTGATAAGATACACGAATGCCCATACAGCGAGTGAGCAGAGGCATGTTATAATACACAACACAGTCCTAGAGAAGTTGCTGCCACACTGTGATAGTCTTGCTCATTTTCAGTTGCGCCGTCATTGTTTCGCATGATGCACAAGGTCGCATGTCTTCAGTCGTAACGGCAAGACAATGCCTCATTCGGTGTATTTGGTCCACTAGCTCAGCCAATGATCAAAAGTAACGCCCATTTTCTGTTGCACTGTGACCAAAAAAAAATTTGGAGACTACGGATGTTCGGTTTTTGTTATGGCAGTCATCGCACAATACCATTTTTCCTTCTTTTTTTTCTCGAGGTATATTCTTGAGAGTTCTGCGGGTATTCTGCCTTACCTTTCAAAAGTATAAACCTTGCGTGTTGCTAGGTGCAACCCAAACTAGCCCAAACATGCTTTGCATAGTTATTCAGTATATCAGTACTATAACATACTATACATATACATATATACATCTGTGACAATATATTTACTTTCAGGGAGTTGTTAATGTATGCTTGTTATAACCCACTTTGTTTTGCCCAAAGAAGTGCTTTGTTCATTTCCTTATATAAAAATTTCAACCTTCCTTTTCCATTATTTTTTCATAATATACTTATACTGTGTTAATAAACTGCCTTTTGCAAACGTCTTCACGAGTTGCCTCTGTTCTTGAAGACAGAAGTTTGTTGCCTTTGAAACGTTGACTTTGATTCAGTGCGAACTTGGCTAACAAAATGTGCAGCGTGCTGCTAATAAGCACAATAATTAGCAGAACACAACTACGTAGCTGTAAAGATAAAAAAATGTGTAGCAAGAAATGATAAATAATGTCGCCAGTTTTTGTGCAATGTTTAACGAATCGCACGAAGTTGCATATATTGATTAGCAAATGTCAAAGCTCAGGGGAGTGGCCAGCGAGAACGTCTATGTGCCCAAATTCTAGAAAAGGGCGAGTAAGTGCGGTTAGAATGTTTTCTAAAAAATGATAACTCCTGGTCGAAAGGAACCGTGCTAAACCCGTCATTTCACAAAAGCTATTATAGCATCGCTCGAGTTATAAAATATGGAGGGGTCCATACGTGTTCCATAAGTTCATATAAAAAATATAAAGTGAAAATATTACTACATACCACTGGCATCATGATCAACAAGTCGAAGAGAAGAACGACAAAGATAGATACACCAGTTATCTTCTTTCTTTTTTTCTGATATATTAAACTAATTAGTTATTTTAAAATTATCTATTGCTAAACACTATGAAATATTAAAAACTATTCTTTCATATAGCAAGGCACCGCTCATTTTATGGCCGATACTTCATGGTGGGTTGCACCTGGTGTACAAGGTCGATCAACCAACCAGCGTCGGCAGGGCTGCAGCTCTAAAGTTGTGAATATATATACATGCGCATTCCCTGAAGTCTGTTCCTGTTCAAAGTCTGTCTTTCCCGTAACAATATATTCAAGGGGATACCAGAAATGTTCGATATCTGCAATAATTCATTACATGCGGGTACGATAAATGCAGGCACACCTCTATTCCAACTAGAAACCACTTTGCAACATTGCCTGTTGACCCTTTCTGAATAGAATCATGCTATAAACATGAAGAATTATGACCGCTTAACATATTCATAACTTTCGAATTTCTATCAAGTTGGAAGCACCCTTTTTTACATTTCCACCATAGAGCACTACCCCTTAAAGGGCCACTCGCCAGGTTTGACAATTTTGAGCTGACAAACGCAATGCGTAGACGAGGCGTTCATGATCACGTCTGCCAAACTTTGCAACGCTATGCGCCGCAAAAATTGGTCAAATTTCAAGATGAAAGCTGCTTCCCCTCCCCTCTGTCGGGGCCCGCGTAGAGAATGAGGGCATGACGTAGACGTAGGAATGGCCCTATGTACACGGCAATGCAGTGACGTTGGTCTTCTACGTAGACGAGTCTGCTCTGACGTTGTCGACAGTGTACCACGTGACATGGCAAAAATTATTAAACACAGCATGCGTAGTTTATGTATTTGTTGCTTTAAGAGATTAATAAAACTTGAAATAAATAATGAGATGCAATAAAAAATTGTGCACACTTTTCTTACAGTTTTTCCCGTGAAATGCTACGAGATGCGGGGCTAATGTGTCAACGTTTCGCATGCGTTCGGGTCCCCGCGGTCAGCGCATTGAGCAGGCGACCGCCGTGGAACGCTCCTACGCGTTCGCACACTCATTGTGCTTATCTATTCTACCGCGTCTAAGCCAGCGTTTCCAAACAATCCCGCAGAAACAGGCAGAAGACCACAAAATAACGCTGGTCAACAAAGCAACGCTGCTCGCGTTCTCGGGGGTTGGACTTGTTTGGGCACGTCAAGCGCACGTGACCTCATCGTCGGATGCTGGAGAGGGTGGGGAAGAGATTTGGCTTGCAAAGGCTACGCGGAGGAACGGCAAGCGTTTCGAGCTCGCCTCCTCTCATCCTCGTTCGTGCCGCTTCTAAAAACCTGTTTTCTCCGCTCGTGATGAACCGATCCGAAAAATTTTTGTGGCAAAATGTTCTTCATCGGACACCCAACTACTTCCACTGCCTAACTAAAATTAGGTATGGGGCCTGGTGAGTGGCCCTTTAAAAAGGCAACTCTTAAGTTAACATTGATTGTAGAAATTGAGGTCCACAAACCTCGTAGTGTTACTTTTGTGCCAAGGAAGTGCTTATTTTAACAAAAAATCAAGGTTTAGTGGTCTGAATCACGCTAGCATACTTCAAATCTCCTGCCTCAATGGAAAGTCTACCGTCACTGTTGCTCTGCATAACGTTGCCCAGCTTTACTGCGCAGCCGCTATCACTAGTAGCAGTAGTGCTGCAGAGCGAAAGTAGCAAGAGCTACAGCAGCAACAACGGCCATTGATAAACGTGTTTTGGTTCAACTGTGCCCCGCTAGATGGCACGACCTGTCCAGTGTAAACACGTGAGAATTGAATTTTTGAACCACTCGCACCATCTACTAAGTAACGTCCACAATTTTTTTTTCATGAATAAAACAAACGAACAAGCAGCATTTAATTACGTCTCTTTATGAACGGAAGGTTCTCTATTTCGTGTAGCTAGTTCAATTACTAGTGAATAATTATAGGCAGTACTTCTGATGTAATATGGATCATTTCGCAAAAGTTCTATTGTAGCGCATGTGTTCTCCTGCATTCACCTTAATTTCTAGATAAGTACGGCACTGTTGTTGACAATTTTGTTGTAGACATTGTCATACATTGAGCTTTCACACTTACATAAATTATTTGACTTTTGTGTCCTCTTCAGAAAGTATTATTCACACCATAGTCATTAAATTTCAGATTCCTGGTTGGAAAAATCAGGTTAAGCACCTTTCTAAACATTGCTGCCATAGTACACCACGCACTTAGCAAAATTTATTCACCACAGTGTAGTCGTGACTTCAGCCATTGGTAAGCTTGAACCCATTCTCGCATTGACCTAGTATTTTGAAAATGCATAATAACTTTTCCCGACACACTTTCAGTGACCAGATTTGTAAGGAACACATTTCAAGTCACCATACTAATGTCACTTCAAAGCAGCAGTAATGTGAACATACAAAGATAGAATACCAAATGCGAGTTCACTACGTCTTCCAAGATGTACACACTAGAATGCGCATACTATTTACAAAACCAGCAATACGTATAGCTGCAGGGCAGAATACTGATTGAAAGAGAAAAGCATACCAGCAGGGGGCATAGCGGGTGAAGGGCTGTCTTGTACAACAACACTTTCAACTTCAACCAAAACACCTCTGCTTTCTTAGTGTTTGCAACTTCATCAGTGTAAAATAAATACTATTTTATCGTACCTGATTCGCATTCATGCCCAAGAAGTTAATGCGTTTTAGGTTTCAAGCAGTCGAAATTTAATGCATAAAATACTATAAGTGAAAAAGAATGCATAAAGTTAGACAATAACGCAAGCATGGTAGCTGTGGGTATGTAAAAAGAAGTGTGCGAATATTCAAAATTTCAATTATTCTGCAAATAGTGCTTGCTATTCAATCAGATTCACACCGAAATATTATTAGTCGAACTTACTGAAGATGCACTCAATATAAAATTAAACAAACCTCTCGAGATTTTCAATATACTTCAACCTGCCACGCTTTCATATTGTGGCAAAGCTGCATTTCAGGCTCTGCTACTATTGCAAACGTATTGATTCAAGAGAATGCTAGTTCCAGCACGCAGATGACAGATGTGGCAATAGTGGGGACTCACTCAACACTATTATAAACCTGAAATTTGGGCAGGAAGAGCGGGGATGCTGCAGATTCCAAGCATCTAAAATTTCGGATGTTTTTGTATATTGACGTCTACATAACAGAGTGGGAACTCCGGACCTAAAGGGAGCACACCCTTGTCCGCCCCATCAGTTGGGCTTCCACAGAAGTGTAAAGAGCAGGACAGGCTGAGGAAATAGCATTTTTGCCTTTTACGGGTAAAGTGTTGTTGGCAACCCTTTGGCTGCAGCAAATCATGTACACAAGTACAATTCGGCCTCTGTATCGCCTCATTCACGACAAGATAGTTATGAAACACCCCGCCAGAGCTTCAATAACCTAGGCAAAAGAAACGCTTTCATGCTGCTATCTTATATAGGAATTTGCTGAAGAATCCTCTACAACTTTTTTTTCTGCAATTTTGATTTGTAGTATTCTTAAATACTTCTAAAAATATTCAAAAAATATTCTATTCAATTTGCAGTCACACTTCAATAGCACAATTCACTTCACATTCAATATTTTCTATTTGCACAGCTCTAGCAAAAATGCATTGGTGCGTAACTTTCTGAAACTTCCTATACAACAATATACCTATTAAGCAAAACCAAAACTGGCTTCACTGAATTGAATACTGCAAAATGTCTTGCTTGATAATTGCTACCTTCACTGCAGTAAAGAATGACTCTCTCCCTGATACTCTCTAGAATAGAACTATAGCTGAGGGGTTGACCTCTTGCAACCCGAAAATAGCACCATAAAAGACGTAATGAAAGTCTGATAAAGAAACACCTTTAAAAGGTAATAATGGTTCTACAGGAGAGAGAGGTTAATGAAGATGAGTTGAATGAACGAAAGGTTTAGTTTCTTAAAGAGATAGTTGAAGAGGAGGAGTAATAAACTTTATTATAAGAAACCAGCAGGTTTAGGTGGCTGGGCCTAGGCCTCCCATGAGGGCACGTCAAGGGCTTGCCTCGACACCGCCTCACGGGTGTGCTGGGTCGCCCAGATATGGTCGTCAAGAGCGGAGCTCCGCAGAGCCTTATGATTAAAACATAATTAAAAGGGCAACATAAAGCACAGAAAAGTGCCTAAAGGACATCCATAAGTGACCCTGAGAAGGTGATGTTTGGTGGGTACTGTATGTAGTGTACAAGCTCGCGGCAAAGAAGGACTATACTTACCATAATTAATGCATAATTAGAATTAATTAAGAATCTTTTCAGACTGTGGGATGACTAAAGCTTTACTGAAAAAAGATCTAGGAAGACTGGGTTACAGAGGTAGTTCAACAACAGACTACAGAAGTGTACTGTACCAATCGTGTCAATTGGGTGCAATGGAAAGCGGGCGTTGCTTGCCCCCCTTTCCGTATAGAATAGATAGATCTGTGAAGACTGGGTTTAAGATGTAGGTACAAAAGTAGATTACAAAAGTAAACTGCATCCATCCTGGTAATAGATGGCAAGGGAAAGGAGGCATCACTTGCTACCCCAAATAGTGGCGTGTGCCACTCCCTTCGCTCTTTTGGGCAGCACTGGCCACACCCGTGTGCACTCTGCTTTGTGCCATGCGTTTTATCAGGCGTGTAGTGCGCACTTCTCGTTGCGCTCTAGTGACGACGCTTGCTTGGGCAGATGCATTCGAACACGCAAGCTTGGCCGAATTCCTTAGGAGTAATACATAGGACCAATACACTTGTACTGGATTAGATGCTCTCCGTTCGGGTACGACGAAGGTAAAGGATGGCTGACAACCAGGTTTTAGCAGACTGTGTCCATTAGCACGATCCCCTAGCTTTCAGAAGGGCCCTCAAAGATTACCGAAACTATACGCTGCACACAGAGTTGCTTTCGCATGAAGATAACCCAGCTAGTGACATTACGTCCCATACGTGCAGCTGACGCACATTTTTTTTTTTCCAGTGTTTTTTTTTTTTTACTACTTGTTCTTTCTCACTATTATTGAAGTATAATTCGTGAACAGTGCTTTACTACATATTTTCCTGCAGCATCTATTACACACAAAAAAATAATAAAGCTGTCGGACAAACATTTCAGTCACACTTCTTTAACAATTTGTACGGTGTGAACCGTTCACCGTTCGAAATTGTGCACTTCGTCAAGGGGACATCTTTCTACTAATCCCTATTATGAGACAGACTCACTAGACATAAATAGACCATTGATAAGATTTTTAAAACTTTTTAATTATAAACATACGAACATCACGATGGGAGCCTCGTTCCCTCAAAAAAAAAAAAAAAGATTGCCTAACAGACATGTATGTATCGAAATTAAATCGCACGCTTGTCGTGAGTAACAGGCTGGATGCTCGTGACAATAGTAACGGAGCATTCACACCGATTTAAAAGTCACGCAGACAAATCCCATGAACGATATTAAATAACATATAGTACAGCATAAGCGACAATGCCTTTGCAAAAGGCATAATGAACTTTGCATATCTGAACAGAAACATTATGGCTATAGAAGGCGTGTTATGACAACCACAGCAACATTTTGGTCCTCGTCTATCATCATGAAGCAAGCCACCTGCAGTATCGCTAATGCTTTCCTATCAACTCAATAAAGCCTGGGCTGGCATAACCACAAGCTATCATTAGTCAGGTAGTCTTTACGTAAGAGCATTGGCTAAGCTTTCAAGACGAGCAAATATTATGATAAATAGGGAAATACAAGATAAATAGCGTCATCTGAAGTCTAGCTGCAAGCACAAAGCGAGTACATGATCGTTTACTTGTGGTATTAGGACTATTTAAACACCGAATTTTTTGTTTTAAGTTCACGCTGGGCAGTACTGTCGATGCGCTGCAATGTAAGCTCGGTACATCTATCACGGGGCCCGTAACAGCGTTCATCATAGGATTCCTGTGTTGCATTTTGGGTGCCAGACCTCAAGACGTTCCGAACCCACCGTAGCCAGCGTTCGGCCATCGAAGTGGAACTGCACAAGAAGAGAAGTTGCGAGAAAGAAGCAATAGAATTCAAGCATGTTCTCGCGTTTGACTTATTATATGCACCACAGTGCTCTGCAGAAATGGCTATGTGGGATCAATACTTACTAAGTATCAACGGTTAGTTTCTGCTTCAACGAGACACTTTTCACATTCATTTGTACTCATACTAGTGCAACGATTACACAGCCTCACACAATAGAATTCAGCAGATCCTGCGTACCTTTGGAATCTATGTTATGCGAAGCATGCGGACGGAAAGTGACTGTGTTGTAATTTTTTTATCGAGCGAAACATCACGAAGTGACGCTAGATACAAATGCGCGCACAGACATATGTTAAACAGCTGCATATGTTTTATATAACCAGTTGTTTACGGTTGCATAACAATGCAAACGGCAACATGAATATAAGGAAGAAAATGAAAGGTAAGCTGATATAAAGTGCTGGTGCTAGCGAGGATGGTAGCCCTAGACACAGGCTACATAAATCAACTTGAGAAGGATGATGCCTGACACCAATCGACGTTAACACAATGTGATGGTTTTATCAGAAGTACATATGTAATGTTTATACAATTGGACATGCCGAAACAATAGTATTTTTTAACAATGTACTACTTTCAGCATACCGAAAGTGATGATTAATTGATATGTGCAGTTTGACGTCCCAAAACCACTATATGATTATGAGAGACGCCGTAGTGGAGGACTCCCGAAATTTCGACCACCTGGGGTTCTTTAACGTGCACCCTAATCTGAGCACACGGGCCTACAATATTTCCGCCTCCATCGGAAAGCATACCGAAAGTGAGCACACCGATAGTGAGGCTAAGTACTAATGGCCGTTTAGTCCACAGCAAGCAAGAAAAGATGCCTCTCGTGTGCAATAAGGCATAAGTAGGACTCTCTTCCTGCAAGATTGACGCAGTGTAGTGGCAAACAGTGTGCATGGGAACTGTGCTGCATAAAGGCCGATGCTCCATGAGCCACAAAAATTGTGGCCCATGCGACCGTTTACGCAGACATTATCATCTTTTGCTCGTATCGTGGCTCGCAAAATTTACACCATGATTTCCGTGCACTTGTTACAAACGGTGCTTGCGAGCGTAGAGCTATTAGTGTTTCACGTGCTCTGTCACCACAAGTCTGCAAATTGCACTAATTACAGGGTGTAGACTATACGGATAAAAGTCTTTAGTGTGACTCTCATGCGAGTGTTTCGTTTCTCAAGGACTCTGAATGTGTGAACGCAGTATGCGATCTCGTCTAAGTCAATGACCTCGCCAGACCCTAGGCCAGTGTCACGCATTGAATTATTCGTGCAAATTCTCAACATGTTCTCTCTGCAAGGAGACTAAAAACATTCACAAATGGTTCCACTATACTTGTCTTCCAATAGGAACACTGGATATATTGTCTACAATATTCGGTTTTTGGTCAGAACCTGAGAACCAATGTTGCTGTACAAGGACCAGGGGTCTGAAAAGGGTAAATTAAGTGCTAATGGGGATAGGATGGAAGCAGGTCCCATTCAATCTGACTGTGCACGGCAACCCTAAAATGCTCCCTGGTTTCCGAAGAACCCAGTTTGAGAACTCATGCTATAGAATGTTGACCACGGTTTGTCCTTGGTCCAACCATCCCACACCCAAAAGGCACCCAGATGCTCACCCGAGTCACTTGCTGCCACTCGGGACCCCAGGCAATGACGGCGGGGTCAAGCGTTGGCTCCAGGGCAACCATGGGCACTCCGACAAACGACACGAGAACGCTACCCAAGGTGTGCTGGATGCTGGACACCATGCCGCGAGGTTTCGACGGAGGCACGTCCATTGTCTGAAGTTGGAGCAAGAGTTGACTCATTACAAGCACTTTTCAAAATTGCCAACACCCGAACCGGATTAACATTCGGTCATTGTAGCAACGAAGTGACGTAAGACTAAAAATACCACCTTCCTTATACACTTAAGGTTAATAAGTGCCTGCAATGAGTTTTCATCAAACTTCGCTACCAAAATAAGCAGCATCAAGCTGCATGACCTCTTTCAAAACTATGTTTAGCCATCTTCATTAAGTTTGCCTCGCATGTCGGATTTTGCCATCCTTTTCAGTCTTCAGCACCGGCTTCCTTTTTCTTTGTATGTTTTATTTCCAAAGTGTGCTTTATTATATACATAGCTGCGGTGCCTTCCTTTTTTTTTTACCCATTTTGTATCATTACTAGCACGATTTTATATTTCAGATTTCATTATTTATTTAATTGGTGCTAGTTTTACACTTACACTACACACATGCAAGCACACGGCACAGCTAATGCCGTGTTTTCCTCTAACAATATCCACGGTATTGTTAAGTTTATCTGCATTGAATCTGTACCCCCATATGTAATACCCTCAACCATAGGGCCTTTGTGGTTAGCCTAAAAGAATAGGTAGCTACACAATGTTCACTGGAACACTACATTTGCAACATATTAGCAAGATATGTTTCACTAGAGAGTTTTCAAACAGGGCAACCCAAAGCTTTACATTGTGTTACGCATGCATCGAGTGCTGACTTCTTACGGGCTCCCGTTGACTGACACTAATGCTACACCCGCAAGCTTTGCGTACAGTGTTCTAAAACTCTCTACTCGCTTCACTATATCTGCGATCTTTACATAAAGGTTGGAATTAGTTCCAAATAGCTAGGAACCTTTCCTACCTTGCAATTTCAGTACAAGAACGTATCTGCATATCACCTGTATTGGATTGTAATCAGTGCAGTTAGGGATTGAGCATCCAAAACCTGCTCGCAGCTGAAAAACGCCAAGGCCACTTAGCTGCCGAATTGGTAGCTGGTGTGAGCAGGACCAACAATCGATCACCGTTTCCTTATTAAGGCTACTGGTTTGCAAGCACCAACAGTGGCTTACCTGGACGATCTTGGATGGATTTGATTTCATGTCGACTGTATGAATGGTTCCGCTCCGCATCCCGACCCAGAGTTGATTCGAGTCGAAGGACAAGGCGGTTGGGTTGTTCTGCTTGAAACGCTGCATGGAGAAACAATTTTCGAAGACTCTTGAAAACAGGCTATGTCCAATGCAATAAAGGCATCATTCATGCCTTGCTATGCATATGAACTGTCATATCAAAGTTGAGCCATACACAAAAGTATGTTTCTTATGTCTCATGTTCATCACAAATGTTCATATGTATACATTTTGCTTTTGTAGTAACAAGCGAATGCTTTATATACTACACCCAAATCTCGATATAAGGAATCTGGATATAACAAAACATCTGTTATAACGAAGTAAATGAAAGATAGTCTCGTAGTTGATTTAGTGTTAAGAATAAACCTTTATAGCAAACTTTCTGATATAACAAACTTATTTTCATGTGAGAAGCAAGTTTGTTATAATGAGGTTCGAGTGTAGTGATCTCCGCCGCCGACGGCTGCGGGCGGTCGTCGTTGTCGTCATCCGAGCCGCTCTCCACAAAATTCGATGCCGCAGAAAGCCGCTGCGAAGCACACAACGTCTCGACGCTACGCGACACAACACGTGCAGAATGGCGACTGAAAAAAGCTGCAACGACAATAAAAGAATCCTTCTTTCGCCTCCTCCCCGTGCGATGTGATGACGATAGTGCTGACCGAAGACGAAAAAACGGCATCCATCACCGCGTCTTTTAAAAAGCAAACACGGCCTCCGAAACTTAAAATATGGCGTGCACATTCCAATCTCGGAGGCAGGAAAGGCATCTGAAGACCAAGCTTAGCCAAGCCGACGGAAAATCCAACATGGCGGCGTTCACAATGGCTTGGGGCGTGGCACAAAACGAGCGATTTAGCCAGAAAAAATCAAACTTTCAGGGGCAAATTCGCCCAAAAAATCGGTCGAAACAATGCATTAGCTCTACGGGATCCCTGACGGTGCATTTATGAAGTCCGGAATATCCAACAAGTCAGAATTTTTGGAGTCCGGAAAATCGGTCGGCGACTGTAGTTCATATACACTGTAACAGCCGCAAGGCAATTTTGATTTGGGTATTTCAGTGCACTGAGTAACAATTCTTACCTGCACTCGTTAATCTAAAGTACCGTGTACTTCAGTATAACTATACAATGTAGTTTACTGTATTGCTAGCTACAGAGTGAAATAACAGACAAATGAATGTTTAGTGATTCTCAGTGAGGTTTTACTTAACCTGCCTTTCCCTCAACACACACTGTATACGACAGCAGAATAAAAAAAATGACAATACATGGGCAAACTTTTCGAAGTTTGGCAGCATTCAATGACATTTGAGTAATCTAGGTGCAGCGCTTAAAAATATTTGGCGTCAAACCACTTTGATGAAAGTTCTGCAAAAGCCCGGTTTAGAAAAACAAAGATTGTGCAGTATGAACGTGGTATTTTGTTCATTCGGGCATTCTCCGCTAACAGACCACCTCTTTCATGCATCAACTAAGGTTTGAATTTTCAGGTTCATTCTATTAATGTTGATGTATAAATGTTGAGATATTACTTCTTTTTACTTTGCCAGTAGTCAGCTAGTGCGAACTTTGGCACATAAGCATTAACAAAGAAACTACAGCTTACTGCCATTTTTTACTTCAATATACACTCAAACCTAACTACAACAAAGTTGCATCCTACATGAAAATAAGTTTGTTATATCCAAAAATTTGTTATAAAGATGCACACGTAACACTGTATCTATTGCAAGACTATCCGTCATTTACTTCGTTATAACCAACATTTCGTTATACTTCGAATTCGTTATATAGAGGTTTGAGTCTATCCCTTTCAACATCGTCACCGTCAATAATTCGGTGAGCAATAGGTGCAAAGGGAGGGAGGGGGCGGAGCTTCTTAGGCAATAAATAGAAAAACCTATCCCTCTTGTATTCGTAAATTATCCTTCCATAGCACCAAAAAACACCAATCCTACTATAAAGACAGGCAGCACAAAAAACTCAGAAATAACAACATAAAAGAAAAGATTGGTGGGGATAGGAGTTTCGGTGTTTTCCCTCAACATGATATGAAAGGACTTTAGTGAAGCCTACGCAACCCTTTGCCACTACAAATGAATCACATTGCATTCTAAGGAAGTTTTAAAAGGTTTTGTAGTATGACCATGGCTACATATAAAAAATAAGTACATTCAAATAAGAGATATCAAGCCGACCTACCAGCATTCAGGTAACAGTGCCAAATTAGTTTACAAAATTTACCTTTCGCCTATGTTTTTTTTGTCTCTCACATTGCAATTTGAAAATAGAGATAATACACAGTTGTACATAAACAGAATGAGGCCCCGAGGCCTAATCACCTTCGGCAGGACGTCCTACATACGTAAAATGAGTAAAAACACAAAGCGAAAAAAGCAAGGCAAATGAAAGAGAACATACGTTATATATGCAAACATATATAACCGCATTCAAATATGAGCTATTGATGGTCACAAACAGTGCTATTTCTCATGCTTTAAAGAAAATTTCAGGCATTCATAAACATTCGCAAGGAAATTAGAAACTACATATGTTCTAATAATAATGACCCTGTGATTGCAAACGCAATAGAGTTCTAAACAAATAATTATCAGTCAAAAACTAATATACTGCTGCATTTTAGTGTTGCTCTGTTAAAGTTGCACTTGAGTGTTGAAAGGGACTGCACTGCTTACTAATCCCATGTCGGGCCTGAGCTGCCTTGTGCGTCGATCGAAGGCGCAGAGCCGTGCCGTAACAGTGCCGGCGAGGATTGTTCTATCGTCCGCCGCCATGCAAGTGATGACACCCCTAATGGGGCCGTAGCATGGCGTTGGTTCAGTAGGTTCTCGGGGATCGTACCGGTATATGGTCCCGTCACAGCTACCGAGCACCAGTTCCCCGTCAGAGCGGCAGATTGTCGTCACTGGTGCTCGGACACTGCAGCGACAATGATTAAAACAAGAAGCAAGGTTACACAATGAACACAATGACTTTGAAGTTGTATTCGGTGTTAAAGTCCACATAGTATATAGGTTCATACATGTTCAGTGCAGAAAAATGTCTCATAATAATATTCTAGCTTACTTTTTTGTAATTATGTTATTTATAGATTGTATACGGACTGCTCTAGTTTATTAATATACTTCCAAACATGCTCCTTTCTTTTTAGAATCATGTTACGACCTCATTACAATGCAATCGCTGCCTTGAGCAAAGCGCGCCCGAATGAGTGGAAACTATATAAAACATTCTGATGAGATTATGTGCACAACGCCAACATCGGAGCTAGGCCCAAGGTAATGACCACATTTTTTTGGTTCGAAAGCTCCAATAATGACTTCATGTCCTCTCTTTATGAAAATAATAGCAGACGACTTCGCGATGACACCGAACGAAAAATGGCCGAAGTGCCCAGTGCTGCCGGCACAGTGTTGCCGATGCCAGTGTTGCCGGTGAATCAAGCGTAATGAATATCCCCTATTGAATGTTTCAATGGGCATATGTAAAACAAGAATATTCGTTCGAGGGAAGTAAAAATGTAGCAATAAAAAGGTTATGCATTTTGTAAACATGATAACATGAAGGACACACAACAATAGTTAACCACATGAAAGTTTTTAAGCGTGAAGAGGCATTTGCATTTCAGGATAGTGCAATCTGCACAAAATACCATGCCGTCAGCAGGAAAAAGTAGGACATGAAAAACTCACATGAAGGAGCCGATCGCACGAAGTCCACACTGGACGTCCCACAGCCTGCATTGTGCTGTCAAAGGAGCTGGTGAACAGCGTGGGACCCAAGTAGTGCAGGGCCCAAATCCAGCCCTGAGACAATGAAACAGGCTCAGCGCACAAAACAAGAAAGTTCATGGCACCCAATACTAGGTGCAATACTAAGAGCGATAACTAGCCAAACTAGCACAGCAGCTGCATTCTGAACATTGTTTTTCACATGCAGTACAACCTTCCATTGCATATGTAATTCCAGTGCTATTCGTGCTATCGTTAGCCAGCAAAACTGCATGATATTTTAGAGGACTTTGGAGTGCCCGTTCTCTCAGACACCATGTTTTTACCTACCATATTTTACAGTGTATAAGACACACCTTGTTTTCTATATTTTCGCTGGTGCATCCTACATATGCAAAAACTCGTGCGATTCTGCTAGACTACTTCGATATTTAATTTGTGAGTACGATGAACTGACTGTGGCAGCATTTGCAAAGAGATATTAAATCTTGTTATAACAATGAAGCGAAGTGTGGTTTCATTTGTCAGCTACTTGCCATTCAAGCACTGCAGCCATCACGAGAATTGCGGCCGCAATAAATGCCACCATCACGGTATTGCGTTGTTCGAATTATTTGTTCTTAAACAAATCATTAAATCCACAGAACTGAATCAATAAATAAAGAAGACAATCAAAATGTTTCATTGCAATGCTGTAGCAACCTCCATATCAGTTAGAGAAACGAAAGCACCACTTCTTTATTATCATCATCCTCGATTTCCACATGACGTTTCCTTTCAGTCTCGCAGTAGTCGCAGCTTCCGTCTTCTGGTCGCCTTTTACAATTTGTATGTGTGTGAGTGTAGATGTCAAACGAGTGGTGTGAATGCTGTTTATGTGTTCTTACCAAACCTCATAATGCCGTTTAGACACTGCCAATGATGTGCTCAAGGTGCTTTCAAAGCCGCGTAAAAGAGTTTTGGAGGACGACAACAGCAACCCCGTGATGCTGCCAACCAAGGCGGAATAACATGTGACAATGCATGGGAGGAAGTGGCTTCGAATCCAGCAGAATAAATATTGCTTTTCTGCACCTCAGCACAGCCTTAATTACAAGTTTTATACTCCTGCTCACATATAGCCAATGCCCTGTGTGACTACACTTTTTGCAACGAACGTACTCTGTGTGCGTCATGGTGCCTTCTCATTTTGACGGTGTCAAAAATAGGTGCCTCTTACACAAAGTTGCATCTTATATGTGATTTTTTTTCGTGAATGTCATAATAAGTAGGGGGTGCACCTTATACCCCGAAAGATATGGTAGGTTTTTTTGTCAACAGTGCATGAACAACATTACACTGTACATGTACAGTATTTTTCTTCCATTAACACTTTTGTGACTACACCTAACCCCATCGATAGTATGTTGTGGTATTTACGACATAAATATCTGCCCCCTTCCGAGCACTTGTGAACACATGGTGCCATCTAACGTGCGAAAGAAAAAGTGTTCTATCGGTTTCGCTTTTGTGTTTCTCTTTTTGCCCGCGTGGAGATATTAAAGCGCCAATCTACATGCGCGGGTGAGAGTGCATAATTTCAATGATGGCGTCGACATCACGTGTGACCACTTCATAAAAACGGCAAATTTCGGAGCATTATCATGCATCTGGGCTGGAATTTTCAAACAATGCCACCAGCACAGGCTCGGAAGACAACATCGACCCTTGTGATTTCAGAGCGGACAACGAGAGTTTGTCAAACCGGCCTGGGACATAAGCGGTCGTCCGCCGGTAAGTTCAGCTTTGTGCTCGGGCCGCGTTACGGGTGGCTGGCGCGCGTCACTGTAAGTTGATCTGATGCGTTCTGAAGGTTAGGGCTCTTAATTGCAAGGTGTCCACATCCTTTGGGCGGGACCACTTGCCGGCGGCAGTGCAGAGAGTGCGGTTTTGTGCGCGAAGGAAGCCGGGAGTGAACTTGGAACTTCGCTCTGTAGTGCCACGCGGCGCTTTGCGAGAGCTGTCGACTTTTTTTTATAACGTTCCCTCGACTACCCCCAACGGCTAAATTTCTCACAGTCACTAAAGTGTTACAGCCTTCATGAGAGCCCTCTGAACAGCAGAAAAAATACCAAAAAGCCCAAAAGTGGCCTAAATAATTGATTTCAAGATTTCTTTTATAGCAAGCATCGGTTTTGTTTCAGAGAAGGCAACAGGTGGCACATAACTACGAGGTTTTGAATTTCCTTCCGGCTTGTGCAATGTCTCTGATATCTACTCCAAGGGCAAAGCATTCTGGAGCAATGGAATACTTCTCCACAACCACACTATAACAGCAAAAACTCCTGAAAATGCAATTTGCTGTAGAAAATCTGTTATGTTAAAATACTTAGTCAAGATTAGTAGCATTTTTTTTCTCTGAAGTTTCGGGGCAGCAAAACTTCATTTGATGCTGAGAAATAAATAGTTGGAGATGTCATGCCAGTGCTCTGTTAAAATCTCTGTACACTTTTGTTTGTTTCATTTACTAAAGAAACTACTACATTCACAAGTAGGAAGTTGAAGCTGTCACTTGTGTTCGCCACCAGTGTGTGGTTTCGGCCACCGATATTGTTTTACTGGACAATGCATCGGTTACCTCACTGTTCCACACATCACACATCACAAAACATGTGTTGGAGTCCACGAGTGTTGAAGATTGGGCGAGTTGGTTCGTCGTACTTGAACTGGTATAGCGCATTACGGGGAAGAAGAAACGGCCGAGCAGACCGACAGCGCTCTGTCGGTCTGCTGTCGGTCTTTAGCGCTCTGTCCTCTTGTGTGGGTCTGCTCGGCCGTTTCTTCTTCCCCGTAATGCGCTATACCAGTTCATGTGTTGGAGCCTTGAAGCTTGTAATTATATATACTCAATTCCATATATAACTCATTTTGTGAAAATGGACGATTGGATTGATTAATTGGATTGAATTGACTGGATTGAACAGGATCAACGGAATGTACCTACATCATGTGCATCGGGCCTCGAATGCAGGAGAAGGTCATGCCCTTCAGCAACAGTGTCCTGGTCCCGAATATTCCAAACTTTCAGATCTCGGTCGCGAGATCCCGTGACGCATGCAGATCCATTCTGAAAAAGCGCATGCACAAATTGACTGATTAATTTCAATTTCTGACATCCGGGAAGAGAAATAAAAAAGGGAAAGAGCGAAGGCGAGGGTGCATTAATAAGAAAAGAAAAGCCGATTTGCTACGTTACACTATCTGCAGAAAATGAGAAGGAAATACAAATATAGAGTACATGGCACACATCCCTTGCTGTTCATAGCAAAAGATGATTAAATGTTGACGCTGGTATTTCTAAAGTTGCCAGTGCCGGCTTGTCATTGTTAATAATTATACTAGTGCACACACATTTCTCTGGTTTAATGGTTCATTGAAGTCAGTATTACCAAACATTTGTTGTATCAGCAGCCTGTCCTTACAGTGAACTAAACGGGTTGCAAGATATCTGTATAATCGACCACGAAAGTTTACAGACCACGTGAGAGCGTGGTCAGAAGCCTCTTCGCCACACTTCTGCTACGTAAGCGGCGATTGGCGGCACCGCAGCGCTCATGAAGCATTCCTTCATTAACCTATGGCCGGTCTGTTTTCCGAGTGGCACAAATAATTTTCATTTTTCACTTTTCATCATGCCGCACTTTTCGGCATTTGACGGTGCACGCGCTCGTTGGCATGCGCTCGCATGGCCCAAAAACTTTTGTGGTTGAACATTGAACAGTGTCACACAATACTTGTCCCAAACGGTCTCCTTGTGACACAGTGGTCACAAACAACATCACTTCTTCCAGTGTAAAGGACTATAAATAAGTGTAAGGGACTAGTAGTATGTACTTTTGTACTAGCCATAGAATTTGTAGGGATTCTCTAACACCCTGCAAAGCTCAACCATACACAAGCCGCCAACCTATCCCTTATCAAAGGTGGCAACGCTTCCTTTACCCAAGCCAGTGTTGAAAATGCTGATGCACCGTGAAGTTGATACCTCAAGCCATGGACACTTATTGTATCGCGATTTGCATGCACAGCTCTTTCGCTTAAAACGTGGTTGAGAGTGCTGCAACATGGTCCGAGGTCAGCAAAAACTGTCGAGCTCACTCAGACTCACTCATTAAATGTATTTGGGGCTTAGAGCTCGCTCAGGCTCAGACTCGCGAAAATTTACTGCGCCAAACTGAACTTACTCAGACTCACATTCGCTAAAATTTTTTTCAACGGTACTCGTGGCTCAATCCAAATCTGAGTGAGTTCAAGTGAGTCGCTTCATGAGTGTGTTAGCCTAGAATTACCGTTTTTTTTTACCATGGTGTCAATGTTATTAACCCCAATATCTCAAATAATCAGCACTCTTCTAGGCACCTTCTGATATTGTACCAAGAGTACAAGTTACTAGTTGCTACAAACTGCTTAGTACATTTTTCTTGGCAGAGCTGACCACATAGGGCATATTTATCACCACTTCCCTGGAATAGTTGGAGCTGGGAAGGCCAAGGCACCACTACATAACTCACGCAAACCTGGATCAGTAAATACAAATGGTGTAGGAACAATACTGCTCGGGAATACTCGTGAGCACACGTGAGTATAAAGGTTAATTCAAGTAAAGCAGAGAGGAATGATGAAAATGAGTAAATAGAACCACAGGTCAGCGAAAAAAGTGGAACACACTCAGACTAACTCGAGAAATATATCTTCGCTTTTTGGACTACCTCAATTGAGACTAATAAAAATTTTCCAGAGCCGTACTCACTCAAACTTAAAACACAAAAATTTTCAACCGGACTCACTTCTACTCGAACTCACCAAAATATAACCCACCCAGACTCACTCAGGTTAAGATCCGTGACTCAATCCAAGTTCGAGTGAGTTCGCCGACCTACGACTTTGGTAGTGCATGATGCAATCCCGCGGTTTTATTTCATGCCTAGCGAGCTTTACATTAAGCAATAAAGAGCAATATACAGTAGACTCTCAGTAAATAGAAATCTGTTAAACGGAACCGCTGCTTAAATGGAACAAGTGGTTCTTCAAAGATTGGTTTCGTTCTTGTATTCTGCACACCTGGTCATCTCTCATTAAACGAAACTCCTCTTAAATGGAACATATTTCCTTGGTCCGCCCAGGTTCTATTTAACGAGAGTCCATTGTAAATATACCCGGGCCATCACCCCATGACAGCAAACCATACATTGTTGGTTTCATTCATTTGTGGTTAACCTCTTCTTTTTTGATGTTTGGTTCTTGTTACAAGACGCTTTCGCATTTCACCCAATCAAAGTGCAGCTGCAATGGCTGGAAATCAAACCTTAGCAGCGCAAGACCACAGCTACTAAGTTATGCAGCGCATAGCTTATAGCAGAACAGCGGAAAGGTGGGCTAGTTGGTTAGGGTTCATAATGAATTGAATGGGGCAGCGTTTGGACGAATACATGAACGAGAAAAGACATATAGCTTATATTAACGCGATGGCGTAAAAGACCTTGTATTGAAGAAATGCTGGCATTGGCGTCGTAGGCTGCGAGCAAAAAAATCATCATCATCTGACCGGAAGAAAGATGCAAACAAAATAAATAATTAAAATTTGCGTGCCTGTGTGAGAGTCGAATTCGGGCCATTTGCATGCCAAGCAGGTGTTCTACAATACTCCCACAAGTCTGCTTGAAAACAGTTAAAAAAATAACCTCCTCTGCTTGGAGAAGCAGTGAAAGTAACGTTCATGCTTTACAAGCACATGCGTCCTGTATATAGGCTTCACAATGCAACATGTAATATCACAGTAATATTGCGTGAAAAAAGCAAACATTCCATCCACCCAACTTGCCGGACTCATAAGCAAACATTGCCATCGGGCGTCAGAACATGCGATTATCATAATGGACTTTGTGATTTAAATCTGGCCACCCATTACAAAAGACACACACGTTACTGCGCGTAATCCTTTAGGACCACATGGCAAGTTCTAAAACATTTCACAAGCACAATTGTTCGTGGTTTAAAGCATGCCACCGATTCCATACAATGCCACCTTATGCGAAAGCTTCTTTGACACAAGCCACTTTTGAACTTTATCAATTACATTGTAGTAATCCAGAATTTAAACTTCTAGAATAACATCATACAATAAAAAGTATGCATCAAGAGAATGAAATACACGCTAGGGACAAAATATCACTGTCACGTTCAACTCTTAAAGGGTCACTAAAGGGAACTATAAAGTCGACGTTGATTGTTGTAATAGCGGTCCAGAAACCTCGCAGTGTCACTTTTGTGCCAAGGAAGGGCTTATTTTGAAATAAAATCACGTTCTAGTGGCCTGCATCGGGTTAGCGCACTTCAAATTACCCGCCTCAAGAATCGGTCCGACTTACGTCACTGTTTCCGTGTGCAACGTTGCCCTGCTTTACTGCACGGACGCCAACACTAGTAGACAGAATGAAAGAAGCGAGAACCACAGCAACAACAACAGCCATTGATGAATTTTCTGCCATTGGCTCCGAGATTGCAGACGTGTTTTGGCTCAACTGGGCCCCACTAGATGGCACGACATGTCCACTGTAACCCCGCAAAAATTGAATTTTTGAACCATTCGTGCAATTTTCCATAGTAACATACGGTGGTTCTTTTTTCCATAAATCAAAGAGAAGCCAACAAGCAGCATTTTATTTCATCTCTTGATGCACGAAAGGTTCTTTAATTAGTGAAGCTTGTGGGGGTGCTGACACCCCCCTGTAAAGTTGTCTGCGCCGCGTGGCGCACGTGTCTCGCCCCAAGGCTTTATTTCGGTGGTGACCACCGCCTGGCGATAGATGGCGTTGTGTTCGCTTTGAGTACCACTGTTGGTAGAGTGGTAGCGCCGGCGGTGGCCCCTGGCGGAAGGCAGGCCTTGGCGTTGGGCGAGCGTTGAGCGAGCCTCTTCTGCGCGTGGCGGCTGCCGCGAACGGTTGTCTGTAGCGTGGGCCCCCGGTGCTCGGCACCGCGGGCTTCGCGCCGGGGTCCCACGTGGAAAGTCAGGCGTTGGCGACGCCACCTTGGGTATGTGTTAGTGTGTTGGGTGTGTTATTGTGTGTTTATCATGTTATTGTGTGTTTAGTGTGTCACTGCGTTATGTTGTTTGTATGGTAGCGTGTTAGTTGAAATTGGTGTACCATTCGGCGGACGATATCGTCGTCTAAATTAGTTAATAAATGTATGTTGTGGGCTTTGTACCGACCGTGTCCACTGTGTCCGTTCACTCCAAGAGCGTGGCGTGGCGATGCGCTCGTTCGCCTCGCCGAGACCCCACACTGGCGCCCAACGTGGGGCTCTTGGAGTATCGGACGACAGTT
Organism: Rhipicephalus microplus; assembly: GCF_013339725.1. Classification (NCBI taxonomy): domain Eukaryota; kingdom Metazoa; phylum Arthropoda; class Arachnida; order Ixodida; family Ixodidae; genus Rhipicephalus; species Rhipicephalus microplus. Next base: position 88,104,995 of record NC_051175.1, on the reverse strand, counting down.
TTTGCGGTTCAGTACAGGGATTTTGTTAGAGCCGGAGTAGAGTAGGCCTAGGGGGGACTTCTTTGCTAGCGTCGGTGGTGTGCTTTGTTGAGAAGCGAGGAGATTGGTTTTGTAACGTGTTTGAATTTGTTGCCAGGTTGACTTTCTACTTATTTTTTTCGCTCGCAAGTGTTGTTATTTTTTTGTTGTTGTTAGTTTTCAAAAACGTTGTTGAATTAGGACGAGAGCCATGCGGTCCGCATCCTGGGGTGAGCAAGGCCTAGAGCACGTGGTTTGTAGGCCAGGCACGAAGCGAGTGAGTACGGAAGCCTCGTGGGTGGTCCGATTTTCTGTAAATAGCTTCTTCTATATCTTTGGGCTCAGGGAGCCGGGCGTCGTTGCTGTCTGGTATTGCGGCTTGACGCCGAGGCGTCGTGACACCGCCCGGGGCGGTGGACGCCGATCGCTCGGTAAGCTGCTGTGTCCGGCGAGCGATAGGGCCACATCACAGAGTGGACGTCTCCTCGCGGCTGCCTCTTCTGCGCCTAGGCTGGGTGCTGGGTGGATGCCGGTTGTTGCCGAGCGACAAATTAGGCCCAAGGCTCTGCGCAGCCGCCTGTCGCACGTGGCACAACTAGGTGGATCGTGGCGTTGAGGTGTTGCGCTCTGCTTCCCTCACTTTTTTTTTTATCTTGCGATGCAAGGGTTAGGAAAAGTGATTTTTGTTTTATTTTGATGGGCGTCTCGGCTGCCACCGATGTATTAGCTAGCAGTACTGACCAACGTACCACGTGGACGAAAAGCTCGAAGCTCACTTCCCGAGGACCTGCTCGATTGTTTTCTTCCAAGTTTTTTGTTGTTGTTATTGATGTATTCAGCGGGAGGGATGTCATCCACGGCCGGCTGTCCTGCACATCGTCAGCGTCGTTGGCCAGGAATGCGGTCGTGAGGTCGGGCGATGGAAATGCCTGCAGTCCGGCGCACTCGTGAGTGCTAGTCGCAACTGGAAGACGTGTCGACACGGATCGTCGCGCCGGCGGCAACGTTGCTGTTGCGGGGCCGGTACTGAGGTGAAGTCGAGCCGGACAGTGCAGCAGTGTCGACCAGCGGCGGTGTCGTGGTGCAAGGACATTATGGTCGTGCGATATCATTTTTTTGTTAAAGCTTGTGTAGCTAATCTTTGATTTCGGGATATAGTTTGATTTAAGGTTGGGAGAATGTGGGGGTGCTGACACCCCCCTGTAAAGTTGTCTGTGCCGCGTGGCGCACGTGTCTCGCCCCAAGGCTTTATTTCGGTGGTGACCACCGCCTGGCGATAGATGGCGTTGTGTTCGCTTTGAGTACCACTGTTGGTAGAGTGGTAGCGCCGGCGGTGGCCCCTGGCGGAAGGCAGGCCTTGGCGGTGGGCGAGCGTTGAGCGAGCCTCTTCTGCGCGTGGCGGCTGCCGCGAACGGTTGTCTGTAGCGTGGGCCCCCGGTGCTCGGCACCGCGGGCTTCGCGCCGGGGTCCCACGTGGAAAGTCAGGCGTTGGCGACGCCACCTTGGGTATGTGTTAGTGTGTTGGGTGTGTCAGTGTGTGTTTATCATGTTATTGTGTGTTTAGTGTGTCACTGCGTTATGTTGTTTGTATGGTAGCGTGTTAGTTGAAATTGGTGTACCATTCGGCGGACGATATCGTCGTCTAAATTAGTTAATAAATGTATGTTGTGGGCTTTGTACCGACCGTGTCCACTGTGTCCGTTCACTCCAAGAGCGTGGCGTGGCGATGCGCTCGTTCGCCTCGCCGAGACCCCACAAGCTAGATCGATTACTAGTGATTAATTGTAGGCCATTCGTCTGACGCCGTCGGTATCATTTTGAGAACGCCCTACTCAGGCGTATGTATTCTTGTGTATTTACCTTAATTTCTCGGTACGTGTGGCACTGCTGTTGATAAGATTGTCGTTTTAGATGTTGTCATACACTCAGCTTTCACTCTAACGCAAATTAAAGGCGAAGCTTAAGGGCCTTCAAACTTTTTTTAATACACAATATAAACAAAACTGTAAAACCCAGCTGGCAACAATACTGCATTGACCAAACCATTTTACATCATACGCCGTTTTTCAGAAACCAGCACTAACTACTTGGCATGTCCATAGAATGCCTTACTTACATCTATCAACAGGACTGAGTGTATCAACCCAATGTGCGCATCTGTAATGCGAATGAATTTCATCTCTTCTTCCCAGTTGTTCCACTGTTCGAAATGTCGTTCTCTTTGGACACATGCTTCTTTCCAGTCAAAGCTTTCATCTAGCATGAAGACAAGGTAAGCGAGAATTACAAACTTGTCAATTCATACCAACGTGCCTACTCACAAAAATGCCTTTAACACTTACACTTCATGGAGTGAGGCCTTTATTAAAAAGGCCTCACTCCATGCATTTCAGTGTACAACAGATATTTTTGTGTGCCATTTTCCATGTGATGACAACATTCTATATCACAAGTACAACTCGCATGCTTTCAATCAAGAACAGCAGACTGCCCTTAACAGAATGCAAATAGGCAGGAAAACATTACGTTCATATAGAAAATATTTTATTTAAATGAGCAAGGAAATTCATTCTTGTAAGAGCAGCGTCTTGCAAAGATGAGCCCTTTTGTCGAAATACTGGCTCCAGCTACATTCCTTGTCCGGTAACTTTCCATCTTTAACACGCCACATACGTTACACTGCATACCTCGATTTCTCACATCTGCCGACTTTTATCATGTTCGAAGTTTGGCTCGTCTTACTACTACTGTATACGTACTATCACGATGAAAAGGATCACGAACAGCAGAAGTTTCAGTCCAGTAAAACTCCAACATATGCCTCGACCGTTACTAGGCGAATACGTGCTTTCAGCCGGCACCACAACAGCGCTAGACTCTTTCTCTGAGGCTCGTGCTATTTCACCGCACGTGTGTTCCAAGTGCCGAGTATGAATGGACGATGAATTCGCGGGCAGTAGCGATATCTAGAGCAAGATTATAGCGCTACGATGATACTGGATGAAGGCCCTGATTCACCTAGAGACAGTCAAGAGATGTCGGAGTTCGACTGAGCCACATCTTCCGCTGTTTGCACTTTTTTCCACCGTGGTGTTTGGAGCCCCACGTTTTTGCTGAGTAGCTTGGTTGTGTGGCCCTTTTTTTTTTTCATTATTACATTTGCAACTATGCTAATGTCTTTCTTTCTTTCTTCTTCCAATCAAATACTTATTAGGTGATCTCTCTTCCTATGTAATGTAAAGCCCTTCGTGGGGCCACCCAAGTTAAACGAAATGAAAGGAATAATAATCAGGAAAGAACACATCAAGCTTAGCTCACCCGCTTGCACAGGGTACGGTTTGGGCCACCTGGCGGTCAACTTTGCCTTCCAGAAGCTGGGATCGCTAAGGATCAGTGCGAAGCGAGTGCAGAGCTTCCCGATCACATCGGTCACGAACTGGGCGTCCAGCAGGGAAAATATCTTGAAGAGAATTTCGTTCGGTAGCGACTCGAGCGACGACTCTCCCAGTACGGGCATGGTTACCTGGAACGCGGGGTAAAATTCGCAATGTCAACGCGTCCTGCGCATACACGATGCATGCAACGATTCTACGGCTTCTTTACAAACGGCACACCACTGCCCTAACGTGCGGCTAGAGCAACCGCTTCACAATCGAATGTCTTTACTAGCGCAACAACCAGCGGTTGATGTCCACGTCGAATTTGATTAATTGTAAATATACCGGATGCTCGAGACCATTTCCCAACTTAACCTCCTTCCTCACGAACTGTCAACGGGTACAAAATACGGGTTTTGCTTACTTCCAGGAGAACGTTGCAACAGCGACAGCCGGAGTTTCTGCACGTTCCGGCGGCGAAATAATAAGCTGCCGAGGCTCGGGTTTTTGGAGCGTGAAAGTCGAAACGTTAGAAGCACAGCTCCGCTATGTGCCAGGACATTGCAACAAAGCGAAACACTTCCCACGCATGCGATGACAGAAAATGAACGAGTCCGTGAGAGGCGCAGCGCGCATACCTTGCTGCGAGGTGCCGAATTTGATGCCGCAAATTAGGTGCACAGGTACGCCTAGCAACCGTCTCACATATTTGGAGAAGACGAAAGGCGGCAACGCATCGTATCAGCTGTGCTCTTCTTCTTCATATACGTTCGCTGCCGAGGAAAGATCCGAAACAAACTTTGTATGCAGCCGCTAGCGGCCCCTAGTTTTTCCAACTGCCCTCTAGAACATGGCGGCCGTGACTTAGTTCAACACTTTTAGACATGCCTTTAGAACATCGCTGTGGTATAAGGCGTCGCTACCGACTACAGCGCTGTGCGGTGGCACGCGCTCGGTGGCCGCCACGGGGGAGAAGGAAGAAGATGAAATAAACAAGATGTCTCCGTTTATGCTGTGCTATTCATTATGCACGATGTAACATATTTTGGCGACGAGGATTCACCAGCCCATGTGCTACCGGCCTGAACCTCATCTGTGCCCTCGTTTATTGCCTACCATCTTCTACGATGAGTATTTCGGGGCTACAGCCGCCACCTCCGTTCCTGTCGTCACCTGGACACCCGGACATTCCATGGGAGCAATGGATCCAGGCTTTCAAGAATTACATGGTTGCTTCGGGCGCCTTCGACCTACCTGCCATTCGTCGGAAGGCGATCCTGCTCAACTGCTTGGGCTTGGAAGGACAACGTATCTTCCAGACTCTGACGACTACTGACGACCCGTGCCTCGTGCCTGCGAGCGCTGCGGCAGGTACACTGACGTCCCCTAGTCCTGATGTGTTCGACCGCGCCATCGCGACGCTGGAAGGTCACTTCAAAACCACGTTGAACGTCACTGCAGCGCGTCACCGTTTCCGTCAACGTACGCAGGCCCCAGGTGAGACTGCGGCTGATTACGTCACCGCGCTGAGAAGTCTTGTAGGAGCATGCAATTTCGGTGATCTAACGGACGACATGATACGCGACCAGCTCATAGAGAAAACCACAAGTGGATACTTACGTGAACGCCTTCTGCTGGAAGAGTCTCTCACGCTTTCTAAGGCTCTTACCATTGCCAAACAGCATGATCAAGCGACTAATGAAGCAAGAGAACTTGCACAAAATGACTTGCAAGTTCATCGTGTAAAAGATACTTCAAATCACAGAGAACGGCATTGTAGCACATGTACTTGCTATAACATGCACGGTCAAAGTCGCATATCTCCGAAAGAGCAAGTATGTTATCGTTGTGGTTCTACGGCACACCTTGCAAATAGCTCTCTGTGCAAGGCCAAAGCACATAGGTGTCGACAATGTGAGAAAATTGGCCATCTTGAAAAGGTGTGCAAGTCATTGCGGAAGTTTGAGAAGAATGTTCAGCATGTAGCGGAAGGTAACGATACAGCTGATCCAGACGACCATTTAAGTGTTTGTCAGATCTGGAGCCGTAAGAAGGGAATTTACGCAGCGTTGGAAATAGAAGGAATTTCTGTACCATTTTTGATCGATACAGGATCATCGGTTTCGATCCTGGCCGAAGAACTTTACCAACGCTATTTTTCTAAAGCGTATCCACTGAAGTCTACATCCGTCCAGCTTCTCGATTATTCAAAGGCAGCAATTCCTATACAAGGATGCTTCATTGCTACTGCCTCATTTCACGGCCGATGCACTTCTGTTCTACTATACGTTGTGCCTGGGGGAACGACCATTCTGGGATTAGACGGCATCGCTGCTCTGGATATGAAGATCCAAGGGTCACCGCTCAGGTGTCTTCTAATGACGCAAGAAACTCCGGTGCTACCTCCAGAATTACGTTCTGAGTTTGAGCACCTATTTGCAAAAGAGCTGGGAACTGTGAGAGGTTTCACTCACAAGGTCAGAGTTCGCGCGTCTGTACAACCGGTGGCCAGCAAACTGAGACGACTGCCACTTGTCATTCGCGAGCAAGTTTCGGCAGAAGTTCAGAAATTAGAAGCTCAGGGCATCATTGAGCGTGTCGACTCTTCTGAGTGGGTCTCCCCTATTGTCGTAGCCAGAAAAAAAGACGGCTCGATTCGCATGTGTGTTGACTTACGGGAGCCAAACAAAGCTGTGGTAGTAGACAGTTTTCCTTTGCCACAAACTGAGGAGCTCCTGAACAGCCTGGCTGGGGCACAGCGTTTCTCGAAGCTAGACTTAGCTTCTGCATATCACCAGTTACCGCTCAGTTTAGAGAGCCGTGACCTTACCACGTTCATCACTCACGATGGACTATTTCGCTTCAAGAGGGTTTGCTTCGGACTGGCGTCGGCGCCATCAGCGTTCCAGAAAATGATGCACATGATCTTGAAAGGGTGCAAATGTGTCCTATTTTACATTGATGACATCATCGTGTATGGGCGATCCCGAGAGGACCATTTGGGAAACTTGCGCGCTGTATTGCAACGTCTTTCTGATGCTGGCCTCCGGCTCAACAACAAGTGTGTCTTTGACGTGGCAGAGTTGACTTTTCTAGGTCACGTTGTGAGCGCCAAAGGATTATTTCCGTTGATGTCATCCATTGAGGCGATAACAAAGGCACCATCACCTACAAATATTAACGAACTCCGCTCGCTACTGGGGCTTGCAGGCTTCTATTCCAAGTTCATTCCTCATTTTTCGGATGTTGTCGAGCCAATGCGCGCCTTGCTACGAGGACAAGCCTCTTTCGTTTGGAGTGCGGCAGCACAGAGCAGTTTGGAGCGCCTGAAATCTCTGCTCACATCTTGCGAAGTGCTTCATCTTTTCGATCCTCACTTGCCTGTGTTCGTTACAACTGATGCTTCAGGATATGGATTAGGTGCAGTACTTCAGCAAGACAACGGGACCTCACTGCAAACTGTCGCATTCGCCTCCCGCACACTTCAACCGCATGAGCGGAAATACTCAGTCGGCGAACGTGAGGCCCTTGCCTGTGTTTGGGCTTGCGAACACTGGCACGTTTATCTATGGGGACGACCTTTCATCTTACGAACGGATCACGCAGCGCTGGTTACGCTTCTTTCGACGAAAGGCACCGGTCACCGACCATTAAGGATTGCGCGCTGGTCCTCACGGTTGCTCTGCTACAACTATACCGTCGAATACAGGAAAGGTAGCGAAAACGTCGTGGCTGACGCTCTCTCCAGGCTACCCGTCCAGAGTTTAATCCGCGATGCACCAGAAGAGGAATTTATCTGTTTGTTGTCTCCCGTAGTTACCATGCCAGAACTTCAAGAAGCAAGTGCCAATGATCAGATTATCTGTGAAGTTAAGCACTTCACGACTACTTCTTGGCCTGACAAGAAATCACTGTCAAAAGAATTGCTACCTTACTTTTACGTGAAGGCTGAACTCTCTGTTGTAAGTGATATCCTATGCCGGGGTGACAGGATTGTCGTGCCTGCAACGTTGACACGCCGCCTTATGGATCTGGCCCACGAGTCACATCCAGGCATTAGTCGTACCAAAGCTCGCCTGAGAGAGTCCTATTGGTGGCCATGCATGGATAGTCACATTGAAGAACTGGTGCGCACATGCGTGATTTGCCAGTCTTGTGACAAGTCCGCACGTACCTTTCCAGCGCCACTGCAACCTGTTCCTCTTCCTGACGCGGCGTGGGAAAAAATTGCCATCGACATTGTGGGACCTTTCACGCAAGCTTCGGCCGACTGCCGTTTTGCGATTACTGTTATTGACTATTATAGCAAGTGGCCTGAAGTGGCGTTCGTGCGAGATGCGACCACGTCTACAGTGAAGAAGTTTTTACTTGAACTTTTTGCGCGAGAAGGCTACCCACGTAGTATTGTATCCGATCATGGACCACAGTTCTCTTCAGCAAGCTTTGACGAGTTTCTCACGGAGCGTGGAATAACGCACTACAACTCTTCCGTGTATTACCCACAAGCTAACGGCTTGGTGGAGAGATTCAATAGGGTGCTGAAGTCGTACATTCAACTAGCCCTGCTTGAACGTCGTGACGTACGAACAGCCATGCTTGATTACCTGCAAGTATATCGCTGTACGCCTCACGCGACTACTGGTGCGACACCCGCTGTTCTTCTTCATCGACGCCAACCTCGCACCAGACTTGACATATTGGGATTGCCCGACAGATGCTTCAGCACGGACCCGTCAAGGGCGATTGAACAGCTACGAGAGCATGTCAAAAAGAAGCAAATGATCTCGAAGAGCTACACCGATGAAAAACGTGGAGCCAAGGAACCCAGTTTCGTCGTTGGTGATTACGTGCGCGTTAAGACAACTGCAGCTCACGGTAAGCTGTCTTCACAATTTTCCGCGCCCAAGAAGATCATTGGAAAACGGGGACCGGCCTCGTACCTTTTGGACGATGGGCGTGTGTGGAACGCATCTAAGTTAATCGCAGTTCACTCCGGAGCGGTCAACAAAATGAAATCGGGCACCCCTGCTGTTATGAACTGGACACCTGCATTTAATCGGTCTTCTCATGCATTACAGCCTGAAACCGCTGCCCTTATGAACTGGTCCCCTGCATCTGATCGGTCATCTAGTGCGCCTCAATGGGACACATCAAGAGCGGATGGTCATGAAAGGGCAGACCCCGTATCATCTCCACCAGACGGCACGCAAGCTTTGACCAGTCCAGGATTTAATGCGCCTGCAAGGAAAAGCAAGCGTAAAAAGAAGACCCCAAAGAAATTGAAGGACTTCGTTAGGAAGTAGACAAAAACAGTTTTGTGTGTTTCTACCATTTATTTTTATTTTATTTTATTTTATTTTTTTTTTTTTTTTGCAAGAGGGGATATGTGGTATAAGGCGTCGCTACCGACTACAGCGCTGTGCGGTGGCACGCGCTCGGTGGCCGCCACGGGGGAGAAGGAAGAAGATGAAATAAACAAGATGTCTCCGTTTATGCTGTGCTATTCATTATGCACGATGTAACAATCGCTTTCAAGATCAGTAGCAAATGGTGAAATTTGCGTGTGTGTGTGCGTGTGTGTGTGTCTTTGTGTGTGTGTGCGCGCAAGTTCCAGCCTTGGTTTCAGCTATAGTTTTATGAAACTCAATGGTTTCAGCGTTCTAAAATTATTTGTTATTCAATAATTCTAATTTAATTGATTAACTTGAAATAAGTTACGTTTTAGGCATCTTATTTTGTTCCATGTGTTTTGTTTTTTTCGAAAATCACTGCAAACTTTCACGCGCTAACATCAAAGCGGTCCAGCATAGAGTTTCGCTCCAGCTTACGCATAGCCTTCGTCAACTGTTACACTAAGCGGCGATTCGCGTACATAACAATGAAACCGCACGCAAGAAGAGCTGATAAAAAAAAAAGAAAAAACTTCAAGTTCATTGCAAGTACGTCACACCGCGAAACTCTGCGATACAATCTAGGTCGCTATGGTATAGCACGTAGAGTTTCCTAATTTATAAGAAACTCTATGCTGTAGCACTGCTGCAGATATCTGTATGGTTGTACTTGCTGCCTACATTATAAGGAATCTCTATGCATGGCTGGCTATGCTGTACTTGCTGGGTACAGACTAAGCTGTGGGGTTTAGAGTTACTGCTGTAGTGGAGCATACGCACCAACGCGTATGCGCCTTCGGAAGACAACGAAAAGCCCGTGCTCTGATTGCGCGAGAACCTGTGCCGCCTTTGCCAGACTTGCTGTTCGCCCATTTTCCGTCGCGACCTCGTTGCGACTCCCCTGTTCAAATAAACATCATCGCATTTGGTGGAGGCTGCTGAGATCCCTAAGCAGACCTGGAGCTCCGCTCTCGCAAGTTGGTCGAAAGACCACCGTACAACATGACTGACGTAGTCGCCAACCAGCCCATCCCAGCACAGCCAGCACCATCGGCTGCCCCGTCGACCTGCCCCGGTGCTACCCGTCAGCGGGACCCACCAATCTTCAGTGGCAGTGGTGAGCAAGACGTCGAAGACTGGCTCTCCTTGTACGAACGCGTGAGTGCCAGCAACAAATGGGACGACTCTAAGCTTGCCTATGTTATCTTTTACTTGGCTGACGTCGCCAAGCTATGGTTCACCAACCGCGAAACCGCCATCGCCAGCTGGTCCACCTTTAAGACCCTCGTGACCGAAGCGTTCGGCCGACCAGAGGTCCGCAAGCTCCGCGCTGACCAGTGTCTGTGCCACCGAGCCCAGCAGCTTGGCGAGACCTTTACTAGCTATATTGAGGATGTACTCGACCTCTGCAGGCGTGTTAACTCATCCATGCCTGAAGAAGAGAAAATTCGACATATTCTCAAAGGCATCGAGGATGGCGCATTCCAGATGTTGCTGGCGAAAACCCCGACCACGGTGGCAGTCCTCGTAAGCCTGTGCCAGAGCTTTGATGAATTGCGTCGTCAGCGTTCCATCGCCCAACAGAGTGTCCCATCACCAGATTCGATCTCGGCCGTCGCACTCGCAAATGGCAACGTTCACCAAGGAACTCTGTCGAACCAGATTAAAGACTTCATCAGGGAGGAAGTCGCCCGACAGCTCTCCTTGCTGCCGCATAGCGACGCGCCCACGACAAGCCTCCCTTCGAATATGCAGCAGGCCATACGCACTGAAATTTGCAATGCCCTCCCTACAGTTCCGGCCTCTTACCCATGCACTTCGGTGCCATCTGATCTCTCAACTGCTGGCTACGCACCAACTGCGCCGCCTTCACCTCTCAGTTACGCAGCTGTGGTCGCGCGGCCCCCACCGCATCCAGTCGCCTTATCGGCTCCACCTCCTCCGGCCTCGCCTCCAGCTTACAGGCCCCCACCTCGCTTTTTCCGTCCAGCTAATGAGTGGCGCACCAGAAACAATCGTCCCATCTGCTTCGCGTGTGGCATCGCTGGCCACATTGCACGCTTCTGCCGCCGCCGTCCCACACCTGCGCAAGCATACTTCGGAGCTCCTACCTACGCACCGCAGCAGACCACCACGTCTGCATATGAACAGAGGCACTCCGACTCGGATCGCCACCCATCGACTGCTCGTTTCCCATCACCTCGTCGCCGATCGCCATCGCCTATGCGTCGTCGACCACCTCCTGAGGAGGGAAACTAATCAGTGCAGTTCCGGAGGCAAGAACTGCACCTTGTGCGCAATTCCCAAGGCCTCCATTTTCGCCGCAAAATGTTGTCGATGTCGATGTTGAGGGAGTTGCCACATTAGCGTTAATTGATACCGGGGCCGCCGTTTCTGTGATGAACGCAAAATTTTGTAGGAAACTGAAGAGAGTGACCACATCTCTCAGTGGCTTCCTTGGTGCTGTCCACGGCTAGCGCGCAACGCATTCATCCCTCGGCTGTGTGTACGGCGCGCGTCGTCATCCGAGACGTTTTGTACGTCGTACAGTTTTTTGTTCTACCATCTTGCTCTCATGACCTTATCCTTGGTTGGGATTTCTTATCACGTCATGAAGCTATCATCGATTGTTCCCGTGCCGAAGTGTCCCTTGTGCCAACATGTGAATTTCCACCACCGGAAATCTACCGCATACCATCCACAGACAAATGGTCTTACTGAGCGGTTCAACCGCACACTTGGCGACATGCTGAGGATGTACACCTTCTCCGACCACACTAACTGGGACGCTGTATTGCCCTTTGTTACCTTCGCTTATAACACCGCGACGCAAGCGACTACCGGTTTTTCCCCGTTCTTTCTATTGTACGGCCGCGAACCTTCCCACCCACTCGACACTATACTACCGTACCGCCCTGATGCATCTGAGTGCTCCCCGCTTTCAAAAGTCGCCAGATACGCTGAAGACTGCCATCAGTTGGCTCGGTCTCTGACAAGTGAGGCTCAAGGTCTACAAAAGACTCGACACGACGACGCTCACCGCATAGCTCCTACATTTCGCACTGGCTCTCTTGTGTGGCTTTGGGTGCCCCCGCAAGTTCCTGGCCTGTCTTCTAAACTTCTGGCCCGGTACCATGGTCCCTACCGTGTCATTGACGCAACCTCCCCGGTGAATTACATCATCGAGCCATTAACACAATCACCAGATTTGCGCCGTCGAGGACGCGAGACCGTACACGTCGACCGTCTCAAGCCCTACTACGACCCTCTCATGGTGCCTACTCCCCGAGTCGCCAGGATGGCTACCCTTCACCCCGGGGGTATTGTAGTGGAGCATACGCACCAACGCGTATGCGCCTTCAGAAGACAACGAAAAGCCCGTGCTCTGATTGCGCGAGAACCTGTGCCGCCTTTGCCAGACTTGCTGTTCGCCCATTTTCCGTCGCGACCTCGTTGCGACTCCTCTGTTCAAATAAACATCATCGCACTGTATAAGCTACCTTAAGTATATGCTACCTGGTAGCATATAAGGGGGGGGGGGGGGGGGGGAACGTTAAGTGCAGCTCAGTTGTGTGCCACGACCTAACAGATGCAAACCACTTTCCACATATGCTATGACAATGAAGAACGAGTCAGCGAGAGGTTGACTACGCAAACCCTGCTGCCGAATTCGTTGCCACACTATTGCAACTTGCGAGGAAAAAGATGCCTGAGATACGTTCTGCAAATATGAGCCGATTTTTTTTTTTCAGGTGACAAAACAAAACACAATCTGCTTTGTCAATTTCACCAGAAGGCCAAGAATGAGTTTTACACCACATTAAAACCATCAAGTCCTTTACCAAAGACACATGTCTGGAGACTGTGCTCTTTTGTTTAACCTACTACGCTCAATGTCGAGGAAAGATCTGAACAAACTTGGTGTCTACATGCACACTTTGGCCTCCGAGATTCGCACCGAAAATTTTATTTCCTTCATGGCACCAAAACAGTGACATTATGACTGATATATTAACTTCGTGCAAGTTGTAGCTTTTCGCGATGCATGTAAACGGATATAACACTTAATTATTGCGTGATTCTTATATTAAACATATTATTAGCTTGTCACAAGCAATCTGCAAGCATTTGACTTTTTTCTGCATTGCTGAAGCAATGTAACATCTTGTGTGGAAACCGTGTGTAAGTGGGGGTGATGCGCACACTCAACAGGAAAACTGCCTCCCTCAGCATGCAACACTAGCTGAAAAAAAAAAAAAAAAAAACGACCGAAGACTTGCTTTCAAAAACAAAACTTTGTGATCCTTGATCAAGCAGCACTTTCTCACCACCTTATTCATAAACTCTCCTTGATTTGAAACTCCCTTCAATGCAGCACGTTTGAAACACGTCTGTGCATTTGTACTGCCTTGGCACTGCCTAAAGACAGCGCATTCGAAAAGTGTTTGTGCTGCATTGAAGTCAAGTTCAAGTCAAGCAGCGTTTCTGAATACGAGGGTCAGTATCATCACACAGCATTTTTGACCGATTGGTGCTAGAAGCCTTGATATCTGGCTTCATAATTAACCTGCTCTTCACAAGCAATTCTTTGCCAGTCAACATAATTCATAGTCTTATATGTTGGAACATGTCTACACAACAATGACAACTTTTCTATTCTTTTTCCATGAGTGAATTGAAAGCATGCTGGTACTGTAAATCGGGAGTCTCAAAAACACCTCAACTACACTCAAACCTTCTAATAACGAAGTCGCATCTGGCACAAAAATAAGTTTGTTATATCCAAAGATTCTTTATACGAGTATATTGTTAACAGTATATCTATCACAAGACTATTCTTCATTTACTTCGTAATAAGCAATATTTCGTTATATCAAGGTTTGAGTGTAGTACTTAGTCTTCCGCAGGAGCCTCGACAGTGAAGGTTAGAAAAGAGGCACGGAGAGGATGATCTGCAGTGTCGGTTAACATTGACATTTGGAAGAAGGCCTTTTTCGTAACTCACATATAGGTCATTTTCCGAAAGGGATCTGGTGTTGAGTTTTGAGAAATATATCAATACCTATCTCCAGAATGACTGAAATGTGCACACCGATCCTGGCATGTCGAGTTTTAACAGCGAAGCTGTCATAGTTTGCCGTACAGTGGGTGCGGCACAACCAGAAAACTCAAGTGGGCACGTGCCGCAGGCACTGGGCAAGCCCCATTACTGTCTGTACCAGCTGCGAGTGTCAAACACATGAAAAAGAGAGAACACGATAGAAATAAAAAAAAAGAAGTAAAGGGAATAAAGACATAAAAAAGCAAAATAATGAAATAATAGATCGAAAGTGATAGAAAGACAGGGGAAGAGAACAATAGAGAAATAAAAGGAATATAACCACATAAAAGGTAGAGACACGAGAAAAACATAAAAAGAGCAGAGTAAAAAAAGAGAGAGCAAGATAGAAAAAGAGTTGGTGAAGCAAAGAAAGACACGGAAAGAGAGATATGTCTGCTGTATGTCTTTGCTGTTGTCTCATGTATTATTTCGCGTCTTGTACACTGTTCTGTTCAAGCCAATCACTTATCTTGCATTCTGCTTTGCTCATGCGAATCACTGTTCTCCATTTGTTTCCTATGTGCCATATTTCTGCCTGTCCACTAATGATGCACCTGGCCTACACTTTTCATCAAAAAGAGAATAAAATTAGGAAATCGTGACCATATTGGCATGAGTGAATCCCAACATACATAGTATCATATACCTGCGCATGTTTGATGACCCAATCCAAGGAATTCAATTGTAATCAATGTAGATTTAATATGTGCAGTGTTGTATGCACTATGTGGAAAAGTACCAACACTAAAATCGAGTGATTTGTCAAAAAGGGCTTTTGCAAGCACGTCTTGTTGCTTGTGCGAGCAATATCACCTATATAACTGTCGTAATACACCACGAAACATAAAGCCAGCGCTTGCGGGTGCTGTTAGCGACTGACAAGACTGAGAAAGGCAGACGTGTGTCCAATCGCGCATCAATGGAATGAACAACATATGTACAACCAAGGCGAGTGAACAAAAAAAAAAAAAAAAACACATCAAAAACCCGAAAATAACCCAGGTGGTGTCACAGCTTGCATGAGCCCGCACCTTCCAAAAATGCAATCTTTCCATCACGGAGTGAAATGGACAGTTTGCCCACGCAATAGCTCCCCCCCCCCCCCCCACTTTACCCGAGCCACTTCTACAATGATGCGGGTGTGTTCACCATTGTGTCGGTACAATATTGATCAAGCACTTGCCATGTTTGCACATGCGCTGTTGCTTGATTTACTGCCTCTACTCATTTTGTTATGCAACCACAGCCTGCGTATGTACGCTTCCCGTTTCACGACAAACCTCAGTTGAAAGTTAGCGCTTGTCCGTGTCCCTTCCTTTTCTTGTCCTCTCGTCTTACCTCATGCACTATTATGCTTCTGAACTAGTTTGGACACAAGGTATCTATGTACTCTCCATTGCAAAAGAGTTGATTGCTGGACGAGCTGGTGCTTTGACATAGGAAACCATCGTGAGAGCGCAACAAAACATGACACACAGAAAGAGACAGATGAGGACAAGCGCCTGTCCTCGTCTCTCTCTTTCTGTGTGTCATGTTCTGTTGCGCTCTTACGGTGGTTGATACTCTCCACTTGTTTGGTGGATGCACGAGGTGTCACAATCTCTGAGCAATTTTAATGTGCATATGCTATAACAAATAAAGGAGAGCTTGAACATCGATTTCTTGCGAGTTGAAGAAAGTGCAACGCTGAAACAAATCAATAGTGAGACAAGTGAGCGAGGCATGTAAAATATAAAGTACACTTTATTCCGCAACAGCAACCTTTGGTGGCCCAGCGGCCATGAAGAAAAAAAAAGTATGTGACTCCAAAATTTTGTAATATAAATTAGATATTTTACACCACCACACCCCGCATGAATATGGTAGAGGCAAGCGTCACCTGAGATACACAATTTACATATACGTTTACACTAGCATACATATGGTGTGCACATGGGGGCTGAAGTATATTACACGTTCTATATATTATTACCTGCTGAAAATAGGACAGAGACGCACATATGTGACACATTAAATAAGTGGCAGAACATCGAGTATTTGCAGACTGCTGCAAGCTAACAATCAGAGGACGCTATTAACAACGATCACTACGTATACGGCAGGGTGTTTCCTGCTTTCGAAAGACTAGAGGCTGTAGGGCTCCTTACAGTTACCTAGAAGGAAATGCAGTGCCTACACCGAACACCCCAACGACTTAAAAGAATATACACTCTTAGGCAAATGGGAGTATATGGGGCATCATTCTGAAGCACAACAACAATCATACGAACTGACGGTGTTGTCCTTTTTCGCTACTTTCTTATAGAAAGTGCTATCCCACATTTAACCGGTGACCAGGCAGTTCTGGGCACGCAGCGATAACGCGAGGAAAGCACGCAAGATAAACGGCGATAATTGCGTGGGAGAAAAACGTCTCAAATACTCTGTTTCTGTCCAGAGTGTAGCCACAAGGTAAATCATTTAAGATGTATTCAAAGGGCATTGTGATTGCTGCAATAAAAGTTACTTCATTCACCATGAAGCTATTTCAATTCAATCAATCAATCAATCAATTGTGATTGCTTTGTCCATAGAAGAGTGTGGTCTATCATGCCACAAATCGCAACCAACAGCCCTCTGGCTCCCCATTTCAGCACGAAGTGATTGCCAACTATAGGAGGACATGCATTACTGTAAAAAATGAAAGAACTTCTAGCATTAGTCTCATTTCCACCTTATTCTGTCGGTTAAACTCTCCACCAGAATTGAACCTGCAACCTTCAAATGTACAGATGTAGTAACTTACGCTGAGAAAATTGTAGCACTATGCACCTTAACACTTGTACCAAGAACTTCATAAGCAATGGTCTGCGTGAAAAGTGTTTTTCTCAGCTACATAGAAATATTAATCGATGGTATGTGGCAGGTGTGAGCCACCTTTTGAAGTGAAGGGGCAAGTTGCATGAAGCCTACATAGCCGGGGGCAGCACAAAAAAGTGGGGGGGGCGAACATTTACAGAGAAAGTGTAAATATTTTGCAAAATGCCACTAATTTGTATAACTGCATTAAAGAATCATGTTCATTTTGAGCAAAAATACCATTATGGGTAAAAAACTGCCATGTTGGCTTTCAGAGAGAATGTGGCAAGAGAAAATGAGGAAGTGGTTTGATGCCACGTCAAAAGGCCGCATAAAACAGCCACGTGGGCACAGCATGCCGCCCATGGGCCACGGGTTGCCGGCCCCTGGTGCAAGGAAAAGACAATGAATAAGGAATGTTACTGGAACCTATGTTTCAACAAGGGGACAGGTCTTGGCCAAGGCAATAACTGTCTAATGATTTCTAAATAAGGAAGCACTAAAAATGAGCTACAACACAATATCAGGAGCTTTTAGCTTGTACGTATACTTCTTTATGTTGACATGTTAACGGATACCGGTTTGCACTTACCGAGGTTTTAGCTCCCCGTACATAAACATATATGTACATACGCTAATGTACACCTTTACGTTTTTGCAAACCATAAATGATCATGCAAACTGAATTTAAACTATATTTAATATAGATTGAATTGAATCACCACTGCTGAAAAGTCACGAGGCTTCTTTTTATCGTGCACAACACCCACATATGCGCAAAAGGGTCAAGAAATACAAGGTCCCTGCAACGATGGTGTCAACATCTTGTGACACTTTGTGCAACTACAGTCATGAACACTTTGGCTTAGGCATAATGTTTTCAGGTTAAAATGATTAAAAAGGTAACCGATTCACAATAACGCTGCAGTGCAGTTTCTGCACCTGTATGTATCACAATGCACAATGTTTCTTTGATAATTCTGTGATTGCCTGGTTTATTTTTGGCCCCGCTAGATGGCGCCACCTATCCAGCCTGTCGAGGGGCTCACATAATTACAGCTTCAGTGTTCGAGGCCATTCTATGTTTGATAATCCAGCTGAAACAATGTAATGGCTATTAAGGCTCACATTTCAGCTTATTTTGACTCAACAGCTGGAGTCTTAGCAATGCGGATATTGCGAGTACCTACGACAAAGGTGGATTGCGAGATAGGGCCATAAACATAAAGGCTACCCAGTGGGTAGTTTACGTTACGTAAAGATTAATGTTCAGTAAAGACCTGCGCATGCAGCAGATTTATCTGGTATCCAGTAACACGGTAAATGAAAAAAGTATACGTACAAGCCAAAAGCCCCTATTGTTGTTTTCAGCATCTTTTTCATTGTAACTTTTAGCACTTCTCTCTTTAGCAATGAATGAACGATTATGCTAAGCAATTCATTCTACTCACTGTTTCATACGCATTTTCTTCTCCTGTTCCCTATGCCATTCCAACAAGCCCATATGACTCCCGTATAATTTTACCAGGTATACGTGGATTCCATGCAACTGCCAAGAACAGACACAACTCTGCTTATTCATTGCATCTGATGTGTGGTGTCGTGACTGAAGCCACCGCATTCTGTCCTTCCCAAGCTGGCTGAACGTTTGCAGTGCCGATTTCCTTGTAGATAACTGCAAGAGACCCCACGCTAGAGATGCTGATAGCGAAGAACGGCAATGCGTGCCATTGTTTTTCGTCCGCCTAAAGACAAGGCAAAGCTAACTGGCTGCATCGCTGACGAAACAGACGGCAAAAGCCGACAGGACAAATTCACTAAACAAATGCAGCTAGAGAGTCAACTTAAGGCAAGCCACTATTTCATCACCCACCCAGATACACCGCGAGTTAAGAGCTGGTCAAAGCCCCTCACGTTAAAGTGAAGTTGACAAATCAACGGTCTTCATTTTGACATGACACAGCTCATTATGAGAGAAAAAAAATCGAAGTCAGAGTTTCATGCCTGAATTAGTGCAGCACCTCCCACTGCTCGTTGGGGTCTTCACTGGCCCACATTGGCCCAGTAATACTTTGTGAAACTTCCAATGTAAAACGTCTGGAACCCGCAGCATGTCATGCCATTGATTTTCTAAAGAGTTATGAACGCCCTAGCAGTTGTTACCAAAACCCTTGATATCGTGGTTAAGCTGGTGTGGGAGCCTCAAGGTCACGGCACTACCACTATTTTGTTTCAGGGCATTTTCCGGTTTGCTAAGTGTCTTACCGCAGCAACAGCAGATCCATCGCTATTGTGAAAGTGCGATGCACTAGTATTACTCAAGGAATTGTTTTTCTCTTTGTCGTCCCTTTAATGCAAATGAAAATGCACTGCCTTCTAACACTTATCAATGAGAGGTGACGAACGGTTAAGTATTTCTCACATCCACTAAAACATCAGCATTAAAAAGAAAGCCAGAGTAACAAGCAAAGAGCATCAAATAGCAAAATATGCAAAAAAAACGCTTGAGCTTTTTGTTTTTTTGTGCAACAAAGCCCACTGGGCAGTTATACTGTTACGCAGCACAGCCAGATAGCACACTTCATACTTCGTGACAGAGTATCAGCGAGAACATTATAGGCAACAAATTAAAAACATCACACTTAGTTTATGGGTGACTGTGCGTAACTAGACGAGAAAATATAAATATCAATGTAAAGAAGAGAAGAGGGCGAGTTCTCACACAAAGAGGTACACCCGCCATGGATCACCTAGGCATTTATGCGGTGGAGGAGACTCCCATATACGCAAGTCCTCAGGCCGTTCCTAGTTAAATAAGAAGTATGTCGGTATGACTAGAGATGCGGCAACACACATAAATCTAAGGTAGGACCGAGAAGCGTGTTCACGCAGCAAATGCGTCACCATCATCGGCAGTTACAGATGGCCCATGCGTAATTGCATTCGGAGAATGTGCGCTGCAAGAACGGAAGAGTACCATGGCAACGAAATTAAAATCCGACTCGCGTTAATGACAAGCGGGTGTATAATGTGCGTCCATAACGTGGTAAATTAGGGCGAAATATCATGGCGCACGAACCACCGAGTCGCCGACATTGACAGCCCTGTGGGAGATTGGCCCGCAGGTGCCAGTGGAGTAATTACGAGAAAAAATGTTTGGTCTCGAAAGGCTGGTGATGAGCCCCACTCTCGTAACGCTCGTAATAAGCTCTGCATTACTCGAGGAGCGTGACAAGGTCATTTGCACTAAGCATGTTGCTCTGTGCCATTGAATCTCAATTAATACAGTACGTTCCCACTCAAACGATAGCTCCAGCATCGCTGCAGTATCAGCCAACTTGACGTTCGCACTATCACGTACTTCTAGGTGTCCTTTGTCGTCTGCGCATGCTCTCCTTTCGTCTTCACCGCGTAAGCATAAACAGCGCTCTCTCACGACTATCACCCACAAATGGAATGCTTTCTGCGAAGTTATTTTAGGTCTGCCTCCTCTCCTAGGAGCAGATCTAGATCATTAGCACGATGAATGTGATTACTGTCAGAGGTTTCAGTTGTTAGGCCTGTTGAACACAGGAGGGCCAGCCTTTGACCTTGCTGGAATGGGCGGAGGCTTCCCGTCGGTGGCAGCCTGCATGATGACAGGTGCCATGACCTTTGGCCTCGACGGTATTGGTGGGGCTGGTGGCAGACTCGGGGGTGGACCTGCAGGCGGAGCCGTGTGAGGTGCAGAAGTCGCACTTTCAGTAGCAGCAGGTGAATGCAGGAGGTGGGCCCTGCGGCACTGGAGGCGGAGCTTGTGCCGGAGCAGGTGGGAGAGGTTGTTGACTGGAATGCGCCAAATGCGGGGGTAGAGTGGGAGGAGCTGAGGAAGGTGGGCCAAAGAGGGGATGGGGCTGAAGGCATGTGAGAGGGCGGGCCCTGTGAGAATGGGGGCGGGGCTGATGGAAGTACAGGATGCTGCTGAATTGCCTTGTTCGTCTGGTGCAGAGGATTGAGTGGGAGGAGGAGGCGCTGGAGGAAGTGTCTGCCAGGGGGACGATGGCGGTTCTTCTTCCTCGTCCGCGCCTCCAATGCCGTTCTTCGCGGTGTCCGGGGGACTCTTTTCGAATGAATCGACTCTGGGTGGTGGAGGTGGCGGAGGAGGTGTGTCCGGTGGTGGACCGGAGGAAGCCGATGGCTCTGTGGCAGGTGGCGGAGGCCGTATAGGTGGTGGAACAGGCCTTGGTGGAGGAACCCGCCTCGGGGGAGCAGCGGAAGTTGTCTGATGAGAGGGGTGAAAGAAAAAAAAAAGACAGCTTGACATCAGAGTTAAACGTTTGTTGTTAGGTAGCTCAATGAAAGGCTGAATTGTTTGATAACAGTCAGAAGACCAGTCCAACATTGAATGAGCATGCTTCTGCTGAGCTAAAATGCTAAGATTTTCGAGGTCTCTTTATGCATGCTTTCATACAAGTACATGCGACACTTGACTAAGCGGAACCCCGATTATACAACTTTCAGAGGACCACTGCAAAACCATCGTATAATCCAGGCGTCGTATAATAAAAAAACTAAGATTATAGGCAGTGACACGCAGCTTTTTCCAAAAAATGAGTACGGATGACTTGAATAAGCCTAAGGCACGACCTTAAGCCTCCGCAAGGAAGCAAGATTAAATTATTCTTGCCAGTGGCGGCTAATGGCAGGGTTTAATTGAAGGAGGTGCGAGCAAATATTTATTCTAAACTTAAAAAAGAAATCGAATCCAATGCGCATCTTTCTACCAATGGTCTGAAAATTGCCTGCGCATGAAACGAACCGAAACTGCTTTGCCAACAGCCTCCCGTCAGAAGAGTCAGAGGCAGTGTCATCGCTATCACATAATAGTGACGGACCACAAGTTTGCGCAGAATGCCTTTGTGCGAGACTTGGCTATGTGCGTTGTAATTTGTTGCCTTGTGAAGTGCAACTAATGATGCCCCGCTGTCGTTATGAACGTTGACGCCAGGTGAGAGCAATATTGCACACTAAAAACAGCTGTATCGCACCCTTATGCATGTGCAAGCCTGTGACTGCGAGAGCGACAAAGCTGTATGGGCTAACTGTATGTATTGTCGCGGTACAGCACGAACCAAAGGCAGATAAACGTTGACACAGCGACTCTCAGCAGCCGAACAGCAAGATCGCCTTCTTTATCTTTGATCAGCCAGAGCTCCACTACCTGGTGTCCGCCAAATCCCCTTATCGTCGTTTTGGTCCACCAGTATACACGCGTCATTTGCCCCCCTCTTAATGAGCATCGCCCCGATGCTAAACCAGTAGTGCAGTTTTTTTTTGTCCTGTTCTTTAAGAAGTGTTTTGCGCAGTCACTACCTTTCATAAGGCTTCATGCGCACAACGTGAACTAGTTCAGGACGGTGCTGGCGAAGCCTCGTACTATATGAACTGTCGAGGACGACCTCGTAAGTAACATCACTCAGTCGTCGCAGAACTAGATATGGCCCAAAGTATCTCCTTAGGAGCTTTTCAGAGAGTCCTCGTTTCCGTATGGGCGTCCGAACCCATACTCTGTCGCCGGTCTGGTAAACGACTGTTCTGCGGCGAGAATTGTAGCGGCTCGCGTCGTACTCTTGTTGTTGCTGAATTCGCAGGCGTGCTAGTTGCCTTGCTTCTTCTGCTCGTTCTGTAAACATCTCGGCGTCCGGTTCGATGTCGTCGCATTCGTGCGCTAGCATCGCATCTAACATGGTTCGTACTTCCCTTCCGTGAATTAGGCTGAACGGGGTCATCAGGGTTGTTTCTTGCTTGGCAGTGTTGTATGCAAACGTGATATATGGCAAGATTTCGTCCCAATTTTTGTGTTTGACGTCTACTTACATTGAAAGCATGTCTTCAATTGTTTTGTTCAGATGCTCTGTAAGCCCGTTCGTTTGCGGGTGGTAGGCGGTGGTCTTACGATGGGTTGTTCCACTCAGCATGAGGACTTGTTCCAAAAGAGCTGCCGTAAATACGATTCCTCTGTCTGTGAATACGATGCTTGGTGCACCATGCCACAGGACAACGTTCTCGATGAAAAATTGTGCCACCTCCACTGCTGTACCTCTCTGGATAGCCTTTGTTTCAGCATAACGGGTAAGGTAATCAGTCACGACAATAACCCAGCGGTTCCCAGCAGTAGAAGTAGGAAGTGGGCCCAAAATATCCATGCCAATCTGGTCGAATGGTGTTCTTGGGACCTGCATGGGCTGCAGGAGGCCAGCTGGTTTAGTCGGCGGTGACTTCCGTCGCTGGCAGTCGAGGCATTGCTTCATTGGAAAGCAACGTCTTCTCTCGTGAGGCGGGTTAACGGTGATGCGATGCGTGCGAAGTCCGCGATGAATCGCCTATAATACGCACATAGTCCAAGGAATCGTCGGACAGCCTTCTTATCAGTCGGCACCGGGAACTGTGCAACAGCTGCGATCTTTTCAGGATCAGGATGAACGCTTGCGTGACTGACAACGTGACCACGAAATTGCAGCTCTTCATAGCAAAAGTGGCACTTTTCAGGCTTCAACGTCAAGCCCGCAGACCGTATGGCTTGTAAAACTCCCTCAAGTCTTTTAAGGTGCCGGTCAAATGTTGCGGCGAAAACTACGACATCATCAAGGTAGACCAAGCAGGTTTTCCACTTCAACCCAGAAAGTATGTTATCCATATGTGTCTTTGAAAGGTAGCAGGCACTGAACATAAACCAAAGGGCAAGACTTTAAATTCATATAAGCCATCCAGTGTCACAAAAGCAGTCTTCTCGCAGTCTCTTGGGTTTACCTCGATTTCCCAATACCCTCTCCTTAAGTCCATCAATGAAAAGTAACGAGCATGTCGAAGTCTGTCGAGAGAGTCATCTATACGAGGAAGTGGATACACATCTCTCTTTGTCACCTGATTGAGTTTTCGGTAATCTACACAGAAGCGCAGGTTGCCATCTTTTTTTTTTTTAACGAGGACTACAGGTGACGCCCAGGGGCTTTTTGAGGGCTGAATGACGTCATCTTCTAGCATTTTGTCGACTTGCTCTTGTATCACTTCGCGTTCCTTTACAGCCACGCGATAGGGGTTTTGGTGAATTGGTCTCGCCATGTCCTCGGTAATTATCCGATGCTTGGTTAGAGGCGTGCGGCCAACTCTTGATGTTGTCGAAAAGCAGTCTTTGAATTCGGCCAGTAGCTCAAGAAGCCTCTTTCGCTCGTTCTTAGGCAAAGTAGTGCTAACGTCAAGAACTGGTGTTGAATCAAGTTTTGGCGCCTCATCGACTACTGCCAAGCAGCCTTCTGCGTCTGTGATATCGTCGAAGTAACCGACGGCCATGCCTTTTGAAAGGTGCCGGCGCTCATCACTAAAATTTGTCAGAAGCAAGTCCGTGCGCCCAGCGGCGACAGTGACGATACCTCTTGCGATGGAAATGCCGTGTGTGAAGAGGAGCGAGGTTATTCGGTCTGCTACTCCTTCGCCATTAAACTGGACAGCAGCTGCCACAGAAACAAGCGTGCATGACCGAGGAGGGAGAACCACATCGTCATCAGTTAGACGCAATTGGTTTGGTCGCACCTGTGTAAAATCAGGTGCGCCCGAACTGTTGCGGAATGTAATCAAACTGTCTGGGATATTGATGACGGCGCCGTACTCTCGTAAGAAGTCCATACCAATAATTAGATCCTTGCAGCATGCGGCGAGAACGACGAACGACGCAACGAAAGAAGAACCTCTTATGTCAATTCTTGCTGTGCATCTTCCAGAGGGCATCAATAACTGATTACCTGCCGTCCTTATTTGAGGGCCTGTCCACGGTGTCTTCACTTTTTTGAGAGGCAGATGGCGAGGTCCTGACTGATAACAGAAAAGTCGGCACCGGTGTCGACTAAGGCTGTTACTTTTTGGTCGTCAAAAAAAACACTCAGGTCGGCGGTCACAATGTCGTTGCTCTCACGTTTTGTCGGATTTGCAGCGTCGTGTAATGGGGGCTTTTTGTCGTCATCTTCATGACCTGCAACCTTACCCCCGGAGGTCGCCGCCCTCAGTTTCCCCGTCGTGGGCTGGGTGACCTTCTTGCGTTGAGGTCCGCGGAGGTACGTCGGTGTGACGAAGGTGAATGAGCGGGAGAAGGCGAGCGGGATTGACGTCCCAAACATGGCTGGCGGGTAGGTATTGCCTCCTCGTCAGAAATACGGTATTCGTAAAAGTGAGAACGGGCTCCATGGAAAGAGGCGTCCTCCCGGCGTGGTATGTATTCTTCGTTCGCACGTCGATCGTCAGACCATGTTCGAAGAGCGCGGAACGAATCACTGCGGTGCCAGCAATGACAGGCAATATGACCTGCACCTCCGCAGTTAAAGCATAGTGGACGTCGATCGATTGTGCGCCATGCGTCTGTTCTTTGGAGCGGTGGACGTCTGAGCCTCCCTTCTTGCGACGATGTCCATGGTGCTGCTGTGGACGCCTGGTGGTACGTCGGTTGGCTTGGCGGTCGGCTCAGGGTCTGCTCTTGCGGCGTTGACCAAGGGGCCGTCGGCACTGGGTGATATAGCTCATGGGATGGTGCATAGCTCATGGGACGGTGCTCGTCACCAAAACCAGTGGTAGAAAATGCGTGGCGGATTTCGTCGCGTATGAGTTCAGCGACGGACGCAACGGGGGTTTGAGCAACTAAATTCCGGAACTTTTGCAGTTCTTCGCGAACTATCTCCCTAATGAGGTCTCGCAGGGAGCTTTGATCCTCAGGTATGGCGGCAGCATTGATTGGGGCGCTGCTAGACATTTGATGATACTGCCTGCATCGTTGATGGAGGGCCCGCTCGATAGCCGTAGGCTCCTTGATGAAGTCAACTACGGTACTTGAAGGGTGGCGCAGTAGCCCGGCGAAAAGTTGCTCCTTAACGCCGCGCATGAGGTAGCTCAACTTCCTATCTTCACTCATGTTCGGGTCAGCTCGACGAAAAAGACGAGTCATGTCTTCAGCAAACATAGTAACGCTTTCGTTGGGTTTTAGAACCCGTAGCTCCAACAGCTGCTGCGCACGGTCGCGTCGATCGACATTGGTGAACGTATCGACAAGCTGTTGTCGGAAGTCGCCCCAAGTTAACAGACTGACTTCTCTGTTCTCATACCAAATTTTCGCACTGCCGTCAAGGTAGAAATAGGCGTGTGAGAGCTTTTCTTGTTTAGGCCACAGATTAATCTTGGCGACACGCTCATAGTGCTCAAGCTAGTCGTCCACGTCTTCATGGGCGCCGCCACTAAAGTGATCGGAAACCAGCAGTTGAAAGATGGTTACCTGTGAAGGCTGTGTTGACGGGTGGCCTTGGGGCGCCGGTTGCGGACTGGCGTTGGCCATTTGGAGAGGTAATCGGCACTTGCGAGGTTCCGTGGAAGGCGTGAACTCTGGAGCGAGGCCTATCAGCCGCCAACTGAACCGGTGCACGGGAGTTGCAATGGGTGACAATGCGTCCGAGCTGGATGAACGGCTCCCAGTGGGAGTATGGAGCATTAGGTAGGGTTGCGTCCCAGCACTTCCACCAATGTCGCGGTACAGCGCGAACCAAAGGCAGATAAACGTTGACACAGCGACTCTCAGCAGCCGAACAAAAAGATCGCCTTCTTTATCTTTGATCAGCCAGAGCTCCACTACCTGGTGTCCGCCAAATCCCCTTATCGTCGTTTTGGTCCACCAGTACACACGCGTCAGTATCAAAGCTGTCTGTATCAACTGTATGTCGAACGGTAAAAGTTTCCACGGACCAAAAACGTGAAAATATCAGCTTTTCAGCCGGCTAAAGCTACTCTTTGTGGACAGAGCTTGACCAGGTAACGACTCCAGATACGTACATATGCGATCGAGGTGTATGTACGAGCGCATGAACTTCCAGGAGAATAAATTTTCCATTCCAAGAAGACAGCTGTCACACACTACTTTTCTAATCGTCAATGTAGGGACCAAGTTCATATTTTGCACTAGGCGGTTTTTTCTTTCAGACGGAATCTGAAAGTCATTCTAAGATACGATGTCTGGATAAAAATGTGTTGTATAACCAAGGTTTTTAATACATTATTTCTATGGGGCTTTTGCCAGGACCAAACCGATTCGTTGTAAAACCCTGCTTCCACTGTAATAGCACTTCAATAATTTTACTCCTCAAAACCTGCACTATACTTACTGCTTCACGTTTGATGTTCCCCTGTGTCAGTCTTACCCTTAGGTGCCTTGACTGCATCACATTCACCCGTAAATCAG
Source organism: Rhipicephalus microplus (assembly GCF_013339725.1). Lineage (NCBI taxonomy): Eukaryota > Metazoa > Arthropoda > Arachnida > Ixodida > Ixodidae > Rhipicephalus > Rhipicephalus microplus. Next base: position 88,078,022 of record NC_051175.1, on the reverse strand, counting down.
CTCTGGATGTTCAGAGGACAACTGGCAGTGCCCATTCAGAAATTCATGGTATGGATAGGCAGGCAGTATTTACGCACTAATGCGTAAATACTGCACAGATGATCAGCTGCTACATGCTGTTCAAAGCGCTCTCATTGGTTTGAACTCTGTCTCACTCGAACAACTTTCCAGTCTTTTCACATCACCCTCCCATCATCGGCAGCAGAAGACCAAAGACACATTTACGCATATATAAATATTCACAAACACAAGGGCACTGTTCGAGCTTTCTTCATGTGTGCACAATTATGCTTTTTGAGTGCTGATTCATCAATAACGTGACGCAACAACTTACCCATAAGTACATGTTAAATAATCTGAATATCTTACGCTGCGACTTTCTTGTTCGCCCAGTAAAGAGCGAAAAGCATGGCCTTTTGTGCTAGGTTTGAATTAGAACAAATAGTTTATTTTGCAAAATTAAAGGGGTGGAGCACAAGACTTCACATGCACAGAAAGATGCATGGGTGATGTACTATACATACAGGGTGAAGTGTATGCAGCTGTAAGAGTTCTTACATACCTGCTCCTGGACAGCAGATGCTTTGACCTCCTGCTCGGGTGGAGGAGGTGGCCGTTGAGGAGGTAATGGCCTCTGCGGAGGCGGCGGTCGCTGCGGAGGCGGGGGCCTGCCCGGTGGGTTCATGGTTGGTGTCGAGCGGCCCGGCACGGGCGCGGAACGGCCGACTCCTCGGGGGCAAACGCCACGTCTCCGGAGAACGAAGGGCTGCTCTTACCCGATGAAGACTGCGAGTGGTACTCGTAGTCGTTTGACCATTCTGCACAGTGGGGAAATGGAATTCACAGGTGTGCAACCTTTACCACCACCCCCCCCCCCCCCCAAAAAAAAAAAACAAAATAAAAAAATGCATCACCCAACAGCAGCCAACACTAACACACAGCGAACCTTATACAATGCTAGCCAGTTTTCCAATTAGCCCAGTCGGAAAACGGCTAGTTTTCAGGTGTGAGTTTGAGTCTCGTTTCAGACACCATGTAAGCAGGTTGTGCAAGAACAAGCCATACAACAGGATGTCCTGCATGCAACTAACCATGAGGCCTCATTCACAACCAGATATATACAGAGTGAAGCAGCAGCACCAACTGGTGGAACACACACTACAAATGTAGCCGATTGTTCGTCAACTTTACCCAGAGCCAACGAGCGTACAGGGCGTCTGTTTTAAGCGATACAATCTTTTTACAAATATTCTATGACAGTCAGACTCTTCTCGTTTTTGAACGTAAACTCTACGTTAAGGTGGACATACTTTATTGTGGCTTAAATGGCATTGATATGACTAATTAACAAAACCTTATTAACTAACTTCTAATTATTGATTTGAATGTAATTAGTGTGCCCTTTATTAGCAATAATTAAAGTATCTTGTAATTAGAGATATTCATCATCGAAGGCCGATACAAAAATTGACAGCCCCCGCCTCGCAGGAAATGCAACCGCTCTGTTACATCAGACCAGAACTACCCACAACAATGAAGTGACGAAACTTAAATCTAGGAGCACAGCAGAGAAATTTCTTCCCGAAAATAGGCAAGCATTTTGATATACACAATTGAACATATGTGGTGGTTATTTGTTTTTTAAGCTATGAACAAGTGCAAACAACTGTTTCACCTATCTGCAGGACAAAGTGCCAAAGCAGCTGCCCCGAGTTTTATGCTTCACAGGAAAAGCAAAAAATTAATATCCCATGTTTTTGCACACAGCTTGAGAGAAAGATACAAGCGCCAAACGTTACACGCAAAGGTAAAGAGATTCGCTAGTGTAACTGAGACTAACTACTAGCAGCTTTTCACAAGAAGTTATGGCCAGGACGTGCCTTCATTCCAATTTAGTCACTGCCTTGTCCCCTTTACTTCCTGTCTGACGTAACAGTCGTCGCACTTTCTTGTGCACTGGTCGCAGTCAGTTTCGATACCGAACTTTAAATTCGATGACGAATATCTTAAACTTGGTGAAACTTTCGTAATTTGAAGAAAAAAAAAATGAGTATGCTACAAATTGGCATGCGCTACAACTTTCTATTCAAACTGCTACTCTCATGCCAATAATTAAAATGTTAATTAATGACCTTACATTGATGAAACAGTGTCATTTTAGCAACAGCGAAGTATCGCCACCTAAACATAGAGTTCGTGTGCAAAAACGGCAGGAGCCTTACTGTCATAAGATTTTTATAAAAAATCTGTATTGCCGAGAAAAAAAAAAACACACTGCATACAGCGCATCCACGGTATAAATGTCATCATTTATGGTATGTCATGTATATTCTGGCATCTGATTTGAGGAAATGACTGCTATTACACTTTCTAATACTATAGTGAATTCATGCCCCAAAACATTATCTATCCTTGTCAAGCCATGCACATTTCTATGCACAAGATGTCTCAGCTAACTAGAATCGAGACTGAAAGAAAGAAGATAAAAAAAAGGGTCTTAATATCACGTCCATCAAATAGCATGACGTGCAGTACAGTGCGGGTATAAACTAAAGCAACCATGCATAAACCAAACAATGCACGGAAATAGTAGTGTAGTGGCACACGAGCATGCGTCTCTTTTATATTTGGCACACTTCAGGTGCTTCTGATTTCGAAAAACAACACAAAAACAAAATCAGACAGACTTCAGCATAAAGTAAGTGCTTGATTCTGAAGTTATCAGAGGTGGCTTAGCTTACAAATTGTAGTAAACCTTTTACCAATTCAAGTGAGAATTGAAATAATAATAATAAAATTATTATTAGTAGTACAGTGCAGTCCACTTATAACGATACCACATATAACGATATATCGGTTATAACGATAGGTCGACTTAACAGTCTCATTTTATGCATTGGGGCTATGGGGAAAAAAACCATATATAACGATATGTTATCCACCGCATATCGGATACAACGATGAAAAGTTTGCCGTGGACGGCATGTTTCATTCAGAATAATCGTAACATTTAGATTGATAAGTTTTTCTGAAACGAACTATGCCGAGACAAGACGAAAAGTTAGCGTAGGCGAGTACGTATCTGCCGCCACTGCAGGACAGCGCCGGCAGCGCGTCCCGGCCGTTCAAAAGCCGAGGAGAGCATCGCGAGTTGGCGCGACGCGCTACAGATGGCGCCAGCTGTGTCACGTTTTGCGCCTCGCCGCGCGTCGACCGCGGAGAGGCTGAGAGAATTAAAAAAAAAAATGCGAAAAGCAAAGCGCCGCGCTCCGCGGCTCCCCGCCTTCTACAACGGCAAGCCGGCAAGCTACTCGTAGCTTGCCGAACGAAAGCGGGAAAGAGAGAGAAAATAAAAAAAGCGAAAAGCAAAGCGGCGCGGCGGCATGGGGCACCTAATTTCTGTCTGCCTTCAGGCGACACGGCGCAGTGCCTTATAGGGGTGGGGGGGAAGGAGGGATAAAAAGAATAGAAGGAAAATAGAAGGAGAAGAAGACAGCCAACGAGAGAAAAAAGAAGGAGATAGGAAAGTGGGAATCCGGTCGAAGCAGTCCAAGGGCGGGGTGCCACAATGCGAGAGCTGCACGGCTTCAGGAGACCGCGGAGGGCGAACCAGTCGGCGGGAGCTACGCTGAAGTCGGAGATCGCGAGGGCACAACCGTCCAGCTTGAAATCCTGCGAGCGAATCCCTCGTTGGCATTCCGGCTGTGTACCTCTGGCTGTGCTTTCTTCCTCCCACTGCTCCCACCCCGCCGTCGGTCAGTCTCTTTCTCAGCGAACCCGTGATGCGTTCTTCGGAGTAAGAAATAAAGTCTTGTTTTTGACATCCTACTATCTACAATATTTATTAATTGGTGAAAATAGCAAAATGAAGCCTGGAGCTACAAAAGGTACGTCCGGCGACGATTTTTTGGCGGCAGTCCAGATATAACGATCACCGGTTATAACGATCATATTTTTAGGTTTTCTCGATATCGTTATAAGTGGACTGCACTGTAGTAGTATTACTGTATGTTTTTTCAACGTAACATAAGCACGGTATGGTTATGAAGCCCGCCATAGTAGAGGGTTCTGTATATTTTGAAAATAATGTGCACTGACATTGCACAGTATATGGGGCAAGAATGAGAAGGCTGGCTAATTAATGGTATTTATTATTTAATAGTTAACAATGAGAAATAGCAGATTGCAAGCACACATGACTACCACTAATATAATGCATATAAAACCTCCTAAGAGCACTTTTTTTCATTTTTTTTTTTAATTTGGTCAGAGTTAGCTGGCACTCCCGATATATACATTTACTCAGTAAAACAACTATGATGGCTTCTGATGCACGCATCATGTCACTCATGCTGCCCTTGTCACGATACAGATGGGATGCACTGGGTGACATTCATGTCACGACAAGTCATTCATCTTCGTCATGCAGGAGTGTCATGCGATGCACACCCAACTAACGAAACATTGTACGAAACAACAACTAGCAGGGAGATTTGTGCATGGACAAACCATCGGGTGCGGCATCATTCCCGTCCAGCGGCGCTGCGTCCTCCTCGGCATCTCTGCTCGAGGGCTCCGCCAGGGGCACCGTGTTATTGCAGCACAATTTCAGTTCGTGCTCCACTGCCTGTGCCCAATCGGTGGTCTTCAGGGATACCACTATGCGCTGCCCATCCACCTGTGGTAGAGTTTAAAAAATTATTGAAAGGAACCAGCACTCTACTTTCTTCTTTTATAAAAGTTGTCCAACCAAATTAACAACCACTGCCAACGTGTGAAGCCGCACTAGAAAGCAAACTGTTTTTGATGTCGTGAGCACTGTGGAACTATATTTTGGAGCATTCAGGCACAAAAAATGGTTGAGTGAAGCCCAATTTTACACTGGGTAGAACTCGCACTGAATTGGCTAGCGACTAGGTACAAATGCCGAGCCGTTCTCTCCTTGTTCGTTATCTCTCTCCTTTGGGTGTAAATGTTAACGAGAGATGAACTATAGCCCCCTCTAAACCGCATTGCACACTAAACAAGTTGTACATAAGATCCTTCAAAAAAAGAATAGAATCAGACTATGATGCATCACAAGCGTTTGTGAAGAAACTAGGGCGATTCGGAAAAGCTCACCTGTGTACCTGAAAGGTGTGTAGCTGCTAGCGCACTTTGGCCTTCCAGGAATGTCACCCAAAGCATGTCAGCCACATACCTGGGTGTGTCAAATGCAATCACACAAGTTCAATTTTATGAATTTAAAAGTCTTAAGAAAGTTTTAGGGAACGAAAATGTAAAAAAAAAAATTATTCATAGATTCTGCCTATACTGATGCATAACCTTGCCAGCTTTCATGCATCCTAGGCTATCATTAATGCAAGAGCGTTAAAATGAGTTCATTGTGCTGGCGGCGGTAGCGGCGTCTTTGGTTGCGAGCGAAAAAGCCTGTGAGTGAAAATCTGAGAAACATTTAAATAAAGAAAAAAGCCAGAGAGCGCTTGAATTTCGACCTTCCTCTAACACAGTTTAGTTCTCCATAGAGGGCTGAAGACGAAGGTGATAGTGTCTGTGAGTGTTTGTGTATGCACGCACGACAATCACTCTTAAAAGCGAAGCTGAAGGGTTCCCCAATCTTTTTTTTAGCTATTATAGCCTGTTATATCATGCCAGTGACCAACATTGTTTTATCTTTATATCTTGCTGTTTCCGAAGTTTCGGTTTTTCATGATCCTACAATCTATTAATGACGGAACTTTCTCTACCTCAGAGTATTCATTTTGAACTTGTGCTAAGAAAGCTGAATTTTTAAAGAGCACAAAAGGGTGTACATTGCATTGTTACCTTTGGTAGTCATAAACGTTTAGAAAAAGTAAAGTAAAACTAAAGCTTCTCAACCTCGCCTCTAGGAAAGCTGGAACCATAAAACTGCATGCGTTGGATGGCTCATTAACACGCGCAGAATCCAATTACGTTTACTATGGCAAGATTTGTGCCACCGTTCTAACAAAAATGTGATCATATCACATATAAATTAGATATGAGCATATGAAAACACATAACCACTAAAGCTTTCGTCATCCTAGCCTAAATAATATAACACTTGATGTCAAAAAACTGAATCACCCTTAACAGAGACAAAACTGACTCCCTGACACAAATAAATGACACAAAAAGTTGTGCCTAAGACAAAAAAAGTTTTTAGTGAGCATGACAACAAACTCTAGCCATTTATCTAACTCTTAACTAATTTTATGTTTTTCATTTGCCTTGGTGGTGTGGTTGTCATGGTGTTTTACAGCTGACCCCAAGTTCAGAGGAATAAATCTCGAGTGCAGTGGTCAGCATTTCGATAGAGGCAGAGTGCTAGAGGCATACGTGTGTGCTTGGATACAGGCGCACATCTCCCAGTAGTCGTAAGCATACCGTGGTTTTGGGGCGTAAACCCCAACAATTATTAACTCGTTCAACCAAGGCTAGTACCATGTGGAGAAAATATGAATGTTGCTCGATGTGCGAAGGCACTAGAGAGCACGGCTTTACCTGATCAGGATAACCTCGCCAACCGTAGCAAACGTTTGGATAAGCGCTGCGAGGAATGTGTCTTCGAAGGCAGCGCCCTCTTCTTCCAGGTGGACCACAACAGTGCCATCCGGTGGTCCCATAAGCTCTACGACCTCTCGAAAGATCTGTTCTCGTACAGCTTCGTCCACCTGGGAAACCTCGATGTCAATGTCGGCCACCACGGGCCTGAAATGTTTTCAAACAGAAGAGCCACGATTTGTTAGTGGCACAAGCAATGAGTCAAGATTTCGTTTCTCTTCGAAGCACTTCGCTTGAGCACTTACTCATGCTTTTCCATGTATTCAGATAAAATCTCACAAAAATAAAGCTGCTATGAAATCAATTGTGTCAATTCAAGTTAACAGTTATATTGCATACATATGATATTGGAGAATGAGTTAACGTAAAATATGGGCCCATTAGTTGTCAGCATGATTAATGAAAATTAATTGAATGAGTTCATTGAAAGAGCAGTTGGAATCGTTAAAGGGGCCCTGAAACACTTTTCTGAGTAACCATGGAATTAATTCACTGGAAGAGCTTATTGCCTCACAAATTCAACACCGTAAAAATTTTAAAAATCCTTCCAGTACAAGCGAAGTTACAAAGATTTATCACACGCTGCAATCGCATTCTCTCTTCTCTCGTCCCGACAAAAGCGCTGGAAGCTAAGCAGAGAGATATGGGAGGGGCAAACAAAAAAAGTCATGCGCGCCCCGTGACCTTGAGCACTTTTTTATTTTTATTTTTTCGAATGCACGACTTTTTCAATGCAATTGTGTGTACATGTGTGGACAAGTGACGACCTTCCGCGGTGATCTCAGTAATGACCGAGCGCGCCATGTTAAAATCAGCCAATGGCTGATAGATGGGCATTCTACTAATTATTTTTGAGAGTCTTCCATCCTTTGTCGAGGGAAGAGAAAGCAATTTTTAGCGAACTTTGATAATTTATTGTGAATTCTAGGTTACGTCTGGCACTGTAACATTTGGCTCGCATGTTTTCGGAAGCCTCTACTACGGATCGGCAGCGTTTTCTGACCATCATCAAAAAGGGTTGCAAGGCCTGTTCAAGGCACCTGGTGGAGAGGATCTCAAGCACGCACTTCTTTCTACCCGGCCTCAGAGATCCGCATAGCCAGTACGACAAAATATCAAGTTACTGTATTAACTCGATTCTACCGCGCCTTCGATTGTAACGCGCACCCGGTTTCCACGATGAAAAAAAAAACGTAAGACATCAATTGCAATGCGCTCCCATTTTTCTCGTTGACCCACACGATCACACCACTCGGGAAAAAGACTCCTTTCGGGAGCATCTTCCGTTTAAATATGAGGTACGGGGGAAGCTTGTGCCTATCTGACATGCAACGTGAGCATTGCCGTCACTCTACACTTTAGTTTTACCATGGCCCGATGTCAGCACGCGAACTTGCTTCGCGCCCTTCTTCTCGACGGTTGTGGTGCCAGGCATGTCGAACTAAAGAGGCGTCTGATCGGCATTCCCGATTTGCCCAAGCAGGTAGCCGTTGTTGCGCCGCAAGTTTAGGACGAACCTCTGAAAACTGTGAAGCTTTTCATCGTACTCCTCCGCAAAACTTTTCGCATATGCATGTTCCCCTTCAGAGGGAAAAGCCTTTCCTCTTCATAAAGTTAGTTAGCCAGCACGTTCTCGCTTTAAACTGGCTCCGCATTAGACCTTTTTCTAAGGCTAACTGCATAGCCCGCACTTGGAGCAGTTCTGTCGTCACGGGCCGCTGTGCCGCTCGCTGCTCAAGCACACACTTGGCGAGCAGCTATTCAATTTGCGGAAACCGACCCTGCTGTGGTCCGCTGAAGCCTTCGCGTGAATCTTTGCTGTCGACAATCTTCTGCTTTTGTTTCCGCCAGTCCCGCACGCACGTTTCGGGAGCTCGGAATGACCGTGATGCAGCCCGATTTACGTCTGTTTTGGCACACGTGATGACTTTTCTTTTAAAAGCGGCATCGTAGTGCACTCGTCGAGTTTTCGGAGTCGGCCCTTCCATTCCGTCGATGCTAATGCACACCAAGATGACGAACTCCTCAGCACATGTACGAAGTGCCGCACATGGGAAACACATATGCAGAAATGGCTGACGCGCCATGCCGACGCACGTAGGGGGGCAGCCATTTTGGAATGCCGATGGAAATAGAATGACCGTATTAATTTTTTTTTCGTACTCAATTCTAGCGCGCATGCGATTTATGAACTCGCTTAACCGGAAAAAAGGTGCGTGTTAGATTCGAGTAACTACGGTAACCCGAGAATTACACAAGGGCACTCAAAGTATAGCGCGCGAGAGCCACTGCCAGACACCCAAAGCAAAAATTAGTTTTGCCTCTAATTTTTATTTGTCCATCTTATTTAGAGAATACTGGAGGCTATTCATGAGGCTCCAGCTGGTGTGGATATGGATACATATAGCTAGTAGATGCACTACTGTCAGATCAATACAAGAACACCAAGTACTAAAACAACAACACACACAAAAAATAAAACAAGGACAGATAAGAAAACAGTGACTTAAAGAGGGGCGCTTATGAATTACTTCCAGAGACTGGACCAGAAAATCTGTGGCAGTCACTTGAAGAAGTCAAGGCACCAAGCTCTGAAGCGATAATTTTAAATTTTGTGCTCCACACAGATCAATTTGGATCGTATTAACAGTAGCAGCAAGCATGATCGTACCACTTGTAATCCAAGATGAGCTAGTCAGGTAATTCTGTTGGGCTTATTGGCACAACTACTACCCTTTTGAGATATGTCTAATGAATGTAGTTTGTTGTGTACACTTGACTTAGATTCCTCCTGCCACTTTATGGCTTGAAAGCTGTCCAAGCATCTGTGGATGCAATCTCTTTAATGATACTTTTATAATTACAATCATTTTGACCAAAAATTAAAGTAAGAAAGCTGTTATAGTAATTATTCAGCGCCATCTGAGGTATGGTGGCATTTCTTTCTGTTTGAGTTTCCAGACTTCAATTTAAAAAGAAGTTATTATTAAAAAATATTTATTAGTACAACTTGCAGGCACTGTGCACGCAATTTGGCTCAATGAGATACTGGAGCTAAGCAAATGTGCCAGGTAAATCCAACTAGAAAAAAATATCATGCAGATTCACTTGATAACGATACCCCAAATGCTAACACCAAGAAATCGTAAAAAAGAGAACATTTCAGTGAGGTTCTACTGTACAGGGTGGCATCGAAGCAATACAACGAAGCCTTTTACAGCTAGCAGAGCGGTTCTTTTCAAAATGTTTCTTATGGGTTGTAGTGGAGGGGTGATTCCATGAGAGATCGACACTGGTCCAAAAGTTGATATTTTAGATTTCATTGAGTATGTTATGTTGCGTGCACCTCTCACCAAGTAGCCAGAAAGTCCACTTCGTTTTTTAATTAACAGCATAACTTACGAGAAAAAAATATCAAACTTCAACAACACGGAGGCACCAATTTCGTCACCTGTCATTTTCGAAAATTGCAGATGCTTTAAAAAGACAAATATTTTTGTTTCAAAAAAGATATTTTTTACCTGTAATGCATGTCTAATGAAGAATGAATTCATACAGTTTCAAGTTTGCAAACCTTAAGAAAATAGCTTTTAAAAATGTCTCATTCTGCGACAGTTTAAAATAAGTTACGTATTCCCCATTTTTTTTCTCCGAAAGTAATACAAGCAGCGTTTTCAAACTTGACACGTTTTAAGGATATAGTGTGTTCATTAGGTACATAAATTATTGCTGCCGTAGGGCAAATGTAAAATTTTATATATTGCCTCAAAGTTCTCCTATTGGCAAAAGTGTACTCCTCTGAAATTTGAATAATCAAAAAACCCCATTTTCGATTTTACTTAAAATCTCGTAAATAGACAACCGAAGGCCATCATACAGTAATATAGAAAAACATGTTGCATTATTTTGTTTTTAGCGACAATATTCGTGGTACAAATCAGAGCTTTTCGAGAATGCGCAGATAAGTTGAGAAATCAAGAAATCGTAACAGAAAAGCGGCAATAAGCTTAAAACGCGAGTACACGTGACCGCATTTGGTGAAAAAAGGCTGTTTTACCAAATAGGAATAACTATTTTGAACACGATATTCTACAGTATCTGAATTCACTCTTACAGAGCACTGAGACTTCTAATATGTGGTGCCTCTCCATTACTGACACACAGATGGAGCTGCTGTGACGACCATGTGTTTGCAACACGTTGGGTAAGAGAATTGAATGTTGAATGAGTTCATAAACGATTCATAACAAATTTTTATCATTTGGGGCACGAAGACTGCCGCATTAGACTGAAGAACACGCTTTAGGGCAAGTTGTCATCCGTCGTCTGCTCTACAGATGAATTGCTGTGCACCGCGTCTCGGAGGCAATGCTTTAGATCATATGGTTCAAAGTAGGGACAAAGATTACGCTTCCCATTAATTTTATCGACAAAAACATTGTGAAATTCATTTTAACGTACTATACTTCAGTTTTGCATTCGCACTGTTGATACTTGCGCACGCTGTTTTACGTCTGCTCTGATTAAATGTGAGAGACATAGGAACAGACGACAGATAGATCGCTTTCGTGCTGCTGGTTTCACGCATAATTGCATTTCCAGTAATTTGAGCCTCAAGGAGCGTGGCGATGGCTGACCACTTCAGCCGGGATAGAGTTTTTTGTTCAGATTACCTCATGTTGCATAAAAAGAAAATATCTTATCAAAGAAACTTCTACAAGGTCGAAGACATCGGCCCGTTTGCCCTCCAGAAGCTTTTGCCGAAAGCTGCCCACCATGCACATAACAATGACCACGTCTGCCAGAACTGCTTCAGACGCCTCAGAGATATGCTGTCTTCGTCTAATGGCTTCTCAGCTGAAACAGCTGATGAGTTTTTGCCAGAAGAAGAAAAAGGCAGAAGTCAAGACGCCTGAAGCATTGTCACATATGCGACTGGAGAAGCTGCATGTGCAAAATAGCAAAGTTCATGCAGAGCCAAGACAACTTAGCAGCAATTCTACAGTAACCGCGAAATGCCACCGTAACGTGTGTAACCGCCACTTTCAACCATCAGATCTAAAATGCAGTGTGTGTGCCCAGTAGTTTAAGAACTTCAAGCAAGCCTATGAAGCGTGTTCTTCGTATCAAGAGTGCATGAGTTTGTTGACACTGTTGCCGAGTGATATAGAGCGCCGAAAATTCCAAGCGCTTATACCAAACTTGTCAGCTTACATGATATACAGATCTTGACACTGGCGCGCAAAACACGGGATATGGTTAGCACCGAATGCGGTAAAAAGGACACGGCTGAAACCAATGGACGTCCAGGCAGCTATGGCTTACTACTCCAAAGATGAGTATAGCTGCTCTCGGCAGAGTCCCAACAAAAAAGATGTAGTATGTGTTATCATTGATGGAAATAAGGAGCTTGTTTCAAAAAGGTTTATGACCCGTTCGGTGCGAGAGGCTTACAGTCTTTTTAGAGAAGCTAATCCGTACACGTCTATTGGACTCTCAAAGTTTTATTCACTGAGGTCGAAGTGGGTTCTTCTTGCACCACACAAAAAGTGTGCCTTTGTATATACTGTGCTAATGCCACGGAGTGTGTTTCTGCCCTACAACACGTCACAGATGGTGCCTACACGGCGGACTTCTTGAAAGAACTATATCTTTGCAGCTCTCCTACAAGTGATTGTTTTTAGGCCATTGTGACTATTGTGCTAAGGAGGAGGCTCTGACAGCCACATGTTTAGGAATCCCTGAAGATATTGGGGTAGCCTATGTAGTATGGGAAAATGGCAATCTAGTAAAAAAAAAACAGCCCAGGCAAGTGCTTTTCTGCGAGAGCTAAGTCTATGGTTCGTGAAGTGGATGACCCATGATTACATAAGATACATTCAAGAATCAGCAATACGCCAGGCAAAAGAGAACAAAGAAAAAGAATCTTGCATTTTTCACTTTGGTTTCGCCGAAAATTGGACAGCCATTTTACCGAATGAGGTACAGTCGTATCACTGGCACAAAAGACAGGTGTCTATATTCACGTGTGTCGTCACAAGGAAGCAATCAATTCAAAGTTTTGCCGTCATCAGTGATGACACATGGCATGATGCTGCACATGCCTGTTTTGCTCTACAAATAATCCACAACTATATGAAGGAACAACTTAAGCCTAACACGCATGTTACTCATGTTTCTGATGGTGCATGCAGTCACTTCAAAAACAAGTACCAGTTGTTCGAGTTATGTCAGAAAGATCATACATCAACAAAGTGGATTTCTTCGGCCACAGGACATGGCAAGAACTCTTGTGACGGCGTTGGTGGCCTACTAACGCATCAGGCTACGCTCTACAACCTCAGAGCGGCAAGCTCAGCTGTAATTATGTCGGCATCCCAAATGGTGGCACAAATGAGCGCGAAGCTCAAGAATGTCAAGCTGCTGTGTGCAAATGCAGACGAGCTAGAAACATTCCGTCAGTTTAAGAAGAGCCAGTGGAAATCGGTGCCACGTGTTCCAGGCATACGTTCTTGGATTGTTTGGCTAAGCACATTTGAGGGCACTGATCGTGGTCGTGTTTTGTTAGCGTCACGTACTGCTAAATGTGATCTGCAAAAGATGCGGCCATTTTGAGTGCACCTCTTGTTTCACGCAGTCACCACCAAAATACCAGTGAGGGTACTCCAAGCGCATATGCTTTTTCTAGCGAGACCCAACACTTGCGTTGGAGCACTTTCATGTTTGAGTTTATCTGCAAATATAGACAGATGTTTTGCAACTGAGTTATAGTGTCGAAAATTTCCTCTATTAGAGCTGTGTTATTAGGAGCATAATTGCGCCTTCATGGGTACGTATCTGTCACAGTGCTAAAACAGCCTTTCTTCACCAAATGCAACCACGTTTACTCGCGTTTAAAGCTCATTACCACTTTTCTGTTCCGATTTCTAGATTTCTCAACTTATCAGCGCATTCTCGAAAAGTTTTGATTTGTACCTTAAATATTGTTGCTAAAAACAAAATAATGCAACATGTTTTTCTATATTACTGTATGATGGCCTTCGGTTGTCTATTTACGAGATTTTAAGAAAAATCGAAGATGGGTTTTTTGATTATTCAAATTTCAGTGGAGTACACTTTTGCCAATCTGAGAACTTTGAGGCAATATATAAAAATTTACATTTGCCCTACGGCAGCAATAATTTATGTACCTAATGAACACACTATATCCTTAAAACGTGTCAAGTTTGAAAACGCTGCTTGCATTACTTTCGGAGAAAAAAAATGGGGAATACGTAACTTATTTTAAACTGTTGCAGAATTAGACATTTTTAAAAGCTATTTTCTTAAGGTTTGCAAACTTGAAACTCTATGAATTCATTCTTCATTAGACATGCATTTCAGGTAAAAAAATATCTTCCGTGAAACAAAAATATTTGTCTTTTTATAGCATCTGCAATTTTCGAAAACGACAGGTGACGAAGCTGGTGCCTCCGTGTTGGTGAAGTTTGATATTTTTTTCTCGTAAGTTATGCCCTTAATAATAGAGCGAAGTTGACTTTCGGCTACCTGGTGAGAGGAGCACGAAATACAAAATTCTCAATGAAATATAAAATATCAATTTTTGGACCCATGTTGATCTCTCGTGGAATCACCCGGGGAAACGGGTTATATGCAGGGGTTGCAGTTATACACGAGCACATACAGTAACGTCGGGTGGATGTCAAATGCGCTCCCTCACCTGTGATCAGATGTTTTGAGTTCAGCTCTACCATAATGCGCAATGCGTCCAGGGCTCCAGAAAGGGTCCTCTGCAAAAGAAAGGTTTTTTACAAAAATGTGTTTATAGGCGTTCACCGTGCGCAAACAGAGCGATGTGTGAACAGTAGGCTTGTGCAAATAGTGAATTTTAGGTTTCAAGCGAATTTCAAGTGAATAGTGATACTGGTCGAATGACTTCGAATCGAATTCGAATATAGTGTATATCACATATAAAAAAAAATGGGCGTATTTGTTATGACCCAACTAATCTGCACAATATACATTTATCAATTGAAACAAGACCTCTGCAAATGCCATTATTATTTTTTTTTTGTTCAAGAGAAGTAGAAACAACACTGAATAATAGAGAAATTGACTTTTGGGACAATGAAGTTATAACCTGTAAAATATGTTGCACTTTATTATTCACTATACTTCGAGCATATTAAGTCGTATAGCAAGATTTTAAGCCTAAAAAAAAGAAAAATGATGAACCGATGTGAGGGTGATATGTTCTTGACAGTGGTGCTTTGCGACAGTGCAGGTTTTTCCTGATTAAGTGTTTTCATGGCTTGGTACCGCTTTACTGCAGTGAAACCAACAAAAAATTACGTTCAGACTAATCCAGACCTCTTCGCTGTTTAAAACAAAAGCCCTGGAAGGATTCCGGTTTTGTGCACCGGCATAGCCTATAAGCCGTGGCGAGGAACAAAAGCCTCAGTGAGTAGCTGGCTATTTTTCAAGTTTTTTCCATGTGCCAGCCAAATCATTCGAATACACTTTTTTTAAAGCTACACACAACATTTCAAGAGTAAGTGCTTAACTCTAAGCACCCTCCTTTTATCTGAAAGCAGAAAAAGAGTTTTTTCTTGCTCAAGCACAACTTAAAAAACAAGCCTTTTGCTTCTGTGATAGAGGGTGATAAGTGAAGTGACCGAAAGTTTCTTGGGTAGCAACACGTGCTCCTGCTCTTGCTACGTTGAAACTGACCGAAAAGGCGAATACATCCGATTAGGTGCTTTTGTGGCTTGGTACTCAACAGCACAGGAACCACCTTTACAGGGGGTTACATGCAGACTAATATGCACCTACTTGTTCATTTCAAATACTTTGAAATTTTCCCTAATTTAAATTCAAATGAAAGCAATTTCAAATACTGTAATATTCGTTCGAATAGCTGAAGCATCCGAATATTCATAGAAGCCTAGTGAACAGGATCGGGACAATTCAATGATTTCATCACAATGTTTTTTTCTTTTTGCCCTTTCTCATTGATTTGATCAATGGTACGGTGTCAACAGAGTAAAAGAAGTTATTACTTTGTGCCGAACAAACTGTTGTACTGGCCAGGAAAGAGGTAAACTAGAGCATGTCAGAAAAGAAGTTACATAAATTGGAAGTGTTTGTCGACACCTTAATAGAACTACCTGGCAACGCTGAGCATTTGCACCTAAAACACCACAGTACCGTCAACATGTGCTGTTGTACCTCCACCAAATACATACCTAACCATGCTAAAATTTGCTATGCTAAGCGTCAACAAATGCTAAAGAAAAAACAAGTTTTGCAAGTGTCACAGGTAGTTGTGAAGGCAGAAAATGAAGTGTGCATTCTGAACTGACCCAACCTGTTTGCTCTTTGAATGCATGTTATAATACCAGAACTTCATAAAAGCAACGATTTCTGTATAAAAAAAAATATAAGGAAGCATTCTTATGATAATAGCAATAACATTCGTTAACAAACTAACACAGCCTCATCATCAAAAAGCTCTAATTTAGTAGTACTAGCCAACGAAAACATGCAAAAACATGAGTGGCAGTCAACACTCTCTCAAAATTTGTGTTTGTAAAGACACAATTTACCAACTGTGCAATCACAGCCACCACTGGATAGTGTTACGCAGATATTAAGGAGACAATGAAGTCAAAGGATGGATCAGTTTTCACAGACAATATGACAAACTATAGCTCCACTATTGTTAATTTCACCATAAAAGGTTTATTCATAGAAGAAAAAACGAAGGCCAATGTTTTATTTTTGAATATCATGTTGTGCTCATATGTCAGTGTCCCGTATGTCATGTGCCCGTGTATCAGCATATGTACAGTGTCAGGATTCAGTGTGAACATCAGAGACTTTTTGTGGCTGAACTTCTGGTACAGTAGTGCTTGCCGTACGCAAGTTAGATACAGCAATTACATCAGCTGTCATAGCAACAGATTCCCTATCTCTCTGTGCGGCACTTACTGTTGTTGCTGATAACCAAGTAACAAAGGCGTTCCAGTGCACTAGTGCCTGCGCATTTGAGAAAAGGTCCGATTAGTTTGGGTGCGTGGACATAAAGGCTTATTTCTAAATGAAATATCCAATTCCTTAGCTAAGTTGTCAATGAGCGAACCGATTCTACCGCACTGTCCATCATCTGTTTATGTAAATGCTGCTTGATTCCGCAGACGTACGCTTATGGAAGTCTTTAGAGATACAGCACTAACAAATCGCCATTTATTATCACCGTGGCGAAGAGACTTTTGCCGCATTCAAAGACAAGAAGTAGCTATCACAAGGCTGCGTTGCCAGGTACCAAATCTAAATTTCTATAAACACAAGTCTGCTCAGGCACCTTCGCCACTGCGCGTTCTGTGATGAACTGGAAACAATAGATCATTTCTTTGTGACCTGCAGCCAGTTTAACACATTATGAAAAACCCTTTTAGAAGTACCTTTACGTGGTATTGGTTGATTTATATATGGGGTTTAACGTCCCAAAACCACCATATGATTATGAGAGACGCCGTAGTGCAGGGCTCCGGAAATTTTGACCACCTGGGGTTCTTTAACGTGCACCCAAATCTGAGCACACGGGCCTACAACATTTCCGCCTCCATCGGAAATGCAGCCGCCGCAGCCGGGATTCGATCCCGCGACCTGCGGGTACGTGGTATTGGTATGGACTTATCTCTGCCAGTCATTTTGTCTTTTGGAGCTTCCATTTCTGGTTTCTCTAATGCGACAGTATGCGCGGCTGTCCGGGACTATATTGATAAAACTAATGTCATTTTGTCTTTTGGAGCTTCCATTTCTGGTTTTTCTACTGCGACAGTATGCGCGGCCGTTCGGGACTATATTGATAAAACTAATAGGTTGACTAATTAACCTGTTCGATTATCCTAACATGTCTACGAAATTATATAAGCGTAAAAATCAGAATATTGCTCTATTCATAAAATAAATTTGTTTATGTAAATATTTGCATGTATTACATTAAGCACCACATTTTCCTAGGCTATCAGTAATCTTTCTGTTATACCTCCATTATTCGAATCTGAACAGTAATTTTTAAAACCACTCGATTCTTGGCCAATCCCCCCCCATAGTGGGAATGCGCCACTATCAATAGATGAACAACAACAACAATGACTTCAAAAGAGTTCAATCACTCATTCAGTCAATCAAACCATCATGTTACAGTTGGACAATTTCACATTTTGTCCACACTGGCTCAGCAAAACTTTCATAAACATGGCACATGAAGTTATTTTCATCAATAAAGGTTTACGCAGGGCCCCAGAAGATGCCATTGAAAGTTTTGATGCACCAGCGAATTGGTCCAGCAACCTGAAGGCTGCGACATGTCTTGTCTTCTCTTTCTACATTTCTTTCTAGCGTACCAAATGTTGTCTTGCCATCAATATGGTGCTAGCAGTACAGTAGACTCTCAGTAATCGTAAATCTGTTTAATAGGAACTGCTGCTTAAATGAAACAAATGCTTCT
Source organism: Rhipicephalus microplus (assembly GCF_013339725.1). NCBI lineage: Eukaryota > Metazoa > Arthropoda > Arachnida > Ixodida > Ixodidae > Rhipicephalus > Rhipicephalus microplus. The sequence goes on along the minus strand of NC_051175.1, from coordinate 88,059,922 downwards.
GACAAGATTCGTTTCGTTCTTGCATTGTGTGCCCATAGTCATCTCTCAGTAAACAAAACTCCTGTTAAATGGAACACACTTTACTGGCCTATTTAGGTTCATGTTTAATGAGAGTCTACTGTATAACGAAAGGCTAATTTACTAACACAAGAGAAATCTTTTATTCTTTAGTGCCCCTTTAAATAGTTTATGAAGCCAGTTGATCTACCCACCAGTCTCCGAAAGTAGCCGCCGCCTGCGATACAGTATTCGATCCGTCCATGCTGGGACCCGGCACTTATCGCTCGTGTCGTAGTCGTCCGAGAAGAGATCGTACTTGTAGGTGGGCGCAAAGTTGATCTCCCCTTCTATGAAGTTCTTGAACACCTGTTGTCCGAAGAAGACAAGCAGTCATGTGCAAGGATGCATAAGTATATCTGAAGGAAATAAAAGTCCATGCAGAACTGAAACAACTGATAGACAAAAGCGTGCCGATAATACACAGAAACAGGGTTACATTACAATGTAATAATTAGAAAGCTTTGCCGCTTTCAGTGGACCCACTGAAAAGATACTTAGCCTTTCATGTATTTATAAGCCGTATTTGTGCTTTCTTCCTATATACATTCTCTTCAGCATAAATAACTTTTGTGAGGGCTGGCTCAAATGTGGCAGTCTCTCAAATGGAACGTGATTGGTTCGTGAAACTTATCCTGATCTCTATTCAAGAACAATTTCTCTACAGCCAGTTTCGTTTCTAAATGTTCACGCTGAAAACCAAATTATCTAATCACGTAATGCTTGCATAATTTTTGCATTGTCCCCAAGCTGTGATCGTGTGGCGCACATATATTTGACATAGTACATAAAATGAGCGTTACTCTGAAATATAAATAAATAAGTAAATAAATATTCAGGCATGATGTTACACTTGGGCCATTTCAGTATACATGCACATTCCAGGGGCCATACTATTTTCCCTTCTCATAGCCTCACTGTTTCTTTAAAATCTAAATCAATAGAATCATTTGATCAGTGAAGCAATAATCAGATGATATCTTTGGTCACTTGCAGCACAGTGTACTTATTTCGGCCCTAAACCATTTCTTCCATCTCTCATAACATCAGTGTTGCTTGAAACCTCATCAATCAATCAATCGATCAATCAATCAATCAATCAATCAATCATCATAATTAACACTATGATTGTAATATTCCTGCTTGTACATTTAGTTCAAGGTCTACACTACATTTGATGTCCGTCATAACCTCAATGTTGCTTTGAAATCTAAAAAAATCAACCATTAAACCAACCACTTCATTTTTTTTTTTTCGCTCTGAACATTTCCGTAGAAAACTTTCTTCGCATAATTCTCGCACCCCCTAGTTTTTCATCAATTTTCCGTGAAAAAAAAAAATGCGAAGATTATGCGAGTAAATACGGTATCCCTAAATTTTCTGCCAAGGTGCCAGTTGAGAAAGAAAATGATTGTGCAACACAACAGAAAATAACAGGCATTTTTGGAGAACCGTTTGAAGCCTTTGAGGGCTCAGAAGAGTCGGTGTGTGTGTGCGCCTGTGTGTGTGGGGAGGGGGGGGGGGGGGACAACTGAGCGCAGCGAAGAAACCACCATCGCCACGCGGAGGCAGTCTGCCACTTGGCCCTTCACAAGCACTCAAAGTATTTTTTTTTCCCACACATTAATGACAATTTTTGCCCGCAGAATGTATTGTACAACTTCAGTTTGCCGCAGTGCCGAACAGTGCTGCCGAATAATCATATTTTCTGGGAACGAGTTAAGCAGAACATGTTAACACACAGCTCCAAGGGGACACTTCTAGTTTTCGCGATTTCGATCATAGGAGCCAAGAAATCTTATTACGCAGGAATGTATCAATAAGGTTCTGCTGTATTCCTCAAGTCAAATGAGGTGTTAAGCCTCGCATTTCACTGTTATCGCAATTGTTTTCCCACGACAGAACAACGAGACAAGTGGGAGGATAGTTTCCACAGCTTTCGTCGACTGACCTGCCCCTGCTGCTGCTGCACTCTGAGCTGATCGTGCTTGAGTAGCTCCGCCCAGTTTCCCTGCTTGACCAGGTCCTTAACCTCTTCGTTCTCCAAGTCCACACGATAGTTGAAGTCCCCGCACCAGAAAACGTAGTCGTGGGAATTCAATGTCCTCCCCTGCGCAGTGGAACCAACAGACCGGTAATGCTAATTCAGAAACGTCGTTCGCAAATGTTTAATTTTTTAAGCGGCACGAGCCCATACGCTGACACTCTCATTTCTCTTCCAAGTAAACCCAGTTGAGCTCTTGTACTTTTCCGAATATTCATAATGAGTGTTTTGTCTGGCCATCGTTAGAGTGATCCAAAAGTGTCGTTGAGCAACCATGGCCACTCACTATTCCATCTATAGAGCAGCATGTATGAAGCAACAAGACCCAGTCTACGTGCACTAAGCCGGGAACCTGCATAGCATGTAGTTTTACCACCTGGAATAAACCTCTTAGTTTTTGTTCACTACATCAAGTGATAGGCCGACTTTTTTTCCTGACTGCAAGTGTTTAGTACCCAACAAAAGTCTTCTTAAAAACAGAAATAATTAAAGTTAAGCATTAATTTAGAATAATTAATTAAAATGAGTTGTTAATTGAAAGATTAGGATCCACTGCAACATTGCGGCACCAGGTGGCACAGATTTCAACCCCGCGCTTCTATCTACATTGCCTCCTAGACCTTCTTCGGTTACCTGTGAAACATAAAGTTAACCCTAGGAATACAGTGGGGTGCACTAATTGCGCTGAATCAAATGCCACGACTCGACAAGTACCACGGGAACTTGTGGCACAGGAAAAAGGTACGCACTAAGGAAGACATACTGTTGTCTTTCTTAGCGCGTCTCCTTTCGCTCGCCACAAGTTTTTACTGATGTATGACCACCAACAAGCCCATTCCTTACATCCTACCGTGGTAAATCGATCGAGCACCCCCCCACCGGTTGACATCGGGATAATGCAGAAAAGGTTGGCAAAGGGGCTTACTGCTCAAAACTGCCCAGAAGTTTAATACGGCGGCCAAAATGCTTAGAACCCTCCTGTCTTCCACTTACTCAAAGAAAGCTAAACAAAAAAAATCTGTATACTAGAAATAAAAAGCTTCAATAAATAGCATTCGTTAAAGAGCCATGAAATTATTAATGCATTAAAGAGCCATCAATCGAGCTCTCCAACGCTTTCCTGATACATATGTTGGTCGCTGGAACGCTGACACGTTACCATTACAGTGCTGCTATCTCCATGCATGCAACGAAAAACCATTGTGTCGGCTACTGACGCTTTCAGCAACATGAGAGGCCTTTCCTTGAGTACCCATCTTCCTTTTCGTTTACCTGGCTGTATCTAGAGGTACGTCCAGATGAAATTATAAACAGTAACTCAAATTAAATCCAGCGTGTCACTTCACAGTGAGCACTTGGTTCTCGATATTCTACTAAACTCTGTGCTAACTTTTGCATCACTAGGGGGTCAGCAACTTAGATTGCTGCCTTGCACCGTGTTTTTGGCGATCTCGCTATTTTGCTAGGGTCAGTACTATCGAGAAAAGAACGTGAGCTACTGACAATGAGATACCCATGGCTGATACCAACATCATTCTCTCTAAAGAACAATGATTGTTTTGAAGACTACATCAATATTACAATAACATTTGAAAAATTGGAGCCAGTTCCACATCATTGAAATAGTCAGACAGCAAAGCTGTAAGCACGGGACTGTATGCGAGTGAACATTATCATCATCATCACCCCTATTTCTTTTTTTTTTCTCCGCTCTCTCAGGTCACGTGACCTGGGTGACTACGACGACTACTACTACAATTACAACAATGTTACACAGTAGATTAACAATACTTTGCCACAAAATAAAAAGAGTTATTCGAAACTGAGGCTTTATCAGCTCCAAGTGCAGCGCACTGTGCGTCAGTCTACTGCACCACCAAGCTTATGAAGGAGTGTCTAACAGGCCGCATTTATTTATTAACATGCTGTATACAACCTCTGCAGCCGTGACCGCCACATCTTCCTTTTGATCGCAGCGCCAAGAAAGGAAGCACAAACATTTGTTGGCCGCGTGTCACCGAACGTGCAGCGAGTCCTCACCATGGGAAAGGAGACCTTGCGTGTGATCTCGGCATAGTCAGCATTCCGTTCTGACACTTTGGACTGTCCAGCAGCAAAGTGGGCACACACGAAGCACAACTGAAGTGCTGTGGAAGAGCAAGCCGAATGGCCACTCCGCCCTTGTTTCCTGTTGCTCCTCCCAGGCCTGTCTTGACCGTGTCCACCGCCACATCCCTGCAAAAGACGAGCAAGGTTTGGAATAATACAATAATAACTTTTCTATGCCTAACAGATGTAAAACTGTTTATCATACTTTTGCAGAGCTTAGAGAGCTCTAACATTCGCTTATTGCTCCATTCATTTATTACACATACTGCGACTCTTGCGAATGAGTGCTCAGGAACGCCGCAAGGTGATGGGAAGGTCATGTAAGACACAATTGACAACCACCCGTTTGTTGCTTAAAGCCACAAAGAAATCCATCCGGGCTTCTCAGAAAAAAAAGCCTGTAGCTGAAGAAAAAAAAATTGTTCCTGGTTTGGCCGATCGAACCTCAGACCAACAACATTCAGGGGTGGTCATTCTACAAATTTACAAAATCAAGCCTTCCGATGCACAATTCGGAAGGCTGCCAAACATTCGGGAGTATCCCGGGCAAATTGGGAGAGTTGGCAGGCAGGCAAATGAGCATTCTTTTCATCGAATACGCTGTCAGCATATCGATAACTTTTGTTATGCAGAGAGCTTCTGCATTAGTTTTCAATTGTCCATGTAGAGCAGCACTGTAAGTAGAAGAGAAACGTAGTTTGTAGGTGCCCAACACAGAACATGCCGACATTCTTTTAGGCAATTTCGATGGATTAGATGATAACGCCGGAGCTGCATGGCAAAAACTGCCTCAGTCTTTAGCTATACTGGTTAACGCAACCAAGAAAATCTTGAGGCTGGTCAGGCATTTGGGTGTAGCATGGTGAAAGTTTAATAAATTCCATGGCTTTAGGCTCATCTTGGCCCAATTGGCACAGCTGTTGCACCCCTGAATACGATTATGTTCTGGAGCAGGTAAAATACGGCTCTACATTTGTACTGACCTGATGTAGGCGGCGTGCTCGGGCCGTACAAAAATGAACAGGCAGACGCCGACCAACTGCGCCGAAGTGAGCAGCACGTATTTCTGTTTCTGGCTGATGGTCTTCTGGAGTTCTACCATCCACTCCTTCTGGCTGGAAGAGCTGTATAGTGTGGAGAAAAAAATAGCAAAATAAAAAATTGTATAAACGAAAGGCCAGCCAGAACATGGCTTAATGCGGGAGGGGGTGTCCATTCCACGCTTTGGGACATTTCAAGTAGATTACGATGATGCAGTGTTCTATGACATAACAGACATGTAGTCAAAGAATGCCAAATTAGATCTTGAAACAAAATACTTGCACATACTAGAATCAGGTTTGCTAGTATAATGTTTAATCTAAGTTGAACATGCAATCTTCCACAGAGGAAGAGGCAAAACTCAGCCATTTGTGTTTGCACGTGATAAGAAGAAGTCACTGTATTGAGGTAACAAAGTACTTGTACATTTTACAAGCTGTGTTTGCCTACAAGAGGCTACATCTTTGAGTAGTGGATAAGATCAGTGTGCAGCTACACAAAGCCAAACACTGCTGCACTTCCTCCTCTCTTCTAGCTCCCCCTGGTGCAGGTGAGTTTGCATTCTACCTAGCAAAAAACTTTCTCATAGCTTTGTAGCCGGGCGGTTGAGTGTAATAGGGCATCCTTTAAACACGGAAGTGCAGAGAGGAAGGGTGTTTCACTAGAAGCATGCGCTGCCTTTCACGTACAATGTGACATTTATTTGATATGATTACCAAAAGTGGCAAATGAGAAGAAAATTATCAGTGCTATCTTTTTGATGATGAATGCTAGTGCATACACCACTCCAATGTGCCACAAATGTGCTCTAAGATATCGAAATGCCCTCTTTTTTTTAAACAAAAACCAAATTTACTATCTACTCAAAAAGGGATAAGCCATAGCAGGCCTTACGGTATGAAGAACTTTATTTAATGATCCATAACAGGCCTTCGAAAAAATAAACTTTGAGGTAAAATATATTAGGCCAACCTCGAGAAATCAACAACACAAACAGCTACCACTATTTTGTTCTTGCAACAAGCACCAGATTCAAAGCAATGAAAGAAAGTGATCATGCAGTTAAAATATCAGGGGACCCTAAAGCTTCGCCTTTAGAAGTCGAACGCGATAGCGACATCTTGTTCCTAGTGCGTACTTCAGACACTTAGTGCACGAAACCTCTTCTAATTTGCTTATGCACCCACAGTGTAGCCTTAAGAAAATAGGCGCAGCTGCATGAGTGCCTTTTGTAGTGGGTTACCGACTTTAAACCACAGTCCTAATAATATCATGTTCTCAGGCCCAATGGAAATGGGCGCTTGTAACACGCATTATTACTGTAATATTTCATGTTGTCTTGTGAAGCATGTACACAGGGTGCGTGTGTTTGTAAAGCATGCGTTACTTTCACTGTATTTCCAAGCAGAGAAAGTTTATTCACTGTATTCACAAGCAGACGCATGGCTGTGTGGTAGAACATCCGCTTGCCACGCAAACGATCCGAGTTCCATCCCCACTTGGATTCAGGATTTTAAAATTTTATTTGCATCCTTCTCAATCTTTAAGTCACGCATAAGGTGATCATTTTTCGCTCACAACCAACCACGCTGATACCAGAATTTATGCGAAACGAGTACGTTAAAAGTGTGGCAGCGTGGGCTAGTTGGTATGGCATGACGATAGTTATAGCGCGAGAACAAAATGACGACACAGAGACAAGAAGGACACGAAGGACACGAGCGCTCGTGTCCTTCGTGTCCTTCTTGTCTTTGTGTCGTCATTTTGTTCTTGCACTATAACTATCGAGTATGTTAAAGCTTCCTCACCTCACATTAACGATGTTCTGTGCGTTCAGGTCAACGATTTCCTGAAAGCCGATGGCATAAATGTCGGCCAGCGTGGTGTCAACTTGGTGGCTGACATCCACGAGAGCTGGGAGGAAAAAACAACAACAGAGCAAGCGCGTTACACCACTAAAGAACAGACAGCACGAAAGCTAAAACTGTTACCTGCACCTCGAAGGTGCAGGTACCAAGAAACTTCTGCTCTAACCTTCCGTGTAGTGCTGACAAGTATGGTTGTCATAAGCACCTTTTGCAAGTGCAGTTGATATTTGCATCAGTAAATCCGGCGAGTACATGGTGGCTACAGAAGTAACACGCAAGGCTTCCGGCTATTTATGACAGCAACTGAAAACTCTGAAAATGAACTAACTGATTTTGCTGGCATAGATAGCTTCATGTTGAAGCCACACATAGCAAAAGAAGCAGTTGACCATTTCCTATTTCTTTAAAAGGTCTAATCAGCAGTAAATGACCAATAAACTTGAAGACCTTATGCCTCTGAGTTCTCTTTATTTTGTGTATAAAGGGTTTAAAAATACTTAAATTTAAGAAATATGATTAAAATCATCGTCTAATCATGCGTGCTGTTACCATAGAGTTTTCTAAATATACACTAGAGGGAACTCTGGCACTAGTGTCTATGAGAGCTGCAACGCATAGAGCTTCAGCGAGCATGGGAATTATGGGTATGACATGTATTTGCCTAGTCTTCGTACTTTACATTCACTCTGGCTTTGCGTGGCTTGAAGCTGGTCTGTCACGAAACAGCAATTGGCAAATGTTCAGCAGTTAAGCTTTACCACCTTAATCTTTTAGGCTTACCACGTCAAATCGGGTCATGAAGTCAAAAACAGTTTGACTTTTTTTTTTTTCGAAAGAAAACCAAAACGCAGCAATAAACCAAGCCAAAAGTGTGTTTCGCCACCTACAAGCACGAAGACTAGGCAAATCCATGTCATACCCATAATTCCCGTGGTCGCTGAACGATCGCAGCGCCAGTGTCCCCTCTAGTTAATTTTAGGAAACTCTATGGGCAGAAGGTCACAAGAATCTGAATATGAACATCAGCCAACTACCACAAGCTTGCTTGTTCGTTTTTCTGCGCTAAGCAGGTACTCACCGCATCCGCCGCCAACTGCGCTATTGTCGACGAGCCAGTCCGACATGGGGTGGTTGCGGAAGACGACACTGTTGAAGTGCTTCCCGCCATTGACGTTCCACGTGGCCACTGTTACGCGGACCTTGAGGGGAATTGTGTATTCCAGCTGCCGGCTGCACATGGCCCTCAAAACACTGGGGGGTACTGGAAGCACACAACACATAGTACCATTGTCGAGGGGTTCATGTCAAGAGACGCTAGAGAGAAAAACAAGTTTTCTCACATCAGTACACTACTCTTCCACGAAAACAAAAACTCAACGCTTGCCCCCACAAGACGCTTGATTAGCAATAAGAAATCACATTAAAAAAAATGTGGGTGGCGACGTCTCACTGAGATTCTCGCACCAGTCACCCTGAAGTAAATTTTGACGTCATCTACTGAGGCCTATAATTTTCCTAATTAGTAAAATTAAAGTGCATAGCCTACAGAGAGAGCCAGACACTTGACAAACCAAGTTTTGAAGAAAGTTCATTGAGCTAATGTGGCCAAAATATGAAAAAGCGCATTGAAATTCGTGACGTCACCAGTGGAGATTCTGGTAGAAAACTTAAAAGTAAACTTTTTGACATTGATTTGGTCATCTATTATTGAACCACAGTGGTGAAATTAAGAACACTAGAGTTTTCAGAGTATATATATAACTCGAAAGGCACATCATTATATGGTGGCATTCGTGCAGTTATAGTGGTAGTACTAGGCACTTACCGTATCTTCTCATGTATAACCCACCCCAAATTACATTGCACACCACGAACTACAAGGTGCGACAAAAGTTTGAAAAGGAAACATCCCTGCGTATCAACCAAGCTATTCAACTGACAACTGTACATACCAACTTGATGCTACAATGAAAATGATCGCGCTAACTACCATAATTATTTGAATCTAGACCGACAATTTTTTTCAGATTTCTTTGCATCAAACTTCAAGGTCGGCTTAGATTCGAGAATTTTGAAAAACACTGCCATTTTTCACTAAAAAAAGTGGTGCACAACTAGCACCTCCTAGACAGTATTATAGCTGTTAGTAGCTAAGTTAACACCTGGCTGCCATATTGATCTTTGTAGTGAATGTTGAGGCGCGTCGTTTGTCATTTCGAGTCGCGCTTCGAGTGGTTTGTGTGTGGCGTAGCTCAATGGCGCCAAATAGGCGGTGCCGCTTATAAAATAAAAGTTGTCATAGCCACGGAGACGTCGTCCGACGTTCAAGCCGGGTGGGAGCTTTGGAGCGGATAAAAAAAAAGGTGTGCCACTGAAGGGCCTGCAGCGTGACAACAACCCTGAACTTTTGATTGTGCGCTCTTTTCAAGAAGTGCGGCATATCCAATGCGCTTGACGGCACCGAGGATTGCACACTGTTTGAAGACAGCGACAAAGAAGTTAGTGACAAGGGAAGCAACGATAACAACAGGGAATAAGCGCGATATCGAACTAGAAGCAGCAAAATAAAAAAACAATGTCAAAGAAACACACACAGGCTGTATGTTTCTCGAGTTATTTGCATTAGGAACCAACTGCTTTGTTTCATCTTCATGTTTCATATATGTTTTCTCTTTGCGAACTCCATCTTCGCTGTTTCGTTCGGCCTACGTTTGAGGCAAGTTTTTTTTTGGGGGGGGGGGCTTTGGACTTTATGGGGGTCGGCTTAGAATTCGGGTCAGCCTTGATTAGAGTAAATACGGTACGCTCATAAATAGAAAAAGCTTCCTTCTCACTAGATTAAAATCTCCAGTGAATCGCGCCAGTTATCACGTAAGGTAAGTTTTAGCCATCATTGTCACTGTCATGATCTCTGTATTGCTATGAAGCCACCTTGTAAACTAAAACTAAAAGTTGCATATAACTCATACCCTGACTTTACCTCTGAATTTTCTGCATCTTTTGTATGGTCTATATGCTAGAAAATATGGTAATCTTTGACACCGTTACACAAACAAGGTATGGAGACGTACCCACGTGAAGCAAGGTTAAAGAACCCCTGACACCAAATTTGGAAACCCGAGATACTTGTGTTGTTTGAGAGTCCTGTATACTGATTATTCGAGATGAGCATTGCTTGTGAGATATTTTATAACATTTTAAAGTAAGGGTGCGTGCTCGTCTGAGTATTCAGATGCGATCAACATTTCCCGTAGTTTGACGTCAACAGGGGGCTCCCTCGTGAAGAGATCAAGCAAGTATTGTTGGCGTTAAAGAACATTTGCGAGGTGCGCTTAATACCCAAGCTGGCATCCAGCAAGGACTATTGTTCTTCACCCCTCTCTTTCTGTTGTCCAACTGCCCTGAAGGTGGTTTTGGCTGCTTACACCAGGAACGCTTTTTTTTTTTTTTTCTGATGGGGACACGACTCAAGGCGTCCACATCATTTCATTCTTCACCCCCCATAGCTCTCCCTATTTGAAAACAGCGCGTTCAGCGTCACCGAAGCTTGAGCGCACATAGTCTCAGGCCTTGCTGTGGGGCACTAGTTTCTTATCGTATTTAGGCGGGTATTTTGAACTGATGCATAATTAGTTTAAAAAAAAAAAAGATGCTAGCATAGAATATACTATGCGTTAGAGCATTTACGATTCAATTTGGCATTACCATACGCAAAGCTACAAATCACAGTAAAAAAGTTGCAAACAAAACTTTCTTTGTCAGCAGTCCTTTAAAAGTGAAGAGAGGAAACAAAAGAAAAAAAATTGCTGCCAGTTCCACGCTGTGAAAACTGTCGCACGGCAAAGCTGTAAGCCCATGAGCGTATGTGACTGTACTCGTGACATGAGCGGCGGCAGCGGCGACTACTACTACTACTACTACTACTACTACTACTACTAAAACGACGACAGCACAGGGTGGACTAAAAGTTTCACTGTAACATGCATTGCTCCTCTGGACAAAATGTCGACTCACGGTGCAGCATGGCAGTGGGCAGTAGGGCCCGCGCCCTGTCGGCTAGCTCGCTGCACATAGCGCTGCCCAGCACCAGCACGTCGATGGCCTCTTGCTTGCTACTGTCCAGCAGGTTGTTCTGTATGGTGCGCACCATTGAACGGGAGCCGTCCTTCAGCTGCGCAATATCAAAACGACGTGTAATCCTTCTTCTTCTTCAGTAGTAAACGAATACTTTTCAGCTACAAGCAAATGCCACGGAAATCAGGCACAAGTTTGAAGGGTTAGTTAGACTTTACAGTCAAATCTGGAAACAAACGAGCATAGCGGTAATGAGCTGTAAGATGCCGTAATGTAAACGAGTCTCGAATGTTTATCCCAAGCAGCAACACGTAAGGAGAGCAAGCCTGGCAAGCGCACGCTTGTGTCGAATGTCGGATACAATGAAGGCATTTTTTTTTTCTTACATGATTTCATTATGAGGAGGTTCCAGCGAATGTCTGTCCTTTCCTGCGCGAGTCAGTTTACAGTAAAAATTTATGTCAAGCTTTGATCTTCCTCAGGACGAAAGGACAGATACAAAAATAAACCTGGGTACAATGCATATGTTCACTGCGTACAATGCATATGTTTCTCTGCCTCACCCTAATAAGCAGTGCATTTTCTCTAAATAACATGCATCTGTATATATTCGAAGTGCTCCAATATTGTTACAAATATTATGGTATTCTAATTCACTTTGATTCAAATTTAAACTATTGAAAATTTCGAAGTATTTGAAAGGAATGAATAAGCATATATTTGTCCGTATACACCCCCTGTAAATGTGGTTTCACTGCAGTGAAGAGGTGCTATACTGTGGATACAGCTTTCCGAAAAAATTCACATTGCAACGAAGGTTAAATGAACATAACCCACACATCAATACATTATTTATAGGCTTAAAAGCTTGTATTGGCTTGTATGCTGTAAGTATAGTAAATTTTAACACGTAATGTATTTTATAGGCCACCACTTGCATTCTACCGAAAGTCAAATCCTAGTACTATTAAAAGCTGCTTCCACTTCAACTTCACTTTGAACCAAAGAGGATGACATTTGTACATACCTTGTTTCAGTTCTAAGGAATATTAGGCAGATTAGTTTGAACATGACATATATACAAATTATTCTTTATTTATTTATTTATTTACAGAATACTGCCAACTCTCCACGAGGGTTATTAAAGGAGTGAAAAAAAAAAATACAAACAGTGTACGAGCAAGGTAAAGCAATGGCAACAAAAGAAGAATACGCATGAATGAAATGCACACATGAGTAACAACATCTTATGCGCAAAAGTGTCGCGAACACAGAATTTCCAATGTATATGAGACACGAGCATAAGAATACATTGACTAAAAAGACCAAGAGATTCAAGGAAATAAAGCATTAAAGTGTAAAAACTTGAAAGCACCAACATAAAATTTTCAATACGTTCTAGATATTTCTGAAGTGTTGACTGTGCTACAGTAGCTGAATTCAGCACATTCAATTTTCTATGTGATATATATCATTGGAATTCCATTCCAAATTATTCGATAAATCATTATTCGTTCGAACAAAACATTTACTATTTGCACAAACCTACCAAACACGTTAACCAAGCATACTCGGTTTCGCAAACAGGGTGAAAACGAGACGAAGTCTATGAGCGTGCAAGACAAAACCGCAGACTTCTGAAAGAGGTTTACTGCGCAGAGGGCCAGTGTAGTGTCTGGCCTTATTCTGTGCTCTGTTTTCACAATACGTTGCCAGCAGAGCACCTTCACAGCAACAAGCTCCGCTAATAATGATTTTGCAGTTCGTAGTCGTTATATCCTGCGTGAAAGCAACCACTAGCGATCGCTCTGTCTGTGCGACATCCTGTGGTTGCATCCAAACACACCAGCTCACCTTAGATTTTCCTTCCAAGGCACCCGTGCCAGCATAGATCTTGCTGACCTGGTCGCCGTTCTGGACCCACATCTGGCGAAAGACTTCCACGAACCTGGACACCACCTGCTGCTTGTCCTGAAGACCTAGGCAGGCTATCTGGCTTTCCAGAACCTGCACACACATGTGTGCATGTGCTTGATGATGAGCCGTGCCAGACAAAAGACGTTAACAAAGGAACGTGAAATGCTATAAATACCATATATATATATATATATATATATACATATATTGCTACGGGGCGCCACAAATGAACATTCTAGAAAAGAGGACGATGTTTAGCGCGAGCTCGTGCAGACCGGGCTCCATATTGTATGCCTGCCTGTTTACCAAAAGTAAAGGCATTTTTCAGACGCCTTCTCCCCGTAACATTTTGGTGGAGAGTGCGGGTCTTCCCACAGTCAACACCACGACGATTCTACGCAGCGGACGTTCCTTGGCTGCCTGTGCGATGCCTGATCAAGACGAACACGAGGATTCTTCGGAGACTACCCCAACCGTGCTTCGTCCAACTACGCAGCAACCAACAGCACCGCATCCAGCTGCTACTAACCGCACCGTCGTCCTGACTCAACCGCGTGACCCAGGCACATTTTCGGGCAGTGACAGTACTGACGTGGAGGAATGGCTTCAGCTGTACGAAAGGGTGAGCGCTCTTTACAACTGGGATCCGACGCTCATGTTGGCCAATATTATTTTCTACCTTGATGGTACAGCTAAAGTTTGGTTTTCCAACCACGAGGAAGATATCACGAGTTGGGACATCTGTAAGCAGAAACTCATCGATCTCTTCGGCAAGCCCATCGGGCGTCGTCGTGCTGCGCAGAAAGAACTAGCGTCCCGACTCCAGTCCGGCACCGAGTCGTACGTCACATACATACAGCATGTGCTCGCCCTCTGCCGGAAGGTTGATGACAAGATGCCGGAATCTGAAAAGGTCGCGCACATCCTCAAAGGAATCGCCGATGACGCTTCAATCTCCTCGTATTCGAAACTCATCGACCGTAGACGACGTTATTAATGAATGCCGACGCTTCGAAGACGCGAAAAGTCGCCGTATCACTCCACACTTTTCGCGTCTTCCCAACACGGCTGCAACATCAACCTGCGAGGACGCCCGTTTGGCACCAGCCCCTGCTGCTTCCGACAATATCGTGCGCATCGTGCGCCACGAAATCGAGGCAGCATCTCCCTGTCTGACCAAGTCCAGGCCCCTGACGACTCTCGCGCCACGATTTCTTTAATCAAGAGTGTCGTACGCCAGGAACTGGCCAACGCCGGACTTCAGACGCTATGCCCCGTTAACCGACCTGACTACCGACTGCCCAGTACACCTAATATGTCCCGCGGACCGAACAACCGCCCACGTTACCGGAACCCGGCAGAATGGCGAACTTCCGATGACAGGCCGATCTGCTTCAACTGTGGACGAGTGGGCCATATTTCACGTCATTGCCGCACTTCCTGGGGTTGGCAGCCATGGTCGCATTATGCCAACACCCGACGCCCACCTGCTGGCTCTCGGATGCCGATCTACACGGCACAAGATGATGCTTCGCCATCCAGGCCCGCCCAACCAAGCCGCTCCCCGTCGCCCTCTGGACGCATGTCCCGCTCAACTAACCGACGTCGCTCCCCCTCGCCCTCCTACCACCAGTCCTCGGAAAACTGACGGGCGCAGCTCCTAGAGGTGAGCCTGCTTCGACGACCCGACCCAAAATTCCTCTACACACGATACCCGGACACAACAACTTGATTAAAGTAAATGTTGACGGTACTTCTGTGGCAGCACTCATTGACACCGGCGCTCACATATCAGTCATGAACTCCAGCCTTTGTGCTCGACTCAAGAAAGTGCTCACTCCTGCTCCGATCACTCTTGTCCGAGTAGCTGATGGTGCAACACCAGCGGTCACCGGGATGTGTGCCGCCCGTGTCACTGTTGCTGGACGTCATACCACTGTTCTGTTTTACGTACTGGACCACTGCCCACATGACATCATATTGGGACTCGATTTTCTGTCGGAGCATTCCGCCCTAATTGACTGTTCTGCTGGTGTTGTTCAGCTCGTCCTACCACACGCCGTTGACCCTCCTGATCCTGCGCCGCCAAAGCTATGCTCCGCCGACTTTGTTCGCCTATCTTGTCGAGCTGTGACGTATATCGACGTCTCTTCTGATCCACCTGTGGCTGACGGCGATTATGTCATTTCACCTAATCCTACAGTACTCTGTTCGCTCAATGTTGCGTTCCCCCACACCATCATCACAATGAAGAACAACGTGGCATGTCTCCCTATTGTGAACTTTGGACTTTGCTCTGAAGTGCTGCCACGAGGAATATCCCTTGCAACCCTTGCCCCGGCCGGCGACTACCACATATCGGCCTTAACAGAGGATACACCGTCATCTGCAAGTATTCAGTCGCGCAGTACACTAGACTGCATAACTGGAATGATTGCCTCTGATCTCCCGGCCGAGCATGTGTCTGCGCTTCGTGGCCTTCTTGCGTCGTATCAAGACGTCTTTGATCTCTGCGACCGACCCCTAGGTCAAACGACCGTCGTAAAGCATCGGATCAACACCGGTGATGCAAATCCAGTACACCGGCGACCCTATCGAGTTTCCTCCACCGAGCGCCACGTGATCCAGCAAGAAGTCGACAAGATGCTTGCCCGAGACATCATTGAACCTTCTTCAAGTCCTTGGGCTTCGCCCGTTGTGCTTGTGAGAAAGAAGGATAACAGCTGGCGCTTCTGTGTCGACTACAGAAATCTTAACAAGGTTACAAAAAAAGACGTGTATCCTCTGCCGCGGATAGACGACGCTCTTGACTGCCTTAGTGGAGCAAATTATTTCTCTTCCATCGACCTTCGTTCCGGGTACTGGCAGATATCAGTTGATGATCTGGACCGTGAAAAGACGGCATTTATAACTCCCGACGGGCTCTATCAGTTCAAAGTAATGCCGTTCGGGTTATGCAATGCCCCGGCTACATTCGAACGAATGATGGACGCTCTTCTTCACGGTTTCAAGTGGTCAATCTGCTTATGCTACCTTGATGACGTCATTGTTTTTTCGCCAACTTTCGAAACTCACCTCGAGCGTCTCTCAACAATTCTTTCGGTTTTCCGCAAAGCAGGGCTCCAACTAAACTCGTCGAAATGTCACTTCGGCCGCCGGCAGCTCACTGTCCTTGGACACCTTATCGATTCTTCTGGTGTTCGTCCCGATCCTGAGAAAATCCGTGCCGTCAAAGATTTCCCTGTGCCGACCTCTGCGAACGATGTTCGAAGCTTTGTGGGCCTTTGTTCTTACTTTCGTAGATTTGTGCGGAATTTTGCTGACGTCGCACGACCGCTCACGGAACTACTAAAAAAAATGTGACTTTTGTGTGGGGACCTGAACAAACCAGAGCATTCGTTGAACTGACGAGTAGACTTACGACGCCACCGATTCTCGGCCACTTTGATATATGCGCTCCAACGGAAGTGCGTACCGACGCCAGCGGCCACGGAATCGGAGCCGTTTTGGCACAACGACAGCATGGCTGCGAGCGCGTTATTGCATACGCTAGCCGTCTTTTATCGCCAGCAGAGCGAAATTACTCCATCACAGAACGCGAATGCCTCGCACTCGTCTGGGCAGTGGCTAAATTTCGGCCGTATTTGTATGGACGCCCGTTCACGGTTGTCACTGATCACCACGCCTTATGCTGGTTGTCGTCCTTAAAAGATCCTAGTGGACGTCTCGGCCGGTGGGCTCTACGGCTACAGGAATATTCCTACACGGTTGTCTACAAATCAGGTCGCCACCATGAGGATGCTGATTGCTTGTCGCGTCATCCAGTAGACCCAGCAGACCTTTCTGAGAGCGATGAGTCTACTTGCGTTTTGGCACTTTCCGCGTTTAGCAACATCGGAGATCAGCAACGCCGTGATCCTCACCTCAGAGATATAATCCTTCGGCTTAGTGGTCCCACAACTCCTCCGTCTCTCCGTATGTTCCTGCTCCAAGATGGCGTCTTATATCGCTACAGCATGCATCCTGACGGACCTGAGCTGCTGTTGGTCATACCACAACATATGCGTCAGACTGTCCTTGCACAGTTGCATGATATTCCGACAGCTGGTCACCTGGGAGTTTCAAGAACTTATGACCGCGTTCGACGTCGCTTCTTTTGGCCCGGTATTTACCGATCCGTCTGCCGTTACGTCGCCTCATGCAAATCCTGTCAACACCGCAAAAAACCAGCAACCCTTAAAGCGGGACGCCTTCAACCCATTCAGATCCCATCCGAACCATTTTATAGGGTAGGTGTTGACTTACTAGGACCGTTTCCTTTATCGGCCAGCGGAAACAAGTGGATAGCAGTCGCCACGGATTACACCACTCGGTATGCCATCACACGGGCCCTTCCTACCAGTTGTGCGACCGACGTCGCTGACTTTCTTCTAGAAGACGTCATATTACACCACGGCGCTCCTCGGCAACTGCTTACCGATCGGGGTCGCTACTTTTTATCACAAGTTATCCAAGACATATTGCACTCTTGCGCTACAAAGCACAAGTTCACAACGGCGTATCATCCTCAAACCAACGGGCTCACGGAGCGGCTAAATAGAACCATCACGGACATGCTCGCCATGTACGTTTCTTCCGACCATCGTGACTGGGACTCCGCCCTTCCATTTGTAACATTTGCCTATAATACGTCTCGGCATGACACTGCAGGTTTCTCGCCATTTTTCCTCCTGTACGGACGAGAACCTACGTTGCCTTTCGACACGCTCCTTCCTGCCGTTGGCCACACGTCAGAATATGCCCGCGATGTGATTTCTAGAGCTCTAGAGGCACGTGAGATTGCTCGCCGGCGTCTGAGCGATTCGCAGGAACGACAACGACAGGTCTACAACGCGTGCCATCGTGATGTCCACTTCAGTCAAGGTGACACAGTCCTTCTCTGGACGCCGTCGCGGCGAGTTGGCCTGTGCGAAAAGCTGACTTCACCGTACTCGGGTCCGTACCGTGTGGTGCGCCAAGTCACCGACGTGACATATGAAATTGAACCTCTTAACGCCACCAGCGCGCGATCGTGTTCTGACGTTGTTCACGTGACTCGGCTGAAACGATTTTACTCAGACCAGCCAAGCACCGAGACGGTGCCTTCGCCGCCGGGGGTGATGCTACGGGGCGCCACAAATGAACATTCTAGAAAAGAGGACGATGTTTAGCGCGAGCTCGTGCAGACCGGGCTCCATATTGTATGCCTGCCTGTTTACCAAAAGTAAAGGCATTTTTCAGACGCCTTCTCCCCGTAACAATATATATATATATATATATATATATATATATATATATATATATATATAAATACTTGTGTATGGGCTGTTGTCATGATATGCGCGGTAGGTTCATCTGGTGCGCGATGTTTGTGAGTTTGTGCTGTGCCGTACGCCGACGAAGATGACGATGAGACAAGGAAAAGGCGGAATCGTGTCGGAAAGTCAAGCCAAGCCATGGGGAGGGGGAAGAGGAAGACGACGACGGGGCGTTCGAGAAGAAGAATCCGAACGGAACAGTGGCAGGCTGAAGTGCTCGTCGGGTCGTGGTCCCGAAGCCTACCTGTGCCTGTGGTCCGCACGAGCCTGGCTCCCTTCTACCGTGTGATCCAGCAGCCGGCGCCGGTCCGTTGTACTCGGATCCGGGCGTATTCCAGACCTGGGCCTACTACTGGCTGTCCGGGACGTGCTTGTCACACATCGACTCTGCCTCACGCTCCGCTCCGACCATGCCTGAGTCATCGCTGATGTCGGCGTAAGACGCCAACGCAACGCATCGACTCATCTGCCTTCGACGTCACACGGTGAAGTGTTTCAAACCTTGTGTAGTGCAGTGGGGGACTACGCTAAGCGTCAGACCTTGTCTTTCGAGAACGTATGTCGTGCTCGTACCTAAGGCAGTTCTTCGCTGTTGCCATGTAACACGCCAAGCTTCATTATCGTTTTTTTTTTGTGGCATTAAAGCCTTATAACTCAAGTTGCAAATGTCTTCGTCAGTCTCGACAACGATTATTTAAGTTGCCGTGATTACCCGAACCTTATCCCTCACAATTGGCGTCCGCGCGACAGGACGAGGCCGTTTGCACTGGGTTGAAATCTGTAGGGAAGATGAGTGAGCAAGAGCTTATAACGCTAGCGGAACGCATGGGGCTTCAAGGAGCCGAGCTGAAGACGTGGGTAGACGCGCGGTTAGAGCGGGCTCATGAGGAATCTGTGCAAGCGCGTGAAGAGCGTTCCGCGGAAAGGCAGGCGGCGAAGGAACGTTTGGAGATAGAAGAGAGAACTCTTCAACTGCGAATTCGACTAGCTGAGGTTGAAGGTAGCCGAGAGCCAACAGCGCGGGACCGCGAACCTGAGAGGAGTCAAAGCCGCCCGTGCTTGATCAATCCTCACAACCTGATTCCAGTGTTTGACGAGGGGCGTGACGATCTCGATGCGTATCTCAAGAGGTTCGAACGCGTAGCAGTTGGTCAAGAGTGGCCTGAGGAGAAGTGGGCGACAGCGCTTAGTTTATGCCTCAGTGGGGAAGCATTGAAAGTCTTCGGTCGTCTGTCGCCAGAAGACTCACTGGATTACCAGAGTACGAAAATGGCCTTGCTCCAGAGGTTTCGTTTCACAGCCGAAGGCTATCGTGAAAAGTTTCGGCAAAGCAAGCCTGAAGACGGCGAAACTGGTAAACAGTACGCCACGAGATTACAGAGTTACTTCGATAGATGGCTGGAAATGTCGGAAACGGACGAGGACGTTGCATCCGTGCGCAACCTCATTGTAGCTGAGCAGTTTCTGAATAACTGCCACGATCGCCTGGCACTTTCTCTAAGGGAGAAGAAATGCAGGACGGTAAGAGAAATGGCAGAAGCAGCTGATACCTTCTTGGAAGCCCAGCGGCAAACAAACTTGTTGGTATTTCGTACCAAGTCTGCAAACAACATTCCCAAGGAGCAAGAAGGATTTACTTATACCCAGCCGCCTCTTAGATGTTTCGTCTGTGATCGACCCGGCCACAGAGCATCTGATTGCCGCACGAAACCCCAACGAGTCTTCTGTGGGCACTGTCGGAAGCCCGGCCACGATGCAAGAGCATGCCCAAGCAACGGCGGGTCAAAGAAAATGACATCTTGCATCGTGTCTACTGACCAGAAGTCCGAGACGCCTTGATGTGCCGATGATTCATCACAAGATGAATATGTTGCTAGTGCACTCCGAACGCGCACCGCAACAGCTACACGAAACTTGCCGGTGTTACAGGGAGAAGTGTTTGGACATACTGTATCAGTCTTGAGGGATACTGGGAGCAACACCCTGGTCGTGCGACGTTCCCTCGTTCCCGATGATGCGCTGACGGGTACTACCGCCACTATTTTATTGGCCGATGGTAGTTGCATCGAGGTACCGGAAGCAGAAGTACGGATTCTATCGCCCTATTTCACCGGAAATGCGATAGTCAAATGCATGACGTCACCACTTTACGATGTCATCGTAGGAAATGTTCCCGGCGCCCGTGACGCTAATGACCCCGACTCAACGTGGAAGGAGTCAGCGAGCCTGAAGTCGGAAACTAATCAGGCATTGAATTCTGAAGAGAAGTCCAAGGATGGATGCGGGACGAATAGCACAGTCATGGTTGGTGTTTCAAGCAAAGGACATCGCCGGAAGCTCACGACTGCTGAATTGGGAAACTTAGAGGTGACACAGGAGTCATTTCGCCAAAAACAAGAGGAAGACCGGTCGCTGGATGTTTGTAGGGCGAAAGTCGACACCCTCATCCGCGGCAAAGGAGCCACATACCACTCATTTATGTTCGAGAAAGGAATCTTGTACCGCGTTTACCACTTGACTCCGGGTAAATCAGTTCAACAAGCGGTGGTTCCAAAGGCGTTGCGTGTCCATGTGTTGCACTTGGCACATGAATCACCGATATCTGGTCACCAGGGTATCAAGAAGACGAAGGACCGAGTTTTGGAGTCGTTTTATTGGCCCGGTGTACAGGAGGAGGTACGAAGATTCGTAAAATCATGCGACGCATGCCAAAGGACATATCCCAAAGGCAAAGTAGGCAAGGCGCCTCTTGGACGAATGCCTTTGATTGACACGCCATTCGAACGTGTGGCCGTTGATATCATTGGACCTCTGACGCCGATTTCAAAGAAGGGTAATCGGTACATTCTTACCCTTGTGGATTTCGCCACTCGGTACCCGGACGCGGTGGCTTTGCCCGCAATTGATTCGGCAACAGTAGCAGATGGACTACTGGAGATGTTCTCTCGAATAGGATTTCCACGGGAGATCCTCTGTGATCAAGCATCCTGCTTCACGTCAGGCCTGATGGAAGAGGTGAATGCTCTGCTTGCTATTCGACATTTGAGCTCGACGCCTTACCACCCGATATGCAATGGCTTGGTCGAAAGGTTCAACGGCACTTTGAAACAGATGTTGCGCAAGTTGTGCCAAGAGAAGCCGAAGTCATGGGACCGATTTCTTGCGCCTCTGTTATTCGCCTATCGAGAAGTACCTCAGGCCAGTATGGGCTTCTCGCCGTTTGAACTGATCTACGGCCGGCACGTCCGAGGACCCCTGGATATACTGAAGGAACTCTGGACAGGGGAAGACCTAGAGGAAGATATCAAGACTACTTACGGATACGTGCTTGATCTGAGAGAACGTCTTGAACGCACCTTGAAGCTGGCTCAAGAGAATCTCTCCCGAGCTCAACACTCGCAAAAGAAGTATTATGACCGAACCTCCAAAACCCGACAGCTCAAAGTTGGTGACCGGGCTCTTATATTGCTCCCAACCAGGGAAAACAAGCTTCTTATGCACTGGAAGGGGCCATTTCCGGTTACAGGAAAAAAGAATGACCACGACTATTGGTTGGACCTTGGGCACACCACGAAAATGTTTCACATAAACATGCTCAAGCGCTACGAAGAACGTCAACCAGAAGTCACTAGCCAAGCATTTGAACAGCCGGATCTTGCGCTGGAGTCTCGCATTGCAAGAGTACACCTTTCGCGTTGAGCATATCAAAGGATCAGAGAACGTAGGTGCTGATTATATGAGCAGGCTACAGGTGTAGGTGCTAGCTATACAACATTAATGTAATAATGTACCATATGCCTAGGGACTCTCACATACAGACTATTCTCTTGGTGCAACAGTTCTGTACCTTTGTTTGTCGTAAGTCTTGTCTCCCGCGCACTTTGGACAGTTTTTTTTTTTGAAAAAAAAAAAAAAACTTTTGAAAGGGGGGACTTTTGTCATGATATGCGCGGTAGGTTCATCTGGTGCGCGATGTTTGTGAGTTTGTGCTGTGCCGTACGCCGACGAAGATGACGATGAGACAAGGAAAAGGCGGAATCGTGTCGGAAAGTCAAGCCAAGCCATGGGGAGGGGGAAGAGGAAGACGACGACGGGGCGTTCGAGAAGAAGAATCCGAACGGAACAGTGGCAGGCTGAAGTGCTCGTCGGGTCGTGGTCCCGAAGCCTACCTGTGCCTGTGGTCCGCACGAGCCTGGCTCCCTTCTACCGTGTGATCCAGCAGCCGGCGCCGGTCCGTTGTACTCGGATCCGGGCGTATTCCAGACCTGGGCCTACTACTGGCTGTCCGGGACGTGCTTGTCACACATCGACTCTGCCTCACGCTCCGCTCCGACCATGCCTGAGTCATCGCTGATGTCGGCGTAAGACGCCAACGCAACGCATCGACTCATCTGCCTTCGACGTCACACGGTGAAGTGTTTCAAACCTTGTGTAGTGCAGTGGGGGACTACGCTAAGCGTCAGACCTTGTCTTTCGAGAACGTATGTCGTGCTCGTACCTAAGGCAGTTCTTCGCTGTTGCCATGTAACACGCCAAGCTTCATTATCGTTTTTTTTTTGTGGCATTAAAGCCTTATAACTCAAGTTGCAAATGTCTTCGTCAGTCTCGACAACGATTATTTAAGTTGCCGTGATTACCCGAACCTTATCCCTCACAGCTGTACAACACTTCTCTCATTCTTAAAGACGATAGTCTTTCTTGGCATACCTCAACGCGAAAATTTCGGTCTGTTTGTCTGACGATCCAGCTTCGCAGCAAGAGTTTCAAGCCTGCACTCGATGGACACTCATCTTGATATGGTGACTGCGTTCATACTTGTGAGCATTGTCAATCAGAAAGCAAATATTACGCATACTTTGAGGTGCAACATCAATGTAAGTATTAGGTATTAGGTAGAAAATCCGCAGATACGCAATCCTAAAGACCGCAGTGCTGACAATGCGACGCTATGAACAAGAAAGCTTCGCAAAAACGACACAGTGCTACCACCTACCAGTTGCTCTGCATTCTAAAGTACTTTCATTTCTTACACATCACTGCCTGATGGTGCCCATATCTCACACAGCCTAAAGACCTTCGCAGTGTAGAGTGCCTCAACACTCTCCTCACTTGCCTCTTCCTAGGTGAGAGAGGTGGGCGAAGAGAACAGCAAGGCACTCTCGCCTGCAGACAGAAGACTATCGTCACGTCTTTTACAGTGAAATATGCAGATACGTGACCAATTTTACTCTTTTTCTTTTGTGATTTTGACATAGTATGGCCCTTACAGAAGAGTGGGCATTCTGGTCCTATTTTTTTCTTGACTCTATAGGAGTATGAAATTAGCGGTAATCCTCCATTCCTGTCTACCACCCCAAAATCGAATTTAATAATTTAGATAGCTTAGTTTTATTTGTCCCTTTAGACACACCGGGCACTTGGCAATTAGTCCTTTCGTGCCCAGCCACTACTGCTTATACTTGGTTCACGAGCACATTCATGGACTTTGCTATCTGTCAGGAATTCCAGTTTCCTAACCATGTTATCTGTCTGGGAATGGCAATTTCCGTTTATGGCATGGTGAATTCCCTGGCAATCTAAAGCTCTTCGCAACCACTTCCAACGGCACTGCTTTTCACACGCCAAGGGCCCACGAACGTAATAGTGGCAGTAATTGACTCTAAATTCATCTAGCAGGTGCAATGTCGCTCCAAGTTACATGTTCGAAATTTTGGGTAGCTAAGATCGCAGTGAGACCTACACCGTGCAAAGGTTTGAACAGTACTAAACGAAATTTCATATCGCAAAACACGATTGCACACTTCAAAGACGCCTATTACACGCTTGGCGAAACACAACTTCTGCGAATTAAAAAATTGCGGGCTTGCTCCCCAGCAGCAGAAAGTTGTTCTTATTCACCCACTTTCACTTCACCGTATCTCATAATTACTAGATTTAAATTTAAAAGCCCAAAAAATTTTCACTATGCCTTCCATGAATTCATTTTCAGTTTACTTCATATGGTGACTAATGAACATTGCAAAGTGAACACAAAAACAATAAAAAAGAGGAAAGATACCACAAGCGCTGACCTCAAACTTGGCTTAGGCTCAGGTCGGCACAAGTTTTACTATGTTATTTTAGTTTTTTTTATATTTCAATGTTCATAAATTGCCATGCAATTACCCAACATGCCACTGTTCATATTGTTACGTGGATTACGTACATGTATAGCAAGTACAGGACCCTTGACTGACTCATTTTATTTTGTTTGTGAACTGGAGTAATAAGGTGTGCAACTTGGCAGGCAGATATATCCACAGTTTATGTTACAACAAAATGCAGAGCACTTTAAATATTTATATTTTACTGTGGTACCCAATGGGTGATCCTTTCAACATGCCAAAGACAATGGTGGCAAGAGAGTGACACTACGATTGTACAAAAGATTGTACGAATGTTTTACAATAAAAAAACCACAGCAAACATTGTAGACTGCATGAACTTACCTCAAGGCCAATAAAAGTCTGTACACAATTTGTTCTGTCAAGGCAGTCGAGGCAGTTTGTGCGAAATGTTCCAGTCTGTCGCCTGAAAAAAAAAAGTACTTTCATTCACTTGTTACAGCAGTCATTTGCCACAAGGTCAGAGGTGCGTACGATCTCAATGTTGGATAGTGACAAAAAATGCAAGATGGCCTAACATACATAATACATAATGTAATACATAATGTGTATTACATTATGTATTACATAACAAGCGTAATACAATTATGACAGGCCCGTCTCAATCTACTGTTTCATAGCTGCATTTAAAACTCTTTTTTCCATGTTCTGTCCAATATGAAACTGTACAATATAAAAATTCTCATACATAAAGCACGCTACTATTAAATGTTCCCTCCTTTAAACACCACCTTTCTTACAACCAAAACAAACGACATTTACACATGCCTTCTTTAAAATTTTTTTTTTTGTGCAGGTAAGTTAGATCACGACAAGTATGTTCATTTTTCTTTATGATATGTGATATATACCAGGCTTGTACGGATAGTGAACTTTAGGTTCGAAGCACCGAAGTGAATAGTGAGCTTGGTTTGAATCAATTTTGAATGGTACATATCACATACTAAGAAAGAAGGCTAACCTACACGATATGTTTTAAACATTGAAACACAGCCTGTGAAAATGCCATCCTTTTGAGTAGAAACGAAGTAGCAACAACTTTGAATAGTAGTAACTTTTGCTAGAATGCAAGCTATAACCTGTTAAATATGTTACGTTATAAAGCTTAGTGCATATAAACCGGAGTAACAAGCTTTTAAACTTTAAAAATGATGACCGAATGCGACCGTAACATCTTCATTTAACCTTGAAGTAAGACTTTGCAGCAGTGCAGATTTTCCTTGGACAGGCCTTTTCACAGCATCATACCCCTTCACTGCAGCGAAACCACCTTTACAAAAAGCTACAAGCGAATACATTTATTTATTAATTTCGAATGCTTTGAAACTACCAACAATATGAAATCAATTGTTCGAAGCTTTCAAGTACTCGCACAAACCTATCATATACTATTGAAACTCGGTTTAAAAGTATTCAACCAAATTACTATTCACTTCGAATTCGCTTTGAACCTAAAATTTACTATAATGCCTAGTATTTTTGTTTTTTGCATTACAACACAGTGGACCAAGACTATTAAACAGAGTCATAGTAATTCCCAGTATGCAAGATGCGATTGGCAGTGAATGCTAAAAAACGTTAGCAATGTTCAACTCACATGATGACGTCGTTGCCATCAAAGTAAAAGCAGCCAAAACTGGTCAGGTGTGGCGAGATCTGGTTCTTCAGGTGAATCAGATTGTCTTGCCGGCCGCCCCGACACAGTGCATGATAGTCGAATGACACCATGGACGCTTTGCGCCGGGATGCCTTCATGTGATGCTGCATGTTCAAGCACAAAAGTGAAAAGGTGTGACAGGTTAATACACTGAGCAACAAACGTATCACATACAACATATACAAGGCTTAAACTAGCATCAGGCAAGCATGGAACTACTCTCACTCACGCCCAGCAGATACGTACATCTCGCCGTTTGCACAATACGCAGCCATTCCTTCAAACGCATTTTCAGATGCACTAACGCGTTCAACTCATCGGCCTTCCCGACAATGCTGTCGACATTGACAATCCTGCATTGTTTCGTCATGAAGTCACAACCATTTTATCATCACCAGTGGCTTCAACCTTCCACTAAACCATGTGTAATCCCCACTGCTAGCTATTGTATAAATTATTACTGTAATGTGATGTATGCTTACAAATGAGCATCTCTGCCTTTTTGTTTTTTAGCTCCCTGTAATGTTCACTTTTGCTAACAACTATATAACTTTATTTTTTGGTTTTATGTACTATAAAACATATTGTGTTTCGACACTTTAAATATGATTATGCACTGTATAATCCCCCTGACACAATACTCCGGCTGGAGCCTGTGGGGGGCTTTGTGAATAAATGAATACTCAAAAAAGTGTGTTTAAGTTTATAAAGGATAAGCACAACACAACTCAATCACATTCTACTGAGCTTTATCAACACAGTGGCCAACGTACAATGTCTCAATGATTATGAATAGTTATGTACAGCTGTTCACATAATTAGTATAGTAATAATTGCTGAAGATTATGAGGGCTTGGAAACTGCAGACATGAAATCAAACAAATAAATGCGCAAACCCACCTCGAGGTATCAACATGCCCTAACACAACAAAAGCTGTGCCATATTCTTATTTTTCAGTCGTGCTCACACCAAGTGAGTGCCTTCCTAAACTTAAGTGATTTTAAGTACTGAATTGCAATGCATTTTAAGACTTGCAGAATAAACTGGACCTAGTGAAAATACACTCAAACCTCCTTATAACGAAGTTGCATCTTAGACAAAAATAGGTTCATATATATCACAAAGTTTGTTATAAAGGTATATTCCTAACACTATGTTTATTGCAAGATTATTCATTTACTTCGTTATAACCATTACACTCGAACCTCATTATAGCAAACTTGTATCGTACATGAAAATAAGTTCGTTATATCCTAAAATTCGTTATAAAGCTTTATTCTTAACACTAAATCTATTGCAAGACTATTTTTATTTTACTTCGTTATAACCGATATTTTGTTATATCCAGATTCGTTATATCGAGGTTTGAGTGTATTTCATTATATCTGGGTTCGTTATGTCGAGGTTTATGTGTACTACATATGCGGACAAACTGAACGTAGGCCTTCGGATGCCAATACGTGATGCTGGAACTATCCAGGAAGAATAAACAGAATAATAAAGTCAATATAGGAAGTGCAAAGTGTACCTGAAACATTTGTGTAAGCATTGTTTCCCCTTCTTTCGAGCCAAGGAGGTTTATGATGACTTGGTCGCCGTAGCGTTCCTTGATCATGGACATGTGCCTTTGAAAAAAAAAGTGCACGATATCAAATACTCCCAAGGAACTGCACCGATGGTGTGCCCTTTGAAAAATTGCTACACAAAAAAAATCAGGGGAGAAAGCCACCGCAAGGGGATCTTAAGACTGAGATAATGTACCTTTCAAATGCTGGCACAGACGCCTCACTACCTCTGGACATCTTGACTCTGTGTGAACCAACCTGAAAGAAAATATGCCATAGCGAGTCAGACAACGCTTCATAAAGAGCATTGATACACATTCTAAGAGTTGTACGAACTTCATCGTGTGCCGATTACGCATAAAATAATGACATGAAAGGTGTACGCAGGTCTGGACATTTCAGGATCTCGAGATGCTGGACCTGTCACCTTAAAAAGCGATTGTGTCACGACACAGGGTAATATATGTTCATGTCACACACAAACAAGCCTAGATGTAATGTTCGTTCAGACCTGCTACTTCATGGCGAAAACATAAATCATCTTCCTCTGCTTAGAGCTATGCTGATTTATAAGTTCTGCATAAATGCTTTCTTTTAATGACAAGAGCAAAAAAATTTATATCAATGCTCTTTAATTATACCTCTTCACAAATGGCCAAGAAACGGTGCTACAAAGCTTCAGGAATACAGCAACAATGTACATCAGTCAGATATATGTACAGCTAGAGCAATTTGAATTATGACAGTTGATTCATGATGGGTACTACTGCTACAATTTGGCATTCAGCCATGTGAAAAGGTTAATAAACTGTTTCTAGAGTGATTCACTGCTGATAATCATAATTGAGGGGATTTTCCACTTCAAAGCTGTACAACAGTTCATGCTGCTTGCCACAATAAAGGGTTCAAAATTCATTTTGATGATCCAGTGTAAAAATGCACACTTTTATACAAACAAGAAAATTACACTTCACTGTCTTATTCCTTTTAATCTGTCAGTTACTTAAAAGTACACTCAAAGCATGATATAACGAATTATCAGTTATAATAAAATAAGAGAAAAATAGCTATGTCATAGATACAGTCTTACAAATGTCTATAACAAATCTTTGGACATAACAAAAGATTTTTGCGGCAACTGTAACTTCAATATATTGAGGTTTGAGTGTATGAGCTTTTTCATACACCACTGGCTTTTGAAAGCAGCCATGAGAGCCGAAGAACAAACCTGCAGCTCCGTATTGAGCAATGGCTGTATAGCACCTCAACCACCCATTCGTACTCTACAATAATGGGTGACGCAAGGACTGCTGCGTTAAGAAGATAACACCACAGTCTCACAAGTACTATTGAGAGCCACAGGTGTCTGTAAGACTTATGAGCTCCCTTCAAGAAACACATTTGCAGGAGCCAAATGGGTGTGTTAATATCAATGGTATTTGCTTTCATTCGTTAACACCCATATTTGACAAAGCTGAGACTTTGAAAGATGACCCTAATCCTTTGAAAAAGCGATTAGAAGCCAGTGATGACAAGAATATCGCCAGCGCCAACACTTTGAAAGAACAGCAACTGGCAAGGACAAGTTTCCTCATCAAAACATTGGCTCTGGTAATAGCTTTTTAAAAAATTTTCATCTCGGTGAAAGAAAGTGAGGGGCTAGGCTAGAGGGCAGGGCATCTATTACTGGAGCTCCATGCAAACATTTCGTGCCCTGTTGAGTCTACTACTAACCTGAACACCAGGTTGTTCCCAAAAGAGCGGCACAGAGCCTCTCGTCTGGACGTATGATGTGATCTGGTTTTCCAGGTAGATCACCTGCATAAATATTACGCCGGAGGTGGAAGATGCAGCATAGCTAAGGTTACCCAACTACAGTAATGACTAGACAGTGAAAAAACTGCATTTGTGCTTAGCCTGAACGTATAGCAACTCTGGTAAACCACATGTCTCGGGGTTCCATGCATTGTACTACACCCCTCTATAGAGCTCACATTTAGCAAAGCACAGTCTGCGCAAGTTAAAGTTAAATAAAAGAGAAACAAGTTAAGTAAAAAATAAACATTGCACGCTGATGACATGAGTAGTGTCAAAGGAGGTAGGGAAGTCAACACTGCAGCGTTGTTAAAATAAAGGCAAACCTGGCTCAGTTTAACCTATGTTATGATACTGCCTTTCAAATGGTACTGACACTGCCGTGGCAAGTAGTGTTGCTCAATTCACTTAAAACTCATCCATGTATTTAAACAGCCAAGAAACAATGCTTCGAAACTAAAATCGGAGTGGGTGGCTGCTCCGTACAAAGTCTACAACGGTGAAACACGCCTCACTGAATGTGCACATGATTATAGTGCAAGAAAAGAGACGCTGGCAATTTCGTTCGACAATGCTGTCGACCTGCACCAGCTTTTCGCAACTTTACAGCAGTGATTTCAGCGATGATTTGAGACGCAAGGTTCTTTCGATCTACCGATAAAGGAGACAGCGATCTCCGATTTCGATCTCCGTTTGCTTTTCACCTCCTGCTAAGAGAGGCCACTACGTGGGCTACCGTGTCACAAAATGCGGTGGTCCGCATCCAAATGCACAATTCTGGAAGTGGTCACCTTGTTTCACCATTCATTTTGCGGAGTTGAAGTTGAATTGATGTGAATTGCAGTTGCATAGTATGGCACAGTTGATTAAATCCTAAGGTACATTGAAAATTTTGCTCAGAGCAATGGTTACTAAAATATTGTAATGGTAATGACAGCATTGCTTTGACAGTTTTGGTATCAAAAACAGCTATTCTTGTAAAATTTTTGTGAAACTCCAGTTCATTTCTGAAACATGAAATTTCACCCACAGGCTCCTTTATATTTGCACGTTCAGAAAGTAGGCTATTTATGCTGCCTAAAATTTTCTTGCAGTCGGCTTTCAGGGATGACTGATTACACGACAAGGCCTACCCAAGTCAAATAGGCATCGCCCCAATTGCCCTAACCTGTTCAGTCTCCACGAAGTTGGCGACATGGCCGTCGTCGTTGGTGCCGCGAACATTGAAGCGGGTGCCGGCCCGCTCGCAGCTGAGCCGCGAGATGAGGCAGGCCTTAGCCTGCTGGTGACCCAGGTAGATGGTGCGCATCTCGACACCCCCGCAGACCGCCTTCAGCAGCCACTTGTTGCAGTCGACGCCATACCGAAGCATAGGAATGTGCAGGGTACGGTTCCTAGAGGGGCACGCGCGTCAGAACTGCACGGCTGCGGTGCTGAGAATCACCTCGGCAATATCTCTTGAGTGATACGGGGCTCGTACAGAATATACTAGTAAAAACTGATCTTTTTCCCGCCACAATGTGTAAAGGAGGGGAATGTTACTGCACTGGTTGGAGGGAGGTGGGGGATCAGATACTAGAACCTACGTCAGTTAAAGTGAAGGAGTAGAGGTGAGCTCTCATCTAACCCTAATCGCATACATATTAGAAAAGAAAAAAAATTCAGCCATGAAAAATTTTCTTTTAAAAAAATGCTTTTTCAAATGTAAAAGTTATCTTCCCAAGAAACTCATGCACATCTACTTTGTATTTTAACTATACATACAAGCGTACATCTGAATATATCCTGTTACTTGTTTCTACATGAATTCACATCACTTTTCTTTGGTAGCTGCAACTATTTTGTACATTTTCTCTCCTTGAATTTTCATGTACACTCAAACCTCAAAATAATGAACCCGGATATAATAAAATATCGCTCATCACGAAGCAAATAGAAAGTTGTCTTAGAATAGACACGGAGGAAAACACCTTTATAACGAGCTTATTATTGTGTAATAGGCAACTTTGTTTTGACTGAGGTTCAAGTATTCATTTTGTTCCAATAAATTCATGATACTTATATTCTCTTCAGCGTTCTTTTCAGCCAATACTAGCTATTGTATAATCCTGTATTTATATACCATGTCTTCTTTCATTGCCTTGCTTTCCTTAAGGTATTTACTATTGCTTTTTCCCTAGCTTTGCTAACACATTTATTACTGCATTCTTTGTTTTACAAGCTGCATTCGACACTTAAAGGGGCACTGCAACAATTTTTCAGCATGGTCAGAAAACGCTGCCAATCTGTAGTAGAGGCTCCTGACAACATGCGAGCCAAATATTATAGCGCAGCGCGTGGCCTCGAATTCACAATAAATTATCAAATTCAACTAAAAATAGCTTTCTGTTCTCTCAACAAATCACAGAAAGTAAGCCCAGTAAGCCCATCTATCAGCCATTGGCTGATTTGAACATGGCGCACTCGTCTGTTACAGAGGTCGCCGTGAGAGGCCGTCACTTGTTGACCCGTGCGCACGCGATTGCACTAAAAAAGTTGTGCATTCGAAGAAAAAAAAAGAAAAAAATGCTCAACGTCACGAGGCGAGAGTGGCATTGTTTATTTGCCTCCCCATACCTCCCTGCTCAGTTTCCAGCGTTTTGGTCGGGATGAGAGAATAGAGAATGTGATTCCAGCGTGTAACAAATTTTTTCAACTCCGCTCGTGCTGGACGGATTCTTAAAACTTTTGCAGTGTTCAATTTGTGAGGTAATACACTTTTCCAGTGAAATAATTCTATGGTTACTCAAAAAAAGTGTTCCAGGGCCCCTTTAAACCCACATGTGTTTCAGTATTGCAAGGATCCCTTGTCCATTCTCGTAATCATAAAACCTCCCAAACGTAACACGTATCACAAACAAAGTCATGTTGCACACAAAGAAACCCAATAAACTTACTTCAAATGATTGGTGAATGACAATTTTCACTCTAAAGTGCCCACTAATCAGGAGTCACGTACCACATCTGTGTCGAACACATCATCAGCAGCGGCAGCAGCAGCAACCTCATAACTCACCAGAAGAAGCGGTTATCCGTCTCGCTGGTCATGACCGCGCGCTGGGCACACAGGGTGAGGTCGAGGGCTGGCTCCGCAGTGGACGGCGTCCACGCAAAGAAGAAAGTGCCTGCATTGAGCACCTTGCGCACGTCTTGCACCTTCTCCAGGTCCTGGGCGCTGTTGCGCAGGGCCACAAAGAGGGTGTCTGTGATGCGGAATATCTCCGAGGCACCCAGCTTGCCCACCGACTGACACCCGGACACCAGCACTAGAAACTGGACCACCGTATCACCTGCAGTAGCAATGGATTCGGCTGCTATAGGCAATTCTATGAATGCAATATTTGGTTAAAGAGCTCATTTATCAGAAATTCTGGCAATATTTATTTTCAATGAACATTTCCCAGTTTTGTACACACACAATGCATCCCTACGGCAGTTCTCATGCAAATGAGCAGCATTGTTAAGGAGTCTCGAAGTGGGAGCCCGCTCCCGGAAGACACGTACACAGCAGACACAGTTGAAACAAACCAAAACATTGCCTACATTCATTCAATTACTTTTACATTACCTATTAAAAAGTTAAAACGAACTGGCAGTCAGCACCTGTCTTCGTTTGTCACACTCTTTTTAAGTAGATCTACACCAACTAGCCCAATTAGTACATTGCTTCACTAAGTGATGGAAGCGACATTTTGATTCTTGGAGCAGATTCCGAAGCAAAATCCAGAGCAGCTGTTTTTGCAGCTGAAAGCAACACTAGTTTGGAGGAACTATTAATTTTTTCAGAGTAGATGAAAAAATATTCCAAATGACTCCTGGAGCTTAAAGCCCCATCTAAGCTTGTTATAGATATGAATACTTGTCAAACATACTGCACATACAATAATCACTTGAAATAACACGAAACAAATAACTAAGCAAGTGGGTGGTCACTGAACACTAAGTAAGTTGAGGAATGTATATTTGAAATGCCAATACTTTCAGTAGATATCACATAAAAGTGATAAAGCTGAGCACCGAATTCCAAAAGCAGCAATTGCCACATCTAACCATTGCTGAAGTGGTAGTCTATAATCGGTATGAGCACTTTATGTGCCTCGAAAATTTCGAAAGTAAAATAAGCTAAATGAGCTATACACTTCAAATGTCAGTTCTTATTACCTAAATGAGTTCATCAATGTCGTCATAGCAGCAATTAGTGATCATTATGATACTTAACAAATCTTGCATACATAGTACATGTAGCATTGTCAATGTGCTAGTATACAGCCAGTTTTTGTTTTCGTTTAGGCTCACTGATTGGTCACCCGATTGAAGTTCACTGTTTTCAGTTTCCCAGCTACATTTTGGAGCAGGTTTGGAGCAGTTACTGACAAACATTGCACTTTGTAACAGCATAGAGCAGCATTTCTCTTTTGGAGCAGTTTGAAGCAGCACTTACATCACTGTAATCACTAGAGAGAAGCCTAGGGCACTACATTTGATCTGCTGAGTTAGCCACATGAGAATGCTGACTTAGGTACTGGAAACTTAATTCAGGAGCCATAGTAAGACCTTTGACAAGCTCAGCTGAAGTTTACATGTTTAATACTACAGAAAAACAGGAAATTTTCCACACATAGTTTCATCATATAAACCACAATGACCTGGAGGCATTGCATAAAAGTAAAATCAAACACATATAATAAAAATGTGATAGTAACATAAAGAAAAACATTTAGCAATATAAAGAGATATAGGTGATCAAAGTGTGTATACAATCATAATTAGAAGCACATTATAACAAAGATCCTCAAGAACTGAAGAAAAACTAAACATGGCTTTAAAATCTCATTAGAGACATCTACAATAAGGGTGAAATATCACAACAACAATCAAGCATATAGACCTATGGGTACAGTCCCTCAACCAATGAGCTGCAATTAATGTCAGATAAATTTGCTAAGACCTCACTCCAATAAGTTAATTTTCAAGTGAATTATGTTACTATGCTAACTGTTTACACTTCAATAATAACTTCATTGCATTTTTTTTTATGGACATACACACTTCAGGCAGAAAAAAAAAGGTCATTAAGTTATTTCAACTGTTAGTGATGTGGAATGGTTCTCAGGCTTACTTGTGATAACACAATAAAATACTCAGCCTTACCACCTATTCATTACAACTGTCTTAATCTTAACTAAACATTGGGACCACGTTTGAAATATCGCAACATCTGAGTTAAGAAGAACGCTCAAAAGTCATTGACACAGATCTTGAAGCTTTTGAATGTGACTGAATACATGATTGCTAATAAGCGAAGTAAGTTGTACACTCGCAAGAGGACCCCATGTCAACAGCCAAAAGCTTTTCAGGGTGAATGAGGTTTCTTGCACAGAAACAAGCAGAAAAATTGTAACGTTCCCATCACCACGATGCTTAACTACATTTATCAAGATTTGATGGCTAAACTCCCGCAAGAATAACCGTACTTCAGTCATCTCAAACTCTCATATCAATGCAGCAGTATCCGCAAGCTTAATTGCATTAAAATTAAGCAGGGCAGTGCGAGAACAGTGTAAAATTCAAAGCTTCAATGAAGTTTAAGCTTACATGTTTTGAGGTATAGATTCAAGCATAACAAGTCAACATCTGCACGAACAAGAAAATATAAATTTCACTCCAAGAAGAGGAAATGAACAAGCTGATTAAGGCCCAGCACCTCATTTCTCAAATCCTGGCCGTCTAGAAGGACCGCGCAAGGGCGGTCTGGTTTAACCGTCCTCGAGTGGCCTAGCCAGGTGACACTGAGTTAACTCGCCTCTATTCTGAACCCAATACAGTTATTTAACCCACTCCTCCGCAAGAAATGATTGGCTTTATTAAAATTAAATTCGGGGATTTTATGTGCCCAAGCAATGACATGGTTGTGAGGCATGTAAATTCTGCGTTAATTCTTACCATTTGCTGCTCTTTGTGAACACTGGCATCTTGCATTTCACCCTGATCAAAATGCGGCTGCCATGACCGAGATTCAAACCCTCATCCTTACACACTGGGGCACCATAGTTATTAAGTGACCATTATGGGTAAGAACCTATGGTTAATCGTTTCATAGATAAACACTGTGTGAAGCGAGTCCATGTTTTTGTACTCAAAACTATGTATCTACTTCAGCAGGTGCCAACTGCGTCATTTACTTACTATTAAATTTTCTTTAGTTGTTTCAGTAAAATCATGAAATGCTGAGCACTAATGAAGTGATTGCTTTATTGTAATTTTTTTACACGGCATTTTTTCCTACAGTTGATTTACCACGAGCAAGAATCTCAGACAGCTTAAAGCATGTCAAAGTCATTCATTGACGCAACAAAGATTAAAAAGTAAGTGATGTCCCAGTGTGCGATCATCATCCAACAAGTGATCAATGAAAATCAGAGTTCACTCATTCAATAAGCTAAACCAATTTAGGAGCAGGACTTCCTCTTTCACAGCTATATTTACACCTCATCATAAATGATGAGGATGAAGATTACCTTGAAGTGAAGACTAATGAGTTACTTCTTCGTAAACTCAATGGATTAGGTTTTTTTTTGAGATAGAGCATTGTGCTAGAAGCATGCCAAGCAATGCTCATAATTTATCAAACTCAATAACGCGCCAGGGAGCAGATGTGAAGAGAGATTGGAAATAGTGCCCGCGATAGTTAAGGGACAGTCACTGGAAGGTTAGAATGCTTTGTTGTTTTTAATACAATACCACAGTTTCACCCAGAGCAAGCACTAATGCCACCGTTAATAGCAAAAATTTCAACTTAAGCTTTGTCGCCATTGATAAAGCTTAATGTTGGAACCGGCTCTCTTAATGCAAATGGCTTGTATAAGACAGTCTTGCAGTGTTTTTATGCAGCCCATTACAGTGCACACGCCACTGGCAATGTAAAAAACTTGCTACTCTGTTTCCAATGTTTCTGAGTTAAAATGTTTTTTTTTTTTTACATGGAGTCAAACAAGGCAAACAGAATTAAGGGTAGGATTACATCTAAAATACCAGACCACTGAAAGACAAGCACTCACTTTTAATTCATTTATTTCCAGCAATAGCAATACATTGTTTGAGCATTCTCGATGGCCACGCTGGTCTTGTCTACAGCTTCTTCATCACAGCGTGCGTTTCTTTACCAACTTTGTTTTAACATCGCTCGTCAAATTGGAAACAATGCTATTCCTGTCACAACAACCCAAAAAGATAAATGTTTCTATTAGCGTGTCACCCATGAAGACTTCCAGCTGTTCCACCTGCAGCACTTGTTTACCACGCGCTCAGACTTCACACGTCCAGGCACTTCCTCCGAAAGACGATGAGCACAGCAAATGGGGTAAGCTATTCCACTAACCTGCTGTAAGTTGCAGCACTCCTAGGCAGCCGTGGACATCCAGAAGCATAGTGTATTCTTTTTTCACCGCGTCCGTTTCTTGTTGAGCTAAATGAAATGAGAGAAAGAGAAAAAAGAGTAATTGCGTGCAGCATGAAAACTGATCCTCACTTTTATTTATGAGCATACAAGCATGCATTTAATGCTAAACATATATGGGAATTCTAATCAATAAGTTAACCCATGTAATCAGTTCACCCAGTGACTACTGGCACTGACAAGGGAGGTTGGGGGTTCAATTACTCCCCCCCCCCCCCTGAAATTTTCTATCTGCGCATGTGTACATGTAGCTGGCACTCATACAAACACACGCACAAATACGCATAAATTTAGAGTGGTCTAACCCCTTAACCCAACTTCTCGAAAAAAGTTTCCGAGTACGGCCACTATAACTTACACGGCTGTCACACTAGCCCTTCGTGGCGTGCTAGCACACTAATCGAGCCCAATGCATGTTCGAGCACTACCACACGTCATTTCTGAGCGTGCTTCGACGCAGGTAGATTCGGAGCGAATCCCGCAACTTCCCGCAGTATTATTTCAAGAAGCTCCGCAGCTTCACGATGGTGGGGCGGTGTTTCGGATCGCCACAGTTTATTATCGTTGTTCAGCTGAGCAACAGATGGGGTCTGCCAAGTGTCAAATATTGAGAGGCGATCCCTGCGTGATGACATGCAGGGACTCCCTGTCATGCCATAGCGATGTACGCATTCGGATCACAGTGGCACGACATACGAGCAGCGCATTACGGATTCGCAGAGATCATCCTGCGCGGAGCATGAAGTATTCCGGCGAAAGCCAAGAGCGAGCGCAGAATCTCCATTGAGGGTTCCAGAGGTTTCGCTCTTCGATCAGGAAAAGAGTTGAGAAATTGCGGCCACGCGTAGCGACGATGGCAGCTTACGGACCGTGACAGATGGCACAGAAGCATGACAAATGTGGGGCGAGGGATTCGCAGCGCACGGTGTCGACACAGTTCAGCGACGCGCCGCAATTAAACCGTGCACTCTGGCGTGCGCTAGAAACTGGCCACAAGCAATCGAAAATGCCGAGACATTGCGGTTAGTAATCTGAAATTCAGCCATAAAACGCGATACGAGCCGCGAAAAGGAAGGATCAGGTGATTATCCACAGGTAGGAAGGCGCAGCGCCGGAGATAAGCGGCGATCGGCGCAACATTTTTCACACGGAGGACGGAAGCGAGGTTGGAAACTCACACAGCACAGCGATGGCCCTGGACTCGAACAGGAGGGTTTCGTTCTTGGAACGCTGTTCGAGGAGGACGCTGTAAGGGTTCGGCGGCCGCACCTTGTGGTAGATGCGGAAGCTCTTGCCGAGAGGCATCGCGAACGCGGGAGTGCTGCCTGACGGCGACGAGCTCGGCCGACGGGGCGGTCTACCCCTACCCTCTCGTCAAGATCGGCGCAGCCTGGCGCAGCCGAGCAAAACTTTCGCTCAGCTTTGCCGCACGACACACACAGAGCGGCCGCTCTCGCAAAGACGAGAATTCGCGAGAGAAGAACGAGATGACCCTGGACAGATGACAACACCTAAAGCTTCGAAGTTTTATGTTGCACCAATAAAGCGCCGAGGTCATAAAAAATCTGAAAACAAAGAAGTTGAATTACGCAAATCTATTGTTAATTGCTTATTATTAGTCCAATTATATCTATCTCTACAAAATATGCACCTTGAGATTTTTTTCCATGTTTTTTTTTTTGTTAAACAGAAACCCTGAATATTGAACCAAAACCTTACGTAGACCACCAAATTACAACCTTATTTTATTGTCTGTACATGCAAAGTTTAGGAGCTAAGAGTGCGTCATTGCTTCATTATAAATATATGTGTTTTCGAAGCTTGCGACTGGAAAGTTTTTGGTTTCAGCAAAGTGAAGTAACAGCCAACAATCGACACACATCATTTCTCTACGTTACTCAAACAAGCACGTGCTGCCACCTAAACTACACTGCGCGAACTTCAATACGACCCCCTCTTTCTTCGGCAGCCTTCCTGCGCTTGGGAGCGAAAAACAAACAAGAAATCATAGTGAACCTGCGGCGAGTTTGAAAAGACGGCGAGCGAAGCACTTCGCGCGAACGCATACGTTGCCGACGACGTCTGGCAATACGTTGTTGTGTGTGCGCGCGTGTGTGTGTGCTGGCAGCGCGCGGTTGAGAAGGAACGTCGGCGGTCGTCACATGTGTTGCGTCGACGACGATGTTCATCGCTGGGTCGTACTCGTACGACTCTTCTACGGCACCGGCTTTGGAAACAGTTGGGAGTACGCCTTCACCGTGCACTCGATGAACGTGCGACGATTAGGTACGTGTTTCGGGACCATTCTCATCGCTGCATATATATTCCCGTGCAATGAAACCGCGTTGTTTAATTTTGATCGAAACAAGAAGGGAGCTCGTTTCTTTGTCGATATAACCTAACCCAAGTAAGGTATATCTTGTACAGCTTTATCTCTATTGTAGTGATTGCACAAACAACGAGAAAGTGAAGTGAACGAAAGCACAATTTGCTGGATATTACCTTACCGGGCACATGTGTACATGTAAATAACCTGGTAGTGAGTGCACTTCCGATTGACCTCACTATCTGTTGATTTTCAATAGCGAATTGTCATCCGTGGTTGGTCTCAGTCTCGCTCACTTCTTTGCCGCGATCGCTCGATTTACTGCACGCGCTTCGAGCATGTGTCATTGTCACCATCGCGATGCTTCGTACCACAAACACGCACGCAGAACGTAGACACTTGTCCGTCCCAGTTAGCCGCGTCACTCATCCCTCTATCGCCGCATTCGCTTCGCACATGTGGCGGTGACCGCGGTCGTGCAACCCTGGAGCGACCGTACGCAGCTAAAAAAAGGTTACAAAGCCGTAAAAACAAAACGATCGAGCGACGCTACAGTAGCGTTACGCGCGTTTGCATCCTTCTCCCACGGTTACTGGATAAAAAACAAGGTTGTTTTTTTTATCCAGCGGCCATGGTTCTCCTTACTTTATTATTCTTTATTCAACGATTACCCCGCATTGCCCAAAGGCGTTACAGCAGGGAGGGTTACAGCAACAACATAAACAATTCTTCATTCTTACAGCGCACTTGCGTGGCAGACAATCCATTCCACTCTTTAACAGTTCTAACAAAACAAACTGCATATGTGTGCATTACACTGCTCTTCCACGGGTCGCCGTCATTAATGATGAGGATCGTCGTGTGCGATTTACTCCGGCGAAACAACCCCATTGCGTCCAAGCCTGTCTCCGCGTCGGGTTGCGGAGGACGTCCGCTAGATAATGGACAGACACAGGCGTATCCTTTGGCCCACTCAAGTCGATATTGATAAGTGATGCTCTCTTTTTTTTCCAATCCTTCGGCCCACTCGAGTCGATATAGATTAGTGATGCTCTTATTTTTCCCAACATTACGTGGGTTCACGACGTGTGATGATGGGAAAGAATAAGAGCTTTGAGCCTCCGATTAAGTGTTTTCTTTATTTTTTTATTTTTTTGTGCCACGCGGGCTGGAGACGATAAACGGGAGCGGAAATTAAGAAAATAATAGTAAACGCTGAAGTGGCAGGTCTGCAGTTTCGCGTCGATTGTTGGAGTGGGTCGCTGAAGTGTGACAGTCGCTGTGGCGCGACCCTGAGGTGCCGACGCGCAACCACACGTACATACCTGTCAATCAAACGACGCGGCGTCCTAGATTCACCGCCCAGCGTTGCGTAAGAAAATCGTCGTACACGTTGCGTAAAGAATCTCGTGTGTGCTTTGGCGACAAAGAAAAACAAAAGCGACACTTGCAGATAGTTTAATCGCCGCCCGTGCCGCTCACTCGATTGCTGCAATTACCAGCTGGCCGTTGCTAAGCCTTATTGAATGAATTGACTGCGGAGAAAGTAACTTTACGATTAAAATAAACTGCGCCGTCATTTGAGCGCCTGCTCGATCGGGCTTAGTTATAAACGCGTGTTGAACTAAAGCCGTTAGCTGTACCGACCACTGCCATATCGCGTGATGACGTACTGTATGTTCTCGGCTGAATTATGAAGCCTAAAAAATAGAATAAAACGTTATTTGTTCGTCACACATAAAGCTTCATTTTACAGCCCGATTTACATCTTCACAGATCTTTTTTTTTTTCGTTAACACAATTAAAGGCAAATTTAAGAGCATTCATGAGAAAAATATGGAAGCCGGGCGCAGAAAGAAGCATTTTTCTTGCTATAGCGAAA
This sequence comes from Rhipicephalus microplus, assembly GCF_013339725.1. Lineage (NCBI taxonomy): Eukaryota > Metazoa > Arthropoda > Arachnida > Ixodida > Ixodidae > Rhipicephalus > Rhipicephalus microplus. Next base: position 88,018,550 of record NC_051175.1, on the reverse strand, counting down.
TCGTCGTTATTACGAATATTTTTTTTTTCATATAACCCCACATCTTTCTCACCGAGTTCATTTTTAGCATTTTGTATGTATGGAAGTTTTCTGCCTAGGAGACGTGTTACTGTCTCTTCCTCAAGTTCCACTCTTCTTTAGATATTTACCGTATTTACTCGAATGTAACCAAAACTTTTGTTTTTTCAAATTTTTGTAACCTATGGTCGACCCCCGCGTTACAATCAAATACCGAAATAAATATTTTTGAATTCCTGAACACAATAGAAGGTCACACCGCACGCTACAATCGTGGTCGGGTTACAATCGAATAAATACGGTACCTAGGATATTGGTGTCGGGGAAGGCGGATGGGAGCGAGAGTAACTGCCTGATGTTGCGAGCGGACAAGCTCTTCGAAGATTTATTTTCATTTTCGCATCGTAAAGCGTTCATGACGCTTTTAATAACACGGTATCCCTAATGCGACGGAACATCACCTTCGCCATGTGGATGGCCATTTCACGTGGCGAGTTGTCGACTCACTAGCCCATAAGTATATAGTAAGCTATCCACACGCGTCCGGAATTCTCGCGTAGTTCGGCCTCCTGATATCTATCTATCTATCTATCTATCTATCTATCTATCTATCTATCTATCTATCTATCTATCTATCTATTTATCTATCTATCTATCTATCTATCTATCTATCTATCTATCTATCTCAATTTAAAATCACAGAACAACTCAAAGCGCTTACAGCGGTTAAAGACGTTAATTACGCTCTCTCATGGTCGTTCTTGTTTTTGTTGCCCTTCACTGGTGGCTCATACCCACTGTGGGGGATCGGCCAATAATTGAGTGATCTCATACAGTATTATTCTGCTTGAGAGTAAAGGAACTTACAAATTGAAAACGTTACAATTTTTAGAATGAAATCTGGATGATCACTGATCTGTACTTACTATAAAGTTTTTGTATTAGTAATAGATAATAACCTAGATAAGAACCTATCTTTAAGAAAAAAGAAATAAAAAGGGAGAAGGTACGCGTATGTAGACACAGAAGAATAATATTAGTTTGTTAGTCTTTTCGTTTCATTCAGATAATTCCGCACTCTCTCGCAAACTTTCGCACTGGCCGGTGGCCGCAACATTTTTTTCTTCTTCTTCATCCTATTCACTGAATATGTTTATTAGCACTCACTGCTTCTTTTTGGAAATCGGCCCATCCTCCCAGATGGAAGTTCTCTTTTCTTTTCTTTAATTTAGTTTTTTTTGATACTTGGTTCATTTCTTGTTGTCATTTATAGACGGTGGACATTCATGTTTTACACCGCCGAGACAACTATATAGAACTATCTAAGGTTGGCTATCTGAACCCGAGGGGGGGAGGGGGGGAGGTGATTGTGTTGTGTTTCTCTTTGCAACCAGCAGCGGTTACCGCATGTCTACTATAAAATTCGAGTCGCAATGGATATGAATGTGGCGCCCACACGTGACACCGTGAGCTATTTATACGTGGATATATGATGTCTAAATAAAGAAAAAAAGTTAGTTGTAAGTTTAGCATGCTTTATGCCCTTTCGCCTATAGCTTTATTTACCTGAACTGTGTGTGTGTTGTGTGCAATGCGTGTATCCTCCTCCTCTCTCTCTTCTCCCTCATTCCCCTCTCCCCCGTGCAGGGTAGCAAACTGGACTTAGTCTTGTTAACCTCCCCTCCCCCTTTTAGATATTTGCTCTTCTCTCTCTCTTACTGCGAAATTGTATACATACGACTTGCTGGTGGGACTTCTTAACGTCCAGAGGACGCGCATGCGTTGTCAGGGTGGTCATGCACGCCGCATTGAACTCGACCATAAGATGCTTCGCATCACACCGTGGCCTCCGAGATTGCGGGCGCGCGGCGGGTTTTCAAGCAGCGCGCCCGCTGTCTCGGAGGCCATGATCGCACTACGTTCGCATCTAACAAACGAACACCTCCGTTGGTCATCCACTTCCACAGAGTGAAATGGCGCGCGCGAAGGCCACAGGGTCAAATCCCGGCCGCGTTTGCCGTTGTGCGTTGATAGGCGTGCGTTCGATAACTCGATCCAGGTGTTTTTTTTTTTTAGGGGCGAAGCTCCTTAGGGCGTGGGCTGTGCGTCCCCTGTAGCCTGTATGTAGCCACCTCTAGTTTAGTTCTTGCAGTGTTCACTAGATGGCGGTACCGTCCCCTGTATGTAGCCACCTCTAGTTTAGTTCTTGCAGTGTTCACTAGATGGCGGTACCGTCTCCTGTATGTAGCCACCTCTCGTTTAGTTCTTGTAGTGTTTACTAGATGGTGGTACTTGTAGCTGATGATGAAAAGATGCAAGATGTTATAAACTAGAAAGCGGTACTTGTAGTTGATGAAAGACGCGAGATCTTATAAAATAGGAATGATGTCACATATGGCGCGTGTCATTGCTTGAAGGCAATCGTTCGATTTAGTGCGGCGACGTACGCTAGGGGGAGCGATGTAATAAAATCGAGTGGGCAAAATGTACAGAGGATTCATGGTTTACCAGGTTTACCTCCGGAGCTTCGCCCACTCATCATCATTCACTTCGTGGATATGGCGGTATTTTTTGTTGTTGTGTTTTTCACAATCGCATCGTTGTTCGGAGATGTAAAACAACAGTGATTATTATGAACGTCGCCTTCGGCAAAGCCGGAAGGGAAAAGCAATCACACGCGATCCGCTCTTCCGTGTTTTGCTTTAGCGCTGTATACCACTCTGTGTGCGCGCATACAGAACGCAAACAATTAGCGGACACGCGCTGGCAGGCAGGAACGCTGCCGCTGCGCGAAGCCTTCGGTCTACTTTCGCGACCGCCTGTATTACGCACGCTGCTCCTGTTTCGCTCTTAATCCGCAATCGACGGTGGGCGTGCAGAGATGCCGTCGCGGCTATTCTCGGAAACCGCAGCTCCGATTCTGCCAAGGCGCGCGCCGGAAACGCTCCATTCGGAACCACCGTTGCAACGCCGTGTGGAAAGTCTCAGTCTTTCTTTTTTTTCCTTTCTTTCTTTCCATCTTTCTTTTTCTTTCTTTTTTTCTTTCTTTCCGTTTCTCTTCCAATTACTCCTCGCCGGAAGGGCGTGGGTATACCGTCGTGACACGCGTGCGAGAAACCACTTGGCTCTCCTCACGACTCCACTGCACCTACGGCTCACCTGTTGCGAAGTTGTCTGCACAGCTTGCTTTCGTAGTAACTGGGCGTAGCAAAAAAAAAAAAAGGGTGGGGGGAAGGGTGGAGGGGTTTAAACACCTCGACATTTTTCACTTTTCCTTGCACGAGAAACGCACGCACGAACACACATAATGTATAGCACGAACATTCATAAAGTATATAGAGCAGGCGCGTAGCCAGAAATATTTTTCGGCGGGGAGGGAAGGGGGGCAACCCCTTGATTTCGATGGGGGCACCTCCTTGAAATGGCCATTTTTCGCTCTCTATGCCATGACTAAAGATATTTCGGGGGGGGGGGGGGGGGCGAGCCCGGTGCGTCACCCCCTGGTTACGCCCCTGATATACAATGGCTGGCATACACCTTCCCTCCCACCTCCCCGAAATTTTCTACAGTTTTTCAATGGCATATAAACTCGCAAACTTACAAAAAGCATGCACGAACCTGCGTGAAGTATGGCTGGCTTCTCCACCCCCACCCCTTCGAAAACTATTGCTACGCCGATGCTTCCCTTCATCCTCGCACGCTCTATCGGGCGCTGCGCCGTGCTCCCAACAATGCTGCAGAAATTAGGCGCCTTCTTCTTCATATGTGATTCTTGTGTGATTTTTAAATGAAAAGAAGATAAAAGTGAGCCCCGTAACTGTATCTCAGGGGGAGGACACCTCAACAGTAGCTCGCGAGGAATGGGAGTAAGGAGGGATTAAAAGGATAGCATTAAAAGATATAGAAATAGAGAGGGGGAAGGAGAGAGCGTGGCACAGTGACAGCGACATCCAGAAGTAACGAGAAGATAGGAAAGATGGACACGGTCGCAGGAGTCCGAGGACGGGGCACCACTCGGCGAGAGCTCTTGTCGGCGTCAGGAGATGGCGTATAGGGCGAGCCAGTCGGCCAGAGCTGCACTGTCGTCGGAGATCGCGGAGGCACAACCGGTCGGCACGAAATCCGGCGAGCGAGTCCTCCTTCTTCTAACCGCTGTGACCACCACGCTCTATGCATTTGGTTCGTTTGTCGATCTCTTGTCACAAGTCGGAGGAACAAGGGGGCTGAAGCGCCGGACGCTCTTCTCGGCAACCGTGACTGTACTCGAGGCGTTGGTGTCTTGCTTTTGTGTTGTGTTGGTTGGCTAATTACACGGGCGACGCGCACCTCTGTACATGTCCGGTTGCTCTCCCACATGTGTATTCGCATGTACATGTACGTATATGGCTTTTTTGTTTTTTTTTCTTTCGTGCGGCTGCAAGTGCCGTTAAAACAATGGGAAGAGAGTTTCGGCCATCGCTGTGGAAGATGACTGCACAAATAATTTTTTTTCTGTTGTTTTTATGTTTGCGTTAATTTCTTTTTATTATTTATTTTGTTTATTTTCTTTCACCAGTCAGTGGCTCCAGCTGCTCACTGTATACGCCCAATTCGACTGAATATCAACTGAGATGTTGAACACAAATGCTGCAGAATCAGTTCACATTTTTTCTTTTTGTCTTTGGGCAGGGCTGAACTGAACGTCGCGTTAGTTGGACCAACGTTATACACACATCGTCAAACTTGCAGCAACATGCTGCGGAAAATTACTCTAACTTGAAATAGTTTGTAGGCATAATAGCATACGCCTGATAGTAATAGAGGCTGTGATAATAGTATAGTAAGTGAAATAATTGTATAGTGAAGTGATTAAACATAAGTGTGAGCGTATATTCTATGTATATATTTTGGGCAGTTTTTGTATAGTATCTGGTACAGCGCGCCATCTTCTGAAATTTACTTGTAAATAGAGAGGGCAGAATCGCTGTGTATGCGACACTGCCCTCTCATCAATAATTAATTTAACATAAGCCAATGAAATTTAAGAGGGCATTGCGTGCTTGTTTGTATAACTGTAGTTGATTGACCACGACCTTGAGATAAAGGAATTCAAGTGGACAGAAAAGTACCCGTTCAGTCACTGGAATCTGGAACCCCTCCCCCCCAACCCCAGCCTTCGAGTTGCGCGTCTAGCAAGTAAATGAGCGCCTCGAACAATTCCTCTTCTTCCTCTATACTCATCAGTCTACGTGTAAGCATCGTAGTTACAGGTACGTCGTAGGCGGTTTATTTTTGCGCTCTCACTTGAAATATCGGTTTTGTTTTGCGTTTTTGCACATGTCCCTTGAATAGTTCAGTTCGCCTTGTACATTGGCATGGGTCAATATCTCGATTGCTTCGCGTATGTCTATATCTGGGAGTGATTGCCGTTCGGCGCTGCATTATTAATGAGTAACGCCATTCTGCGCCTGCTGTTTTGGTGTTTCAACGTAACCGACTTTCGTTCAGCGGTCAATGTGCCTGAATTTAACTGGCGCGTTTACGGGGGAAAGACGAGTAAGTATGGTGACAAATGAAAATGATAAATAGTAATGATAAAACGTGATTGAACCCTGTTTTACGCAGCCCATAGGCCGTGAAAGTCCAAAAAAGAAAAAAAAAGGAGGAGAGGCGTTTTCTGTCAAAGGCGGCGCAGTGTCCTTGCTTTGTGCGCTATAGAAACCTGTCTTACACGCTGCTATAGTGGTCACGTATAAACTGCCGGGTTCCCTAACGTGCACGGCGCGGTTTTGCGACCGTGAGCCGAGACGGACAATTGAAGTGGACACGATTATAACGTTAGTTTATAGGGCTTAACTTAACCTGTCAAAGTAAGCCTGTATAGGCTGTGATGGCGTACAGTGGAGGGCTCCGGATAATTTCGAACTTCTGGGGCTCTTTAGAGGGCACCGAATTGAAGCAATAAACTAGCTTTTTTGTGTGTGATAGTATTGAAAGTTGGGCTAGTTGGGAACGTGGTACAAATTCATTGTTGGTCGCAGCGCGAAAACGACGAAGACGGCTTGTGTCTGTCCTGTTTTCCACCTTTGTGGTTTTCGCGCTGTAACCAAAAATGCATAGCTTTTGTGTGTGTGTGTGTTTGGAGTCCTGGCGCATTCAGGTGACACCCGAAAAAGTCATACGGTCGACAGGTGCGCTGCCGAACGTCTAGTCTCACGGACTTTAACGGACTTCGTCATATTATGTAGAAAAGGTGTGACCCCATGGGCTGAAGTATAAGAGCACCCCAGTCACCCTCGCAGAAGATTCCGATTCGGACCCATAACGTCGTTTTTTTTTTTAAAGAAATGTTTTCTTTTACTGTTCAACTTGGTTGGGGTCCCTCCCCTCTGGTTAATCCACAATCTCCTGCCCAACCAGAGAGAATTTTGTCTATATCGCTCAGGCCGACCTCTCTACATGGCTTTCTGTAAATGAACCTGTTTCTCTCTGTCAGACGTTCAACCTTCAAATAAATTAGTTTAGCCTGACGAATTATATCCTGAAAACCTTAGTGTCGTTAATTTCACCGTCCGTCATGCATTGATTAATATCAAAAGTCTCACTTCATTTTGCTGCTGAAAACTCTGACTGTGACGTCTCTCATTTCAAAGCGTTCTTGCGTATATTTGACCGAATCGGCTCAACGAAACTTCTTAGAACTTGGGTGTCTCAGGCTCCCGCAGTAGGCATTGTATACTTAACGTCTTTAGGAAGTATACGTGTTTTAGTAGGTGCCGTCAAAACCTGTGACGTCACGGCGACTGCCGCGAGAAACATCAAAACCCGAATTTTCTCTCGCGCGTTTTGTCGCCTGCCAAGCGCGGTATTTGTTTCCTATCGCGAAAGTGTAATTTACTAACACGAGAGAAAAAAAATCGCCTTGTCTCTCTAGTGTCCCTTTGACGTACGTTGATCTCGTACCGCACACGGGCCTCAAGCACTTCTTGTCCATCGAGTGCGACCGCAGCGGCGGCAGGGATCAGACTATACAGAATAACATTGAAGGTATTTGTTTATTTTTTTGTTTATTTGATACCCACAGCGCCATAAGGCATTACAGTGGGGGGGGGGGGGGGGGGGGAATACAACATGATTACAAGACAGAACACAAGCTCAATTTGCGGCAAGTACAGTACAGCCTATCCAGATAGTAGGAAGTACACTGAATACACAACGTAACGGAGATTGACAAAAATGTACAAAAAATGCCAGCGGGTAACATACAGTAAGACGAAAACGAATACAATATGTATACCGCACAACAAAACACCCTTCATCAACTGAACAATTCACTTAATTGACTCTAACAAAGGAAAAAACAATGAATCACTATACCAACAGCGACAACGATCGCTGAAGGCAATCGATTCCACGGGGAAACTGTTTTAGGGAGAAAAGAATGCACATGCGGCAACACATGCGGCAACATTATCTCGTTGCAGTCGAGACAACGTGCGGTCATTTAAACACACTACACTGTCAAAGCAGCAGTAAGAACAGCTACAACGTCGCACATGCCGAGCGACTCTGCAAACGAAAATCCGGAGCCCTGCAACGACCTTGAAGCAACCTGCATCGCCTAGCTAAAGCCTAGAAACAACTTACAGGTTAATCTGCATGGTTGCGTCTAGAAGCGACCAGATTAATATTCGGAATCGTCCAGTTTCACTATTTCAAGCTTTGCGTGCAAGCTTGACTATTTTTTTAGGAGGGAAGCTCCTTAAGCCGTGGGTCGTGTGCCCCCTAGTAGTAGTAGTAGTAGTAGTAGTAGTAGTAGTAGTAGTAGTAGTAGTAGGAGGAGGAGGAGGAGGAGGAGGAGGAGTAGTAGTAGCAGCAGTAGGAGTAGCAGCAGTAGGAGTAGGAGTAGTAGTAGTATAGCCACCTCTCGTTTAGTCCTTGGAATGTCCGCTGGATAGCGGTACTTGTATATGATGAATGTACGAAAAGATACGACATGGTGGTACTTGGAATGCTTTGTAGTTGGACGGACGCACGGACGGACAGACGGGTGGAAGTAAGAACGAAGAGATGGAGTCTTCGCCGCACTCATCATCGTTCACTCCGTGGATGTGCTGTGATTTTTCGTTGCGCGTGATGAAGCGCATGGCATGATGAAGCAAGTAGTGCGTCAGGTTGGGCTCCTTTGTTCCGTCATCTGGGGTCTTTCTTCTTCTTTTTTCGCTGTGTGAGTTGGTTGAAGGCTCAGAAACGCACGGTACAGAAACAGTAGCCCTCAAAGGTGCGCTGGTTTCGTACGCGTTTGTGTGCTCCAATCTTCAATAGTTGATGTTCTCTCGGTCGTGGGTTTGTCGGTGGCCAGCCGTTTATCGTATGGCAATGCAATCTTTTATCCAGCTAGGTCATGGGTCATTTCAGTTTTTCCGCGTTTTAGCGTTGTCTGGATATGAACGCATGAACGTCGTTGATACCTGCCGCAACTGAAGCGTCACGCGGGGGAAGCTCTGCTTCCCGGCATGTAGGAAGCAAGAAGATAAAAGGGAGAATTGCGCAATGCAGTAGCAAGAAAGAAGAAAATAAAAGAGAGATGGGGAAAAAACAAAGAAGGAAGAAAAGAAAAGAAAGAAAGCAAGAAAGAAAGAAAGAAAGAAAGAAAGTAAGTAAGAAAGAAGAGTAGTAGGTCAGGAACGAACACGTTAAACTTCACTTGCTTCCCACTTTCCCCATTGGGGAAGGCTCTTGAACTTTTCTTTTAATTTGGCGCGTGCATCGAAATCCATCGTAACGGCTCTGTCGTGCCCGAAGGGTCGTTCGAAGAAGGCGTCCGGAAAAAGTTCACCCATTGTGGCAAGGTTCGAGTGGGTCACGTACACAGCCACTCGAAGGACGGGCGAGAAAAAAAAAAAAGAAATCCACTCCACTGCCATCGCGATTACGAGGTTTTTGTCTCGGCGCGATCACGACGTACGCTAGCATGCCCGGCTCTTTACTCACCATCCCCTTCTGTGCTACCTTTCTTCCACTAGTCAGTAAAATAATAAATAATAATGCAACTCGAGATACGCGCCAACAGTGCTGACACCTAGTTTCAACACGCGCGACGATGCCGGTCGCTGCGCTGACAATATAGATGGCGCTAGATGTGCCGAACATGACTGTCCAGCTCGGATCCGAAAACCCAAAAGGCCCTCGTGAGACGAGCGAGGACAGCGGCCCGTGCCAATTGGATCCCGTACCAAGGAACCCACTCACCGACATTCCTTCCTCGGTCGCAAATAAATGTTTTATTCTCTCTCTCTAGTATGATAGTTTTCTAAGGAGCAGCGCACAAAAGGACGCAAAACAGGCACGCATTAGAAGACGCAAACACAAGCGCAAAAATACAGCGCTTGTGTTTGCGTGCCTTGTGTGTCCTTTTGTGCGCTGCTGCTTCGAAAATCATGGCTCACCAACTTGGTGGCACTAGCAATCTTCCTGATTAAGAGGGAATGCTCCGATAACATCTATCAGTCATGCAAACCGAAAAGAAAGCCGAAATAAAATCAAGCTAGATAGAAAGAGGATCGTGAATGGAAACAGAGAAAACCACAGGGATTTATAAACACACAAAGAAAAAATATCAAAGTAGAACACAAAAGGAAACGCTTTTCCACTTGTAGCCGTACTTGGCTGTCTAGAGATAATCCGAAAAAAAAATGCAATAATAATAATAATAATAATAATAATAATATGACTGGTGTACATGCCAAAATCACAATATGATTATAAGGCACGCTGTAGTGGAGAGCACCAGAAATTTCGACCACCAGGTTTGCCACGAACACCTGCCCGCGGCCGCAGGTTGGAGGCAGATTAGCATCATGGAAACGGCGTAAAATATCGTAATACTTACATAAAAAAGTGGGTTGTGTGTGTGCTGTGGCGGCCTGCGCTAAATGGCTTACATTAACAGCTGAAATGAACAACGATGACTGCGTCATTCCCCCACAAATGTTCGTAACCCTTTGTAGGTGTCACATTCACGAGAACGCTCACGTAAATTTTGTCATCAAGAAGTCTGCTTCGGGCATCCGCATGCTCGTTCGCACAAGACAATGTTTTTAGCAATACACCCTAAAATCAATTTACTATGCTTTTATTAGACAGTCACTTTACTCGCCGTATTTCATCATGGGCCAATACCTACACCACACGCCTGGCATCCCTCATTCCTTTCAGGAAAGAGCAGTCTGACACACACAGTTCGTACAGAGCACCATCGGCACCCCTCTTTAGAACTCTCGGAATTCCGCCGATCATTTCCACCTTTCAACTCAAACTTGGTCTTTTATTGTTTCGAAGTAGAAAAGGTGGCATTCCCACGGGTATACGTCTCCTATTAATCATCACAGTACGAATAGCAAACGGTTTCCTGAAAATAGTAACATTCGGCTTCCAAAAGTAAATGCAAACTGCGGTGAAACGACAGCCTTGTTTTCCGCAATTTTATCCTGGAACTAACTAGCACAAGTGAATAAATCAAACCCTTCACTACATAGCTTCTGGCAGGATCTAAAACAGTCCTTACTAAATACGTAAGTGTGGATATATATGTGTGTCTGTATGTATTTACATGCGCCCCGCCGTGGTGGTCTAGTGGCTAAGGTACTCGGCTGCTGACCCGCAGGTCGCGGGTTCAAATCCCGGCTGCGGCGGCTGCATTTCCGATGGAGGCGGAAATGTCGAGGCCCGTGTGCTCAGATTTGGGTGCACGTTAAAGAACCCCAGGTGGTCAAAATTTCCGGAGCGCTCCACTACGGCGTCTCTCATAATCTTATGGTGGTTTTGGGACGTTAAAACCCCACAAATCAATCAATATGTATTTACATGCACGTGCATGTATACTTGTATATATTCATACGAAATTTGTGACGTCACAAGCCGTGTTGTGATGCGTATGTGTTACGATGTTAAGTTGGGGTTTACGGTCCCAAAACCACGATATGATCATGAGGGACGCCGTGGAGGGTTCCGGAAATTTGGACCATCTGTTCTTTAACGTGCACTGGATGTTATAGTCATATTATTCAGTTAGTTATTTCTGTTATTTTACTTACATGTGTATATTTTTAAGCTGCCACACGTTTGAGTATTAACTTTCGTTACGTTCACTTTGTTTTATTCGCTTGCTGTGTTTTTTTTATCAGTTGCTAATTTTTCTTGTACACTTCTATACATGTGTTAACAAAGGGTCCCCTTGCCAATGTTTACTGTGGGACCTCGTTCTGTATAGGATGTATTATCTTCTTGTACAGTGAATAAATATTGAGGAAAAATAATAAAAAAAGATAGAGGTGATTCATGCCGATAAAACCCGGCGGAAGCCACCCCCCTACGTGATCCCCGAAGTATACCGGTATACCACTCTATACCCAGGGGACTGATATGATATCGGGGGTTTAACGTCCCAAAACCACCATCATGGTTATGAGAGACGCCGTAGTGGACGGCTCCGGAAATTTCGACCACCTAGGTCTGAGCACTCGGGCCTACAGCATTTTCTCTTCCGTCGAAAATGCAGCCGCCCCAGCAGGGATTCGATCCCGCGACCAGCGGGTTAGCAGCCGAGTGCCTTAGCCACATGTAGACCACCGCGGCGGGGCTCTCTACCGAGGGGGGTGCATATCTTTCCTCCGCGGTTCTGGTGATTAGATCATGCTTTAGGAACTATATATGGAATCTGATCTATGGATGGTCATGAAGCGACGATCCTTTCTGGTTTTTTTTACACTGCGCATTTAAAATAAAAGGAAAATAAAACCAGATGAAAGATGAAGAAGGCCGATGATCGAGGACACCACGGATTAAGTAAGGGAGGGGTACACTAATGCCTGCATAAAGGTGCTGCCCCTTCTTTGTTACTTGCGATGCAAACATACCCTGAAACACGGCACATCGTCGCTGGACGCCGACGTTTCGACAAACGGACTCGCCTTCTTCAGCGCTGCAACATCAAGTCGCACTGCACGCTTGAAGAAGAGAAGTCCGCCTGTCGAAACGTCGGTATCCAGCGACGCGCCGTGTCCTAAGGTTTCTTTTTCATCGTTTCAAGATTACATATTCCCCTGAACTTCTACCGTAGTTAGATTTAGTCATTATTTGCATATCAAATTCTGTTAGCTTTCTTTTTTTTTTCCCCTGCTTTGTATCGCGCTATAGATTTTTACTACCTTTTCTAGTTCGCCATCTCTAAATTACTTTAATTTAGTGTCTAAATAACTCTATTATTAACTGAAGGAAATGACTGGGAATTTAAAAGCTTGTTTTATCTTCGTTATACCCAATATATTAATGAGAAATCACAGACAATAATGCCAAGGAAAGTATAGGAGATGTTATTAGCAGCAATTGCGATGTAACTGTGAAGAAAGTGGACAATTAACGTTCCCTATATATATACTTTCCTTGGCATAATTGTGTGTTAGTTCCCATTATTAACTTCGATATAAATCTATAATATCACCCACAGGAAGAGTTCTCTGAAAAATTTAAAAATTCTTCAACTTAGCACTCTCGGCTGCGTAGTCAATATATATATATATAAATTGTAGCGAAGCCTCCGAACTCTGAAATGGGTCGAACTCTTGAGTACCTTCTAGTGGGGCTACCCAACAAGAACGCCGCTCGCGCTGAGAGTCCGTGCTTGGCCGTTACTGTCGCCATTGTGTATACTCGCTGTCTGCCCGCTAATAAACACCATAACAATTTATATATATATATATATATATATATATATATATATATATATATATATATATATATATATATAATATATATATATATCGCCGCTATGGCTACAGGTGGCGCTGACTGACACTCCCACGATTAAATTCACAGATGAACCCAATAAAGTGGCTGGGAGGATAGCCGCCGTGGTAGCTCAGTGGTAGAGCATCGAACGCGTAATTCGAAGGTCGCTGGTTCGGTTCCTGCTCACGGCAAGTTATCTTTTCACCCACTTTTCTTTCTTCACATTTACGTTACAATTGGGTCTAATAACTTCCCCTATACATTCCTTGGTCTGTTAGATCTCTTCAACATTGTGTCGAAACACGGAAAAACAAGCCCTTAAGCATACACTTCTTCTCCTTTAATATGTATATACCGCGCAGCCAGTGTGTGTGCTCTGTGCCAAGAACATAAAACGAGCCCGTAAAGCGAAGCGCTTGCGCCGGCACAAAAGGAGATTGGCGTCTTCTAAGGGGCCGCATAGAACAGAGTGTGCTGCAGGAACTGTTTGCTCTCTCTCCGTCATGCGCGGTTCATCTCCTCGGCGCTTGCGAGGCGCGATGAGGTGTCTCGGAAACAGCTGTCTGCCCTCTCCCGCTTTCTCTATAGGTTGGAGAGGCAGCCAAATCTCGGCGACAAGCCACTGTCACGGGATGGCGCTTTGATTTGCTTATACATTTTTTTTCTGTCTGTCTTTTCTCGGAAAATCGGTCTCGTCTTCTCAGTGGTCGTGTGAGATACAACATAGTTGCGTTCAGTTGAGTGTGACGGCTTTTAATGCATGGTCGACTGCTGCGTTCCTTCGATCCCGTCGGGATGCACTAAACTGGTCTATCCTCTGCACCATGATGTTGACATCCCATTCATTTTGTCATGGTCTAAGGTGTTCATCGACACTTGATCTTATTGCTCTTTGTATACAATGACTTATTTATATAGCCATACTGTTCACCCTTTCTACAGGAAAGGGCACAATGAATAACCCCCGTATTCCCAAACGCTCCTCGACCTCAAGGTATCCTTGAGGACTGCTTCTCGTTGTGATATCTGCAAGCCGAAAGTCCCGGGGATCCCTGGAGGTCGAGTTTCCAGTCGAGTGGCGTTTGTGAACACGGGCCTAACCCCCGTGTTCACAAACGCTCCTTCACTCAGGGGCTCTCCTCGACGTGAAAAAGTCGATGGGAGCGCCCTCTCTTGGCAGACCTAGTAACTGCACATCGGCAATATTCTGCAGCGATTATTGACAAGCGCAGCGTCAATTTCAGTCGAGCAGCGAGCGCAGTGCTCAACTCAGTCAAGTGAAGGACGGAATTCTAGTCGAGGAGCGTTTCTGAATACAGGGGGTAATAAGTCTTCGCACACAATCGTTTAACAACGGATAACTAACAAGCAACACCATAGTTAATTGTCGCGAAACACCTATCTAAGGACAGCCTGAAGATCAGATACATCATTTGTGTGCACAGTTTCCTGTGGCACACTGTTCCACGAATCAATGGCATCAGAAAAATAATTAAGTTTATTTTTAATACTTGTATACTGCGATAGTTACGTATGTTTGGAACACCGATATGTGCACACGCCAACGCAAGGAAATAAATACTGATCGACAGACTCGTTGTGGTGGCTTGGAGCTTCGACGCACGGTGTTCGGACTTGGGGTCGCGTGGCCGGTGCGAACGTGAGTGGGCATCGTGTCCAGAACTTTGAGCAGGACAAGTTGATGAAAAACAAGAACAAAAAACAACCTTTACATACAAGTATTTACACGCTTCATATCTCAGTTATTCAACCGCCGGCGCTCCTCACTAGTGCGCCGGATTTAAACTATAGGTTAGGGTCCAACCCTGCTTACCCCTCTCCACGCCGTGGCCAGAACTCCACGAATCCCTCATCACTGCCAGGAGCGTAGTGAAGGGCACACCCGCACCTTAAAACTCAATGCCTAGTTTGATAGGTTGAAGATTGACACTTCAGATGACCGTTTTTTGGGGGCCCTTTAACTTAACCATACCACCGCCCGACTGGTGGTGGTAGTGGTTAGAAGAGGAAGAAGGCGCCTAATTTCTGCAGCGCGGTACGCCGCTGCAGGTACGCGGAGCGCTAAAAGGTTTCCCTCTGCATTACCGAATGTCCTCAGTCGTGGGCGAAATGCAAGAACACGATAGTTATAGCGTGAGATCAGAAGGACCACTCAGAGACAAGCCCGTGTTCAAAGAACGCCAGGTGGTCGCAATGAATCCGCATTCCCTCAGCGTAGTGGCGTTGTATTCTTTTTTACTTTGAAGCTTGTTTGATATGGAATATATGCCCGAATACATGATGCACCTGCGTACGACGCCGGAGGCGAAATCCAGTTGGACTCGCTGGCTGGATTTCGTGCAGACAGGTTGTGCCCTCGCGATCTCCGACGTCAGCGCAGCTATGGCCGACTGGATTAGCCCAACGTCATGTGCTGTCGCCGACAAGAGCTCTCGCAAGTGGTGCCCTGTCCTCGGACTCCTGTGACTGTGTTTCCATCTGTCCCATCTCTCATATGTCGTCGCTCGCTGTCCTAGCGCATCTCTCTTTCTCTCTATACCTTCAATCCTATCCTTTTAATCCCTCCTCACCCCCGTCCCTTGTGCGCTACTGTTGAGGTGTCGCACGCTGATGCAGACAGTTACGGGGCTCACTTTTCTCTTCTTTTCCCTCTTATAACCACAATGTGTATGTGAAAACCAGTTCTCCCTAGGAGAAACTTGTTTCGAGGATGCGCACCCCGTCGTTTCCCCTTCGATTGACCCGTCCCTCTTCCGACAATAGGCCGGGCTGTGGCAGCTTCGAAAAGAAAGAAAGAAAGAAAGAAAGAAAGAAAGGAAGAAAGGAAGAAAGAAAGAAAGAAAGAAAGAAAGAAAGAAAGAAAGAAAGAAAGAAAGAAAGAAAGAAAGAAAGAAAGAAAGAAAGAAAGAAAGAAAGAAAGAAAACTACGTGACAAGTCGAAAGGTGCACAGAGAATACAAACCAAAGGGACGAGCGACCACTAGTCGCCCGCACAGAAGGATTTGGCACAGAAGCGCCGTCTTCACCGTAGACAACGGCACCACTGCTACGATAGTTAGACCGGGAATGTTTGATGTTTGCCCGTGTCCCTGCGAGTGATGACTTGGCAATATCTACTTCCGAAATCGTCAAGACCTCCGGAGGAGTCTTCCGGGAGTCGTCAGGCGAGCGTTGAATCGTCCGATGCAGCGATGCCTGCAGATGTAGCGGTGAGCGAGCAATGAGTGTATCTCTCGTTTCTTTCCGCGTCCTCGTTCAGTCGCGATTAATGTAGCGAGCTAGGCATCTTTCGCTGGCATTGCATTTCACCACTACTTGTCCGCGCCTTCTTTTTTTTTTTTCAACAGGTGTATCAGGGACGTCCAGCTGCGAAATAAACGGGCGAGACGAATGGGTAAAAAATAAAATGCAAACGACCTCTCCAGCGCCTGGAGTTTGGACTGAAAAGGGGGAGGGGGCGTACCACGATGACGGAACAGACTGGAGGCGTTGAGTAATTTCCGCACCGCCGGGGAATTTCGATGACGAAGTGCTACAGTGTTGTGCGCACCGAAGAACTTGAAGAGAGACCGACGAAGGGTACCGTCGTTTCGGGCGAAGCTGCTGCCGCTGGGACTGACGTTTCTCAAGCGAAGTGAGGACGTTTCGGATACCTCTCCGCTCGTGCCCGTGACACCCTTTTGGGCGACCAACGTTCGGCGTGTTTCCGAGGGAGACAAGCCATCCCCGAGCCTGCGCATGTTATCTGACTGTCGTCGCCGTGCTTCATTTTTTCGACAGGGAAGCATCACAAGGTCCAAAACGCGTGTTGTCGCCCTCTCGACGAAGTGTCGCACGTGGTTATACATTTGCAGTGTGCATGTTTCGCGTGTTTCCCCCCACCCCAGCAGCACGCACACACACCTCTGAGCGCCGGCTTATCGTGGGCACGGATAAGACGTGCGAGGGATTGCGACCGGGCCTCACAACTCGCTCGCACGAGAGAGAGAGAGAACGCAAGTTTGATTTTCCACGTCCGCCAGCGTCGTGCACGTTGCGTGCATTGTTGTCGCCACTACATACGCTCTTGTCGCTGGGTGTCAACTGTGCGAAGAAGCTCGGACGATCAGTTGGCGCATCGCCGCTGTACCGTAGTCGAACAAGCCGGCCGTGAGTCAAAGGGTCCGTCGAATTGGAAGAGGTCAGCGATGCCCTGGCGAGTTGACGACGAGACGCCTAGCTCATCGGTGTGTTTAGTACCGGAATCGACCTTGAAACGTGTCGATGCACTGGAATGCGCATCGGCTGAGTCGACGTCACTCCCGTTACGTCATCGCTGCGCGCGTCTGGCTTGGAGAGTGCTCGTCTTCTGTCTCCTGTGGCCGTACTTCCTGCTCCGCCTGCTGTGTCGCGCCTGGTTGCGCCTGCTCAAGTACTTCCTACGTGAGTACTGCCCTCTTACGAAAGTTTGTGGACTGAAAGAAAAAAAAAAACAAGAAATTTCTTTTATACATTCTCGGAAGAGTGCTTATTGATAGGCCGCAGAGAAATCTTTTTGATAGGTTCATACATTCTCTCGGGTTCTGACTCCGTGGACGAGAGTTTGAATCCGGTGCCGATGTTGAATTTTGACGGAGGCGAATAACTCGAGGCCGACGTGTTGTGAGATGTCAATGCCCAGGTGGTCCAAACTGCGCGGAGCCCCTTTACTATGGCGTCTTTCACACCCCGAGCTACTTTGGAAAGTTGCGACCCACAAGCTAACCGATGAATAATTTGCCTGTAGATTGTGTATTAAAAGCTGTAAAGAATGAATACTCAGTAGTTTTTCTGCGGAGCAAATTAATAAAATACGCAAATGATTCTCTGAATAGCACTTACTGAAGGCTACGTAAAAGGTGCCATAGATTATCTAAAGGATAGTTATTGAAAACATGGACGTGGGCAGAATTTTGTCTTGGGAAGTGTGCGTGTGTTGGGGGAGGGATGGGGGCAAGCTCAAATTGCGTCGCAATGAAGGTAAGACGACTCGAGCTTGCTCCCCACCCACTTCCTATGACAAAATTACCTACCTCTTACGCGAGGGCAAGTGCTGGTGTTTCTGGAAAGGAGCAAGTGCCCCTTTTGCACCCCTTTGCCGACGCCCATGATTGAATGCTATCAAAATGAAAAACTCACTAGGTATCTGATGGTGATAACCTTTTGTGAATGATATATTTAATCATTTTATTTGGGCATACTGCAGGCTCAATCGGCCCTTGTAGGAGTGGTTACAAAGAACAAAATAAATAATTTCAAAGAAAAAAAAGAAAGCCACAATCGTGAACTAAATGGCGCGCACTTCCACAACAAACGATTCCACAGTAATGCAATTCACAACACTCTCTGCAGGGTAACATGTTCCATTGAACAATTGCCGAGGGGAACAGTGAATACTTGTGAATATTAATGCGGTTTGAAGGTTGTCTGATTGCCATACTGTGGTTGGTTCTCGGTGAGTGCAGAAAAGGATGACGTAAATAATGTGACTTCGGAATTTTGAAATTACCATGGGACAGGATATAAATGAATTTAAGTTTGAAAACTATTCTTCGTCGTGAAAGTTTTTCAAGGTTTGCTTTCGCTAATAGGTCAGAGAGGCTGCACTGTCTAGAATACTTTGAGCATATGAATATGGCAGCTAGTTTTTGAATGCGTTCAATTTTATCAATTAGGTGTTTTTGGTAAGGGCTCCAGGTCAAATCAGCACAGTCTAATGAGGGTCCAACAAGTGTTTTCTAAACATTTATTTTTACATGCGGTGGAGTGTTACGTAGCTTGCAGGTATTATAGACATCTTTATGTGAAGCTGTCGTAGCAATATGCCAATATGATTTGCGTGTCCTTTGCGACATGCTGTCAATTATTCACTTTACCTGTTGGCGTCTCGAATTTGATTCTGGAGCTACACTTCCCACTTTTGTCTAAAGAGCTTTCACTGAAGTACTTTCAAGAATACATTCAAAAGGAATTGCGTACAGCTGCACAGTGATACTTGTAATATATATATATATATATATATATATATATTGTACCGAAGCATAGTGGCGCCAGCTCTGTGCCAGCGTGAAAGAAGACGTTGCGTCCTTTCTTCTTCACCATCTCATTTTGCGACACGGTGCACCTCGTGAATTAGTGAGTGACCGTGGACGCGTGTTTCTCTCGAACGCCATCGACGAGCTACTCAAGGCATGTCGCACGGTCCATCGGAAATCCTCGGCATACCATCCTCAAACCAATGGCATGACGGAACGCTTTAACCGTACCCTTGGAGATATGCTTGCCATGTACGCCTCTGACGACCACACTAATTGGGACCAAGTGCTCCCTTTTGTCACGTACGCATACAACTCTGCGCCACAAACAACCACTGGCTTTTCTCCTTTCTTCCTCCTGTACGGACGTGAGCCATCATGCTCCATGGACACCATTCTCCCTTACAGGCCTGATGTTTCCGAAGCGACGCCTGTTTCCGAAGCAGCTGCTTATGCCGAAGAGTGTCGTCAACTCGCTCGCTCATTTACCGCACAAGACCAATGGCGCCAGAAAACTGACCACGATTCCTCTGCGTCTACTGTATGCTATAACCCAGGAATGCTGGTTTGGCTCTGGGTCCCGTCTACCCCTCCCGGTCTTTCCCCGAAGCTTTCGTCGAAATATCATGGCCCCTACCGTGTGGTGCGGCAAACATCTCCTGTCAACTATGAAGTTGAGCCCATTGATCCACCTGCGGACCAACGCTGCCGTGGGCGTGAAACAGTACACGTATCACGCCTCAAACCGTGCTATGACCCCCTTGTCGTGTCCTTTCCCTAGGTCGCCAGGTTGGCTCCTTTCTGCGCGGGGAGTAATTGTACTGAAGCATAGTGGCGCCAGCGTGAAAGAAGACGTTGACGTCCGTGTGTGGCTCGTGCTAGCCGGGTTCCTGCCTGTACCAGCTTGTTGCGGCTAACGTTTCTGGAATAATAACCTGTGTTTTTACGCAACCTTGCTCGTTGTAATATATATATCCACTTTTTTTCTTATTTACATTACATTGGTTCTAATAACTTCTCCTATACATTCATTGGCATTATTGTGCTTAGGGAACAGGTGTACCCTTCTACAAAACTATTTGTAGACCGATCTTCTGACGGTCTTGAAGATCGGTCTCCGATCAAAAACTTCGACAAACAAACAGTTTTGTAGAAGCCTACCCCTTTTTCCTATTTGTTTACAGCAACCGAAGGCAGACTTTTCATTATAGTTGCTGTCAGCAGAAAACAATTGGTCAATCCCTCGTACAGTGGGAATCGATGATATGTGAAGCACGAATGAGGAAGGTTGATATGCCACTTTAAAATCAGCACAACGTTACGAGGCGGACGTAATTTATGCCGTGCATGAGTTCCATTTCATGATTATCATGGTGGCGCCTGGCATTTGTGTTCGTCGTCCGTTCACGTCACGTAACACCAAATTTGGTATATGTGAAGCTAGCGAAATGGCCGAGAGCGCACTATGAGCGTAGCATGTATTCATGTTTTACGTGACATGCACGCCATGATTATCATGTTTGGACGTGTCATGTATTTACCTTCGTCATCCATTCACGTCACGTAATACCAAATTTGGTGTATGTGAAGCTAGCGAAACGACCGCGAGCGCACCAAGAGCGTGGCGCATAGTCATGACATCCATGTCATGATTTTCATGTTATGACTAGTCACTTATGCTCGTCATGCAGTCATGTCATGCCATATCAATTTAGGTACAGATCCCATTATCGAAACGGCCAGGAGAGCTAAAAGTCGTAGATAGATAGATAGATAGATAGATAGATAGATAGATAGATAGATAGATAGATAGATAGATAGATAGATAGATAGATAGATAGATAGATAGATAGATAGATAGATAGATAGATAGATAGATAGATAGATAGATAGATACGGCCAAAGTCGCTGAAGTTCGCTAAGAAATGCTTTCACATATAATGAAAAGTCCGTCTTCGGTTGCTGTAAACAAATAGAAAAAAGATGTACGCTTCCACAAAACTGTTTATTTGTGGTCGTTTCGATCGGAAACGGATATCCGGCAGTGGTGCGACCTTGTACGTGGGGTAATAGGGGACAGAGTTCGGACGATAAGAGGTGTACGCGTACATTGCGCTGTCTTATCGTGCGCGCGGCTTAGCAGTTTTGGTGTCACCGGCGCATGCACTTTTATCTGCCCGCTCTTCGCATTTGGCTTTCGCGTGCCGCTGCGTGAATCAGAAAGGACAAAGGCTGCGTGCCGAAGCACTGACGTCCTGCCTGATATGGAGGGCATCGTAATAGCGCTGACGAAGAAGGGAAGTGCTTTGTTGTCACTGTGTACACTTGTGTTGTAGCTGTGTCAAGGTTCACAAGCGACAAAAAGAAATTGTTTTTTTCCCTTTAATTTCTATTAAAAACGCCAGGCCTGTGCGGAACTCGCAGCACACTCGCAACGATTTTGTGGAGCCCGTTGTAAACTATCTTGATATAGCTACACAAGTACACTTGTATGGGACCGACTGCGCCACGAATCATCATCATTTTAGGTGCGAAGCTCCTTAAAGCAGCACCCGTTCGTCCCTCGTCGTAGTCGTAGTACGTAACATGTCTTAACATCTATCTATCTATCTATCTATCTATCTATCTATCTATCTATCTATCTATCTATCTATCTATCTATCTATCTATCTATCTATCTATCTATCTATCTATCTATTTATCTATTTATCTATCTATTTATCTATCTATCTAACGGACGCACAGCTCAACGTGCGGACGCACGAACAGACGCACGCACGGACGGGCGGATGGACGCACGGACGGTCACACAGACGGACGCATGGACGGACGGAAGCAAGAACGAATGGACGGACGGATGCTTCGCCCCACTCTTCATCATTCGCCCCGTGGATATGCTGCCATTTTTTTTTTAGTAAGCATATATATGCTATGTAATTAATCGTCATTCTCCGAAGACGCGAGGAATACCCGCAACACATTCACAACAGACCGTAGAGGAATGGCTTTTCTAGAGCCCGTTGTAAACTCTTTCGGGGTGGCTATACACAAGCACACGTAAACCCCAGAACGACGAGGTTTCGATCCCAGTCCCGACGTTCGCGTTACGACGAGCGCGAAAAGCTATACGGATTCAAGGGTCTATTCAGACCCTTGAATCCCGCAGACGCGAAGAACGGCTGGATTTCCTTCAATTATTACTTAACCAAAAACTCGCAATCGATTCATCGCCTTACTTATCTTTTCTGTCAACAAGGAACACACGACATCATCATCCCAATTTGCTAACCCCATTTTTTGCGAGAACCGATGCCTTTATGTATTCTTTTTTTCCGCGAACAGTGTCGGACTGGAACAAGTTATGCGAACCTCATTCATTGTAACGTATGTGTAACGTATTGTAAAGTATGAGGTATGCAATGTATTGTCGTTGTTTGGCGTAAGTTACTACTTGTGTTGTGGAACATAGATTAATGTAGTGTTGTAGAACCGGGTGTGTTGTTGCTTTGCATATTGAAGTTTATTGTAGTGTATAGAGCGAAGCGTGATGTTGTTACATAACGAAGTGTATTGTAGCGTGTAAAACAAAGTGTGTTTTTCGTATGATGTACGTCATTACGTCTGTGGTATGCGTGACGTGCCCTTCCTGCTTGGACCACTTAGTGTCCGCAGTATGTATTAAATAAAATAAATAATAAAAAATCAAATCCCATCCACCCACCTAACCAAGCGTCTGAAACTCAGCCTACTTCCTATTGAATGAAAAGTGCATATCGACTTGCATAAGCGCGCGCTCACTGCGGCATAGCGTCTTCCGCATTGTTTTCATAATCTTTACTCTAACCTATTGATTCCTTCCTCCTAACTATCCCACGCTTTCCCTTATCTCAGCTGCGGACTATATTAACCAAATTCAACCCGAGCCTCATATATAAACGCAACAGTGTTCCAAGTTACGGGTCACTTTTAGTTGACGCACTATCGATCCCACATGGCTGCGCGTGGTTTTCATATATAGGCTCTCCGCCTGCAAGCACGCAGACTTCATTCGGGCTCGACCGAATGGAGTAACTGGCGGTCTATAAAAAGGCATTGCGAAATCGAGTACGTGACGCGAGCGCGATATAGCCCCGAACTACGAGGACATCGAAAGCTTGCATTCGAAACATCGACCGCGTCCTTATCTCTGCGGCACTCCTTTGTACGTACAGCCGACTCTTTCGTACACGTGGAGCCCATCTGTATGCGCGACGTCGCCTGTTTTCGTCGTGAACGTCCGGCGTTTGCATTGTACGTAACGGATTGCAACATCCAAAAAATGCGAAGTTGGCTTGTATGCCAATGGAATCAGCTTCGTCTCTCTTCAAGCTCCCTAAACATTCATGTGGTACCGAATATTTTTTTTTTCGCCGCTTGCTTTCGTGGTTTTCCTGCGCGAAGTAGTACGTAATATATTGTCTTTCTTGTTTTTTCTCGCTGAAATGAAATTGTCGAGTTCTGCATATGCCAAAACCACGGTGTGCTTATGAGGCATATGGGGACACGCCGGGGTGGTCCTGAGGTTATATACGGTTCTTGACTGCTAACCGAGATGTCGTGGGATCGAATGCCGGCAGCATTTTGACGGAGGCAGAATGCTGCAGGTCCGCGGGATTAGATTTATTTCTACACAAGCACACGTAAACCCCAGAACGACGAGGGTTCGATTCCAGTATCTTCAGAATCCGCGGGACTATACGCGCACCATGAATCCAGCCGTGAATTTCGTAACCCGCTTCCCTCTGTAATGATTCGGCGATTGAGGGTAACAAAAAATAAATAAAGAAAGAAAGAAATGTGCCCGTTAAAACACCCCAGATGGTCGAAAACCCCATATCCACCACTATATACAGCGTCTCTCGTAAGCATATATCGGTGTTTCGTGACTTAAAAATTGAGTAATTATCATTATCTTATTATTTGTTGAAGGTCTCTGGATTAACTGGACCAGTCTAGGAATAACCTCGAAGTATAGTTACACGGTCGTCTTAACATTTTTTGACCTCATCTCAACGCAGACGCCGCGGTTGGGAATCGAGCGCGCATTCCTCGAGCTTAGCATCGCACGACCGGTTATAATGGTGCATTTAATGAATCGTCCAAATAAAGATATTCGTGAAACGTTCAAACTTTAAAAGGGTATGAGACTGAGCTTGTTGGTGTGACTTCGTCACTGAAAAACAGCGAGATAAGCGACGACGTATAAAGAACAGACATCGGCCAAGCGCTGGCTAGTGTTAGGGGGGAAGTGGTTATGTTGTAAGGAGGAAAAGAAAAGAAAAGTGAGCCCCGTAACTGCCTGCTTCAGGGAGCGACACCTCAACAGTAGCTCACAAAGGGATGGGGGTGAGGAGGGATTAAAAGGATAGGAATAAAGGTGTAGAGAGAGACAAAGAGAGATGAGGTAAGCGTGAGAGCGACGACATGTCGAGGGGATAGGAGAGATAGGAAAGATGGGAACACGGTCACAGGAGTCCGAGGACGGGGCACCACTTGCGAGAGCTCTTGTCGGCGTCAGGAGATGGCGTAGAGCAAGTACAGTCGGTCAGAGCTACACTGCCGTCGAAGATCGTCGGCGTCAGGAGATGACGTAGGGCGAGCCCAGTCGGCCATAGCTACGCTGACGTCGGAGATCACGAGGGCACAACCGGTGGGCACGGAATCAAGCGAGCGAGTCCTATAGTGTTAGGATCGGCGCTTGAGCCAAGCAGAAAGGGGTGTTCGCGGTTCAGCGAACAAGTTTCCGAGGGAATGCGGGCCTGCTGACAGCCGTCAAAATTTGGGTATTGTTCTCCCAGCCGGGAAAGCGAGGTGCATGCAGTCGCGATGCGGCAGAGTGTACAACGAGACGGCCGAAATGGCTTCGGTTGCGACATCCTTTTTGAAAAAATGGAGGCGTCAGCATGGATGACAATCAACTCCGCAAAATCAGCGTTGATAGCGCGGGTCCTTTGATGCTCCCGGTTATGCGGCGGTAGTAGGATCGTGGGACACAACACCCAGTGGCATTCTCACACCATGGAGGAGAAAACTTGGCGCCAGAGGGGATTGTTGTGGCTACGCCGCGGTCAAAGACGTTGACCAGGGCGGGCGTGGGCGGCTCCGTCGAAAGTGATGTGTCCGGTAGTTGGACAGTGAAGTCGTTTCCCATTCTAAGGGGGAGGCGCAAGGGACTCATGATAACCAGCCGCAGTGGGCTCCTGTGAGAGCCTTCGACGTGATCATCACGATGTAAGACGACATCTTCGCAAGATGTTCGTCTCGTGGCGAGAAATGCTCGCTTGTAAATAATGTAGAATAAACCTCTGTGTACAGTGCTATGTTTTCGCCAGTTTGCTTACCCGACCAGACAGACATCTGTCGAATGTTAGCGTTCAATTTTAACAAAAGTGTACGTCACATGAGTGATCGATGCACATAAAATGTTATTCACTCCTGTTTATTCGTCACTGCATCTAAATGTTGGCCGCAAGTATACACTGCGTTTACATTCGGCCCAAATTAACACGGAAGCCTGGCACCGAGGTCGCATTGAGAACGAAGCCTCAGGATTACGAAAGTTGCGATTTTTGCTCTGCTCCGTAACGCTAAACAACTACTGGACTTACGCATTCGTCAAGAAAGTGAAATTGCATCGATGTAAAGTACATTTGTACTTTTTTTCTTGATACTTTCGACAATTCGGTATTCCGTGAATGCAGTTTTCGTTGTTTGTTTGTTTTTTCTGTCCCATGAAATCCGAACTAACGAGCTTTTACTGCTGTATGTAAAGCTCGTTCAGACGTTGTACCTGGATTGTTAACAAAAACAGAACTAGTTACGGTGACCGAATGCTACACTTTTGTTTACCGACTGTTCTAAATCAAAAACACTAGTAAAGTGGTCTCGATGTATGTGTATTCTGCCGCTAAAAAGTCTGCGCGACATATTTATGTGAATGCTTGCGTTGCTATGGGTTTCTTTTTTTTCTTTTTTCTCTGTCTTGATCACTACGATTATTTTCTTCCTTTCGTTTCTCAAATGTTTCCACATAACCTTGCTCATCAATTCTGACCGTGGTTGCTCACTGGCCGCAGTTCCTCTCAAGCTGCTCAATGCAGCTTTTTTTTTTCATTTTTGCCTCGTCTCCGTTGCAAACTTAGTTGCAAATAAATTCAATTCAATTCGATGACACGCAGATGCCTACTTGGCGACGAATGCGCTACAGCGCACCCAATCTATTACTCCCCACTCCCTGCTCTTAGTGCGTACAACCAGGGAGTGCGCTCATTGTTGAGCAATCGCTGTACAGCGCAACAGATGAGCTAATAGGATGAATGTTCGCACGTTATGTGATTCTTAAAGGGAAAAGAAGAGAAAAGTGAGCCCAGTAACTGGCTGCATCAGAGTGCGACACCTCAACAGTAGTTCACAAGGGATGGGGGTAAGGAGGGATTAAAAGGTATACATAGAGAGAGGAAGGAGATAGCGAGGCGCAGGGACAGCGAGCGACGCAAGTAAAGAGGAGATAGGAAAGATGGACACGGTTGCAGGAGTCCGAGGACGGGGCACCACTAGGCGAGAGCTCATATCGGCGGCAGGAGATGGCCCAGTCGGCCAGAGCTGCGCTGTCGTCGGAGATCGCGGGGGCACAACCGGTCGGCACGAAATTCAGAGAGCGAGTACGAATTTTCGCACAGTTTCGCAATCTGCATGAAACGAATCGCATTATATTTCGTCCAGCGAGTCCTGTGTGCCAGCCGTTGTTAAAGCTGTTAATGAGAGCCTACACGATTGGCCAGCTAGCCGAAATTCAACAGTTTCTTCATGTGTTTCTTCTTTTTACTCACTTCCGGAAAAAAGGTTTTTTTTTTTTTCCTCTGATCAGGACGACGCCTGCACAGAGCGCACAGCACTGATGCTGTTGCGCGAGAACACGGTATTTCAAAACGGCGAGTCCGCGCGTCCCGGACGGCGTTGACGTCATCAACCTTTGGCGCCGGGGTCACGAGTGCTGCACCTTTCTTTTCCCAATCACCCACTCTCGTGCTCCTCTATACTAGAGGGAGAGGGGTGTGTAAGTGCTCATTCGGCAATATTACCAGCCCTTCCCCAATCCCGTGCACCTACCCAATCACACAACCCTCGTCCTCCGTTTCCCCAATACCCTACAGTCACTTGGCAGGCACCGAGGACGCTTGCGCTTGGCGCCAGTTTAGTTGTGTGCAGTGTAGGTTACCCCGAATGCGGCAGTACGTCGGTTTATAGAGTGCGCTGCAGAATATAGTCCCGCGCGTTTGGTCTTCTAAACTTCTGTCGTTAGTGTCACTGCTAGCTGTTTTGTCGGCTTTTTCGAGGACTCAAACAAACACTCGCATTGCTTTACCTAACCTGTCAGGTTCCACGTGATAGCGTGTTTGAAAAAGGTTGCGCGGTGCGGGCGCTGGCGGAGTGACTCAGCCTTACCACGTGATCCACGAGCCGAGATCGAAAACGCCGACCGCGGCGCGTCCCGTCTCCCCAAGCAGTGCACCCAACTTTCGAGTCGGCAATCGCGGAGAAGTGTGGGGAATCAACCTTGCCAGCCCCGATCGATTTCGCGGGCTAGGTCACGTGATTGCCCCCCCCCCCCTCGACGCGCATGCGCGTTCGGTTTCAGCCGTCGAGGCTCCACTCCCTTCACTCCCTCGCGCGTATGTGTACATACAACTGTGCAATTTTAGTCCCGACAACAAAGTAGCGCCGAACTGCTTTTAACGCCGGCGCCTTGAGAAGCGAAAGGAGGGCAGGGATGGCCTCTCGTGTTTGGACTTGCCTGCTGCGCCGTTGACGGCCTCCACGAAGCCCGACGCCATTCGCGGAGTCGCCTTCCATTTAAAGAAAGACAGAGGAGCCGCACGTTCCTGACAGTAGTGTCGAAAAGGGTTGCCCTGGCCCCCCCTAGAGCGCGGTTGCCATGTTTACGGTAAGCAGCAGCAGCAGTAGCGCGAGGTTTCGACTAGCGAGTTGCGGTTCGCACGGCCAGCGTTTTCACTCGTTCAAGTAGAGGACGTTTTTAGACTCGACCGGAAGGCAAGAAGGAGTGCAGAGAGATGACGTCGTAGGGGCGACGATGAAGACCAGGGACTGAGCATCGGATCGTTTGGTGTCTTGTGTGCATACCCCGACGGCGAGGCTTCCCTACTGATCGCCCATGAATCCGCGTAGCTGCAGCGCCTCGCCACTCTGTGAACACGGCCGGACACTTGTGTTTGGATGGTACACTGGAATGCCCAGTGTAGAAGTGCTACTGGCGACGAAGTTTCCCGGAACATCGTCGCTGCGGACGGCGCGACGCGCTTCGCATTCATCGGGTCAAGGTCAACGATTGGTGGACGTTTTCGCCGTGGCGTATAGGCTCGTGGATCACTACTACGGACCGTGATTTGGTGGTGCGTGCGCGATAATCCGAATCGCCCGGATTTGCAACCTCCAAAGAGGAAAACAAAGAAGGCAAGTTTTTCAAGGTCACGTCGCTGTTAGCATCGGTCATCCAAGTGCTGGTGTCATCAAAGTAGGACACCACACGGGCACCCGGCGATTCTCCGATTTGACATTTTCATCATCGGTGTTTTTTCTTTTTCGTTTTTGGTGTAACAAAAAAAAACTACTGGGTGAGCGGAAGTACCCTCCCAGGCCCTCTGTGATAGCAGTCGCATCCTTCCGATGGCTCAAGGGTGGATGGCAGCGACACCAGTGAAGTGTAGCTCTTGTGCTGTCGCGAGTGTTCCTTCGATGAGTGCGAGAATCTGGGACGTAATATCGGGGTCGGTGATGTCGCTAACTGTCGGCACCCTTCTATACAGGGTCTTCTTATTTCATCTACCGCACTGGGGGTCGGCGGCTGCTGGACGTGACTTCAATATAGGAGTGCCAAATGCCTGCGGGATTCAGGGTGCGTGAGTGCTCGGTAACATAAGGTCGTCGACGGAAGCGTTAATTCTGCCAAGGCCCGCAGATTCTGAAGAGACGCTGCAACGGATATACGGCCCAACCTGACGGTTCACCGTTTTCGGCGTGCCCTGAACGTTCGCCTCCATCGGTGGGCCGGATATGAAAGTTTGTAACGCAGTGCAACAGTCATCGATGTTGATGACACAGTGAGAAGTGCACAGAGTAGCTCTTCTTGAAGTCGGGTGTGCTCGTCCGGAACTTCAAGCTGAAATACGGAGGGCTCTTGCCAGGAAATAGCGCATCATTCTTCGATTTGAATAGTCAACTTTTTTTGGCACACGTTTTGTTGATGAACGTGCGCTCTGAAACTCGGACTGGTCATTGGCGCTACTATTTTGGGCGAGAGTTCCTTATCCGGGCCTCCTCCTCGACGCAATGGAAACTTGACGGTCGAGGTGACTCCTATTGTGCGGGACCAGCGGACATATGCAGATGCCGGGCAACCCTTATCGGGACTCTCGCGACGTCGGGTTGCGCCAAAGGACTTCAGAGGGCGGGGAGCGTCCTCTTATCGGTCCGGAGCATCATCTGCAAAGGCTGCGTACGGATAATGATCGCCGTCTGTGAGTGTCGCTAAAGCCACCGTTCGAAACAAGTTGTGTCCACGAAGAGCGACACCGTTGGAAGCGTTTTCGTCTCGAAAGCTTTGCTCACAGCCGTGACATTGTGAGCTATGGTGGCTCGAAGTCACGTTGGACCGCTTAGGCGACGTCACGCTGGGTTTTTACAATACTGGTCCAGTTAGCGGCCGGAGCTCTTGAGGCATCGTCTCTATGGCACCGTGCGCCTGGTCTGCCGTGCCGACCACGTTCGGTGTGCAGGTGTCGGTGTGCGGTCTAGAGTTCTCCGCCTTCTACGGACCCACGTGTCCCGGATGCGCCGCCGCCGCCGACGTCTCCGGCAAGACGTGCGGCGGACTTCCCGAGTGGTTCGGAGGCGGAACGGCCACCGCTCTCGCGTCGGGCGGCGCCCGCTACCATCCTTGGAGGCCTCCACCGCTGGCCGAGAGCGCGTCGTCGCCCGCGTGCTTCTTCAACGACCGCGGTGCGTAAATACCCTCATCTGTCCATGTGTGTTTATAGCAAGTTTACAGAAAGTGCTTGCCTTGAATGCCTGTTGTCCGAGGAATTCGACGTGTAATGTCCATCTCCGACATAGCTTATTGCGAACTTTTGTTAGCGTAGAAAAGATAAGCTGCGTTATTTATTATAGGTGCTTGAATTCATTCCTAAATCCTCTCGAGTCAAACGTGTCTCTGATATATGCGGTGACATACTTGTGATCCTGTGAATTTAGCAAGATTAATGGACGTCTTCGCGCTGTTTCGTGAAACCCCTTGTCTGAAGCATGCAGTGTGCTTTCGAGATGGCGTGACGACGCAGTTTTACTTGCCCTACTGAACTATAAAAAGTGTCTGCTCGGATACCCTTCAGTGTTACGTCTTCCACAAAGGTTAGCCGTCATGTGTTGTTTCTACTCGCGATATCAGCTTATACTATTAGTTCTTTATTCGAATAATTAAGAAGATTTGCGGCTATAACGTGGTAGCGCCAAGCAGATGACCGGGTCGGCTGGCAGAACGTGGCAGAGGCCTTTGCCCAGCAGTGGGCTCAGTGAGGACGACGATTATAATGAAGTGGTTGTTGACGATTATAGAAGATATCTAGCTACTAGAAACATATAAAGCTCTATTCGGCCAAAAATCAAGTGTCACAGTCTAGCGGTGCAAGATGTCCACGGAGGAAATAGATCGTTGTCTTCGAAACGCCGTCTGTCGGCGGCCACACGCGTTCCACTCTATTCGTATGCATACCACGTGTCTCTCGCAAAGTCGCCACACGCGATTCGCGACATGTTCGCTCATTCACACTACGCCCCGCAAGTGAACGCGCGCATTGCCCTCCACACCGAGTGACCCGCTAGAGTGCTCTTCGTGTTGTTGACCCGTCGGCGTGTTAGTGTATACCTAGTATATATTCGCACACAGTCTGCAGTATACACATACGCCCACAGTACGCGCGCTCAACTTTTTGTAAAGAAGGCACCCCGCGGGGCGGTTGCGCCTGCAGTGGAGCGCCCGCGCTGGAACGCAGCAGCGCACGTCGCAGCACACCCGCCGCGAACGAAAACAAAGCGTCGACCCACATGGGACTATAAACGGAACGCAGCTTCGGGTATACCGGCCGGGCACGCAACAGCGAACGCACTATATACGAAGGTATACCGAATCCGCGGACGGGGGGCGGCAAGTGTGTAAAGGTCGCACGACGGGACCCTAATCGCGATATGCACGGTGGCTCCGCTCTATAGTGGAGCTGAGCGAAGAATGTCGGACGCAGCGACGGCAGCAGTAAAAAAAATAAATAAAAGCAAGAGCAGCCTAGGTAAGCCCTTTGCGTCCGACTGACCGGCGCGGCGAACGTGCTACTGACCACGCGCAAGCGGTCCAGGCTCTCGGCGTTATGCGACCTTGAACGACACGTTCTTTCTCGTTTTTTTTTTTCCCTTTTCTGTCATAGCTGCCTGCCTCGAGTTTCTAATGAGGTAATTCCTCGGTAAAAGGGGTGGTTGTCAAACGCGTCTGCATCGTAAAAAACGCCGCTACGCAGCGTCACCCAAGAAGCGTATGGCCGAACGCGAACGTTATAGCGCACTGTCAAGGGGCGTTTGGATGAACGCGCGGTTCATGGACAGTATAGGTAACACAACACTATTATAGTTTGGATACAGTGTCTAGCACACTGTAGTTGAGTAGGGAGCAAGAAGAGGAATCGTAGTAGAGACAAAGGGCGATTGGTTGGCTAGAGCGCCGACCGGCTGGCAACCCTGTGCAGGGAAAAGGTAGAATCTAGTCCCAACATTTTTTTCCTAAAAGGGAAAAAAATCTAGGGACACTAGTAGAAACGAAACTAGGGACTTTAGTACAAGCGCAAAAGATTAGACATTTGGAACAGTACTCCCGCCTCAATAATTCGGAAATGAGAGGTGTTCCAACAACGCAAGGTGGAAACTGCAGAAACATTGTCGAGCTTCTCGGCGAAAAGGTCGGTTGCCTTATTAAACCCGAGAACATCGATACTGTCTGTACACAGAGTAACAACGCGCGACACAAATAGCAAAAGCACCATTGTACGCTTCTGCTCGCGCGACAAGCGCATCGAGTTTTTGAAGAAGGCTGGGAAGTTGCGCCCAAAAACAGACTTGCTCGGTTTTTCGGCACCGCATGAAAAGCTGATATACGTTAATGAGCACCTGACGTCTG
This sequence comes from Rhipicephalus microplus, assembly GCF_013339725.1. Lineage (NCBI taxonomy): Eukaryota > Metazoa > Arthropoda > Arachnida > Ixodida > Ixodidae > Rhipicephalus > Rhipicephalus microplus. The sequence goes on along the minus strand of NC_051175.1, from coordinate 87,986,417 downwards.
ATAATAAGCGGCTGTTTTCCAAAGCACTTCCTCTCAAGAAACAAATGAAGTGGGCTTTTCTATGGACTGAAAATCATGTGATTAAGGCAAGACAAACTCTTAATAGTGTGGTGCACAGAATTGTCAGTGATGTTGATCTGCATGTGTGCAACGCATAGGCGTGAAATAACGTTAAGCTTGGAAAAAAGAAAACATAGTGGCTTATTTTCTTCCGGGTCACTTTAATAACATTTATTCGCAGACTGGGGTTTTTCTTCGATCCATTTCAATGCTCGTAGCCTTCCTAAGAATCATGGCAATGTTACCACTTTACTAGCTTCTCTTAATCATCAGTTCTCGGCTATCTGTTGCTCCAAAACTTGGCTATCACCTGGTCATGGTTACTTGTATGGCTTTCCCGGTTATATAAGCGAATATTCTCACCGAACTGATGGTCCTCATGGTGGCTCAGCCATTTTTATATCAAATGACATTCTGTATAAAAGGCGCAATGATTTAAATTTAAATATGGCGAAATGTGGATCCCTTTGGCTGGAAATTGATCTGCCGGGTCTTGGTCAGAATCAACGAAAAAATATTCTTGCTACTGTCTATCAATCCCCTTCCAGTGACCCCTCTGGTTTTTCTAATGCGCTTCATCACTTGCCTGATAACCTTACTCCTGAGCGCAGGAATATAATAATTATGGGCGATATGAACATTAATTTACTAGATTCATCTAACCATTCTGCTCTCGAGTATACGACTTGTTTTTATAGCTTTGGGTTTAAATCGCTAATATCTGTACCAACACGCTGTTCTCATAACGGCTCACAGTCATCAATCGATCACGCCTTCACAAACATCGATGGCGTCAGTCATGCTGGTGTCATTGAGAGAGTGACATTGCAGATCACTTTCCTGTATTCCTATATTTTGAGCAGGTCATCACTCGTAGCAACATAATACGCCAAAAGTATCGCTTTGATTCAGACAAGTACTGCATGCTCATTGCACGATGAAGATTGGTCCAGTGTATATGCCGCGAATGATCCTAAAGAGGCCTTGACCAGGTTCTACGACGCTGTTTATTCAGCAGTTGAGCGTTCAACTACAATGCAATAATCTAACAGGCGCTATTTTGCCCCACGGTGCCCTTCGTTATCAGATTCTCTGATACGATCTCTTCCCAAAAAAGAGAACTTTGTGAAAAGACGAAACGTCAGCCTTTTGATTCGCGCTAGAAATCGCGCTATAAAACTTACTCCAGCACATTGGCTACATATTAAGAAAGGTGAAACAAAGTCATTATGAGCGGGAACTACAGAATTGTGGACATAATTCAGGGAAAGAATGGCAGCTTTTAAAATAATTTTTTTTGTTACACCCAGTCGCACAGAAAAGTGACCTCTATTCGTGTCGACAACGTCACCCTTACTGCGGCCAGTGACGTGGCCAATGGCTTTAATGTACACTTTTCTACTATATCCTTGCAGTCCCCTCCTCTTCAGACTATGTACCTCCGTTTTCTCACAGTCCTCAGTCGATGTTTCTTTTTCCTACTTGTGCTTCCGTTTTTCCTCAATTATTTCAGGAATAAAAGCTACCGGAGCTGGGTTAGACAACATCCACTCAAAGCACATTAAACTTGTAAGATCTCTCGTAGCGCCTATATTAAGCCACATTTTTAAGCACTGCTTGAAAAACGGTATTTTCCCGGATAAATTAAAAGTGGCGAAGGTAGTGCCAGTATTTAAAAAAGGTGATTCCCTCAGCATGTGCTATTACAGGCCCATATCACTCCTTCCCTTCCCATGGATAAAAGTTTGGAAAAGCTAATTGAAATAAGAATATCTAAATATTTAAGCAAATTTAACATACTCTCTCCTTGTCAGTATGTTTTTAGGGCTGGTCTTTCCACTGATACTGCAATTGCTTGTTTCACTGACAAAATGAGATCATTCATTGATAATGGTAACATCGCAGGATCAGTCTTCGTCGACTTTACTAAGGCATTTGATAGTGTTGATCATTTCATCCTATTTCGTAAACTTGAGTACTATGGCATTACTGGTTCCGCATTAACGCTATTACAGAACTTTCTTCTTAATAGGTTTCAGGTGGTCTCGGTCGAAAATTTTGCATCCAGTCCCAACCCCATTACCAGAGGTGTTCCGCAAGGTTCAATTTTGGGTCCGTTATTATTTTTAATATTCATAAATGATTTACTACGTTGCCTTGATTGTTCTTCTTGTTTACTTTACGCTGATTTTGTTTACTTTACGCTGACTCTCTTTTCTCATCACTTGGATTTCGCGACTCTCGTGTCCAGACTTCAAGCTGACCTTAATTCTCTTGTTGACTTGGGCAACTATAATAGATTATTGAATAATCCTTCTAAAACCTGTTTTATGCTTTTTCATTCACCAAACAAAAAACTACCATTCATTTCTCACTTTTTTGTGAACTCAGTAGTTATTCTTTTAAGTAATAATACGTCATTTTTCGGAGTTATAATGGACACACATCTGAAATTTCATCAACATATCAATTCTGTTTGTAAAAAAAGATTTCATACGGTATCAGTTCACTGGTCTAGTCACGAATGTGTTTTGACGTCGAAACTCTGAAGGCATTGTATTATGCATTCATACACAGTATCTCAGTTGTTGCATTACATCATGGAGTAATTAATATTCGGTGCACATTTGGCCGTTAAAGGTATTGCAAAAACAAGCAATGCGACTCATAACTTTCGCTTCACGTCAAACGCCATCACATGCGATTTTTTGCCAGCTTTACGTATTATACCCATCTCCCAAATGTGCGTTTATAATGTGTGTGTTTTGTTTTTCAAAATTTTTCACCGCACCCTCACTATCGACTTATTTCCTATTGCCCTGTTGAATAATTCTAATAAAACAAGATTCGCGGTCGCCAATAACCTGTTATTACCCAAAGTTCGCACTAATTCAGAGAAAATGAGCATTGTTTTTTCATCGATTTCATTATGCAATTCTTTATCATCTGATATGAAAGAATTAATGCGCATTCATGTTTTTAAGACAAAATTGAAAAGTGTCTATTAAACTTATAACTGCTGCATTTTGTTAATTTTCGATGTCTTGCTTTGTAAAAAAAGTTCGAAATGTTCTTGTGGCTTGCTCTTTCGTTATTCGTATTTTAGCTTTTTCTTTGTATTAACATAGGAAGTCCCGCCTGCGGTTTACTTCTTTGGGACCTCCTCCTGCATACTTACTCACAATGTGCATTTCTGACGCTAATAAAGAAACATTGATTTATTGATTGATTGAAAGGAGACATAAAGAGACACGAGCAAGAAAGGAAAAAGGAAGCAGTATGTTGCCATGGCAACATACATTTAACAGCAAAGCTAATGTTTAGTCTCGCCGTTGGTCCCTCACGTGGGAACAAAAATCACCTTCATGAACCGACACACTTCATCTTAGGCCTGTTTTTTCCTCTCTCTCAGAACGCGTGTGCCAGTTCATCCAGCGTCGGAAGCAAAAAAAAACTGATGGGCGCGAGAATGAGTAGAAGATAGAGAAAGAGATATAAATAGAGGCAGCAATATTCTAGGCAAAATAATTTCTCGGCAAGGCGGGATTCGAACCCGCGTACTCGCGAAGACGAGCTTTATAGCACTCGACTATTCCGGCACACTATGCTGTGCTATCTCTGCTATGCTAACGCGCCTAATGGCCGCGAGATCGAACAGGAGTCGCCGCCTGGCGGCTGCTGGCCGAAGCGCGCATATAGTGTGGATCGCAAGCGGTGTCGCCTGCTATCCGCGTCGTGTTCGCATTCGCTCGTACTTCATGGACGTCCTCACAGGGCGGTTTGTGCCGTTATGTGTTGTAGATGCTGCCATCTAGCACAAGCCAGGCAAAGCTACTGACCGCGTGTGCTCGTGGTGCGTGTGGTGCGTGGCAGGGCTCCTAGGCTAGAATGCGGTTTTGGAATAAACCTGTGTCCACGTAACCCAGCCTCCTGTGTTCTCGCTCGTCCCTGACGACTTGCAGCATGGTATCAAAAGTTCAGTAAATGAAAAAAAAAACACGCATCTTTCTTCATTTTGAACACACACACACAAAAAAAACGAAACACATCCGATCCCGGTCAGCGGTCATTTATTCACGATAAACTTGTTTTCCTCTACACTCATATGAGGTAAGGCGTATATACATACTTGCTATATCAAAAACACTGCGCACCTGAGTTGGACATTTAGTTGTACTGATTCAATTGCGACAGTGTGCCGTTGCATGCCGTTGTTACCAAAACCACCGGTACACTTGCTACGGCACCAACACGGAGACCCCACAGGAATCGAATTTTCCCGTCCAAGTTTCGGCGGTGAGCGCTTGCTTGGGGACACATGCATTGCTGTACGTGACGTTTGGCTCATTTGGGGTAGCTTCAAAATGCGCTGCCCACGTTTGCTTCAAGCTACCGGTCAAGCTAGGCCGGGAGCTCCGTGAATTCTGCACTGGCCGTGTTTTCTTGCTCTGCGTAGTTGCCGCAGCCGCCGCAGGGTGCCGTTGCTTGCCGGGTGGCGCGCTCGTCGCCCTCCCGGAAGTGCGCGAAGAAATTTAAGAAAAAGAAAGGAAATACTCAGGGCCATGACGTGCGCAGACGCAGATGGCCCTTTGTCATCCCCCCTCCCCCCAGTCTTCCCTTTGCTGCTTCTAGTGGGCGCCGCCATATTGCCTAGCGACCAGAGACGGTCTGGCAGCCCACTAGCTTGTGCAAAGCTCGGTATTTGTCTGTTGCGTTCTGGCGCGCTGAGGTTTCTATAAAGCGACGAAGTATAGGTGGGATATGAGTCTATCAGACGCACTGAAAAGGTTTGATAAGTTAAAAGTCATTGATTGAATTATATCGTGGTGCGAACGTGCCGCAAGAGGGCGCTGTCACATATTTTCGGCACTGTCTTTCTGTTGGAGAACAATGTAAATAATTCGACGGATCCTATTAAGCCAAGCAAGTTCTGGAATCTCCAAGGCATTTAAATGAAAAAAAGTGCTTACTATTATTTTAGCTTTTTTTTTTTTCGTTCACGAGTTGGTTATGTTGTCGGACCGGCTCCCGCTCTAACCTGCGGTGGTGCGTGGCGATGACGGTATCTCAGTAAAACTGCAGCCAGTTGGTAATAATTCATGTTAGTTTTTTAATTTTTTTGTTAAGGTCGACAGAGGGGCGTCGTTCTGTACAGTTTTACGCGTTAAGTTTGTTGAAATTAACTAGAGGGCACTCTGGCGCTACGATCGTTCAGCGACCATGGGAATGATTTGTAGTACACGGATTTGCAGTACACAAAAGACAGGGACACGCAGAAAGAAGGCAGAAGAAACAAGGGTTTATCTCACAACTTGTTTTTTTTTAAACGACTGGACATATAAGCACATATAATAATCACATACATGGGCGGAGCATGCAAGTCATGCGGCATGTAGGCAGAATCCAACAAGTTAAAACAAAATTCAAACAAGACATTTTTTTTTTATCGGTAAGCGCCATCGATGATGGACTGCTGCCCTTTTTCCCACACTCACTTATATGGAACGCGCATGTTGACGGCGATGGAATAGTTCTATAAAACCATAGATTTTCATGTAAATACATTATAGGGAGCTACTGTCTGGCGCTACTGTCTGTGGGTGCTGCAACGGGCAGCGCTTTGGTGAACACTGGAATCATGGATATATAAGACGCAGATTTGTCTAATCTCCGTTCTTTCTGTTCCGTTTGGCTTAGCGTGGCCTTCGCGAAACGACAGTCGGCAAAGGTGTAGCAGTTACGATTCGCCACCGTAACCTTTATTGTTATACGTTATTACGCACCGCCTATAAAAAACGAAGACTTAGGAAACGTAGGACTACACGAACGCACGCGCAAAGTGAGTTCTCGCGCTTGTGTTCGTGTAGTTCTTCGTCTCAAAAATCTTCGTCTTTTAGGCGGTGCGCAATAACGTAACGATGAATGGCTACCAACTCACCCAAGCAAGTACCCTAATAGCTTGACCTTTAGGCTACAGCCAATTCAAATCGGGTCACGAAGTTTGAAACGGTCCGTTATCTTATTCGAAGCAAAACCAAAACAAAACATAACGATAAACAAAGCCACGTTTGCGTTAAAAGCCCGCAAGCACGAAGACTATAGGCACATCCGTGTACTATATACAAATCATTCCCATGGTCGCTGAACGATCGTAGCGCCACAGCGCCCTCTAGTTGATTTCAACAAACTCAACGCGTAAAACTATACAGAGCGACGCCCCTCTGTCGACCTTAATTAGTTCTCTCCACCTCCACTCTTTCCGGACGGCGGAAGGATCGCTTGCAACGCGTCGCTGCGTGCGCGTCTATGCAAACTGATACACCTCGAACGCGGCGTCGCGTATATACGATGTCTGAAGGCTGCGGTGTGTTTTGCGTCGCCGCGACACACTTCGCACTGGCAGTAGTGGCGCGGCCGCACTGGCGAGAGTCTCGGCGACGTCACGTGACAGAAAGGTCGTGCATAGTGTTGGGGCTTATTTTGCGCCCGCTTGTCTCAATAGGTTGAAACAGGGAAAACGCGTCCAACAATTCATGCAATCGGGAAAGCACGCTTTAAGGTGGCAGGTGCCACTGTCGCTATGCTGCGGGTAGTTCCGCTGAAGACACCAGAGGGCGCCACCAAGTCAGGACTACAGGGACATAGAAGTGTGGCTGCTTGGGCTAGTTGGTATGTCTAGTGTGGCGCTCGTGTCTTTCGTGTCCTTCTTGTCTCTGTGTCGTCGTTTTGTCCTCGCGCTATAACTATCGTCGTACAGGGACAACGTTTCGGGGGTGAAACCAAGTGAAACTACTACACCTGTGCCGACGCTGCTCCTGTCCCCTCCGTCGTCACGTCACATTGAACGTCTGTTAACAGAGACAGATAATGTAATGGCCTTCCGTAATTACTCTGATTCTAGCAACACTGATTGGGATTCCGTATTGTTGGCTCGCGCCAGCTTGGTTTAGGGACGTAAAACCTCAGGTATTATTACATTATTCACAATCCTTACTTCCTTTACAACCCGTATCTTTTTCTTTACCCGTCCTCATCCTGCAAATGATTGCTCCGCAAAGGAAGCAAATCTTAATCATACCATGTGGGGGTGCCCTGAGCACCCCTTGCTCGTCCTTTCGAAAAGTATTAGGTAATGATAAGCAGCGGGAAGCTGCGCAAGGCAGCCTCCCGCTGCTTATCATTATTGAATAATTTTTATTAAATAATACTGATGATCGATGTATACTGCGCGGTCTTCTTGTCTGCTCGTTGTCCGTGTTCTCATCGCATCGATCGTGAGTGGCCGACTAATCCGATCGCCCACTTTAATGAATACTCATTACTTAATGGATGGACGCGAAACTTTATTATAAATCCCGAGGTGCGCGACTCAACGCGCAGCGGGATGCTCTAGGGAGTCTTCATGTGCGCGCGTCTCCGTGTTTCAGTGTGGTGACAACTTCGATCATGGTTGCTTACCACTGGCTAAAACGGCCGCCATACTTGACGGGCCGCCATGTTGGTTCCAGCATTTTCCGTCACTTCGGACAAGTAGGGAACCGGAACATTCTCACACCCCGTCTCCAGATGCTCGTGCATTGCGGAACACAGCACCCAGGCATCCTCACTCCAAGGCCCTCGTAATATATCATTTAGTGCGAGGATGGTGTCACAGCGGGTGCTAGATCCAGAGCGATGTGGTAGACGCAGCCCATACCACAGCTTGCACACCCGCGCTGGTGGAGTGCGAAGGCGTAGAAACGCTTGGCCGCGAGAACCAACATGGCGCTTGTTGCCATGGAAACCGGTACTGGCAACATTGTGTTCTAGCGGGCGGCGGCAAGTGGTGGGTCAAAGGCTGACACCACCCTAAAACACGTAGACGCGCGCACATGAAGGCTCCCTAGGCTGCTCCCACGTTGGGAAAGTGAGGCCAAGCCCGACCGCCGCATCGTGGGCCCTCTGGACAGCCCACACTTGATCACAGACATCGGGGCTCCAGATTGCGATAGCCACTTCTCTTCATTGGACTGCTCCGTGCCCCGTGACGAGGGCACTTAATATGAATTAATGCTTTTTTTACTGCCTTGCGGAGCTTAATTAGTGCTCCTCACCCTGGGCTGGACAGATACGGTAGCGGAGGGCCACCACGTGAAGCAACCTCCACCATCTTTATCCCTTTGCCCATTTCCTTTCCAAAGAAAAGAAATGTACATATGCAGTTTTTACCTACCTATCCTACTCAACAGATGTTCTCGGCGACGACGATATAGCGCGATTTGAATCCGGCACACCGGAGGAGTCTGAAGATGCGAACGGTCTAAACATTGTCTAAACTCTCGTGCTCATAGCAAGTCAGGTGACAGACGGCCGTCGACCTTCTCAGCCGGTTCGCTGATGCACACGAGGGCGCTTTAATTTCATTGATCAGCTATACGACAATTGCGAGCACCCGCTGCTTTAAGAAGCCTCGAGCTTTGTCACCAGGCTCATTCGGTTTTGTGAAGTTTCCGATCTAACGAAATGGTTCGCGAGTCCCGGTGACTCCGTTAAATCGAGGTTCAACTGTGTAAGGAAGAACAAAAGTAAAACGTTCGTTGGTCTGGCACGATATATATATTGACTAACGTTTCGTCTGTTGGACTAGACTTTGTGAAAGTCATATACTTACAAGTACGTCGTAGTGGGTTTCCTTTCAACACGATTGAATGAGATAGTATATTTTCGCGGAAGTTATCGATAGCAAGAATGACGACATAAGACGTCACACATAGTCGGCCTAGATTCACCCGCACAAATTTCACACGTGGCAGTGAAGTTAGGTTGCAAACAGTTAAGGCATATTGATAACGCAGTTGATGCGGCACTACAAACTGGCTATATCGCACTATCATTTTATTTTTTTGTATTACACGTCACTTGAAAGGAAAATAAATAAGATATACCATGACTACGCTTTATCTGTAATCCTTTACCGCTGGAACGTAATCACATTCTAGGATTATACTGCAACGTGACAGTTTGAGATGGCGAGCAAAACTAAGCACGCAGTACTATTTCGTATATCGTGTCCCCCCCGACCGTGGTGTCGGCGACACGTCTAGAACGTGTTCCTTTCAGCGTTCCATCATCCGGAGTAAGAACTGTTCTAAAACTTCATCAGGCACCGCAGCCACGGCTCTCCTGTCACAAACAGTCGCCACCATAACATTTAGTTTATAGCGTATAGTCGGTATACATCCGCAACGTGCTCTGCGTACGCATCGTCTGGGGCGTTTACCGCGTGCAGCATCCGAAAGTTGAACTGCAGATGAACGTCAACAGCTTTGAATGTTCTTTCGCGCCGCATAGTGGCGAAGACATAGCCGATGTTGATCGATGGAACGCACAAGTCAAGGCAGACAAGTTGAGCTTGCTTATGTGATTCTTAAAAGAGAAAAGAAGGTAAAAGCGAGCCCCGTAACTGTCTGCATCAGAGTGCGACACCTCAACAGTAGCTCACGAGAGATGGGGGTAGAGAGGGATTAAAAGGATGGGATTAAAAGGTATAGAGATAGAGAGAGGGGGAAAGAGAGAGCGTGGCGCAGGGGCAGTGACACCCAGAAGCAAGAGAGAGAGAGAGAGAAACAACTCTATTGACGGCATAGCAAGGTCGGTAAGCTTAATTTGCCGGTGGTTCGAAGGGTGGTGGCCAAAAGCTTGCCACGACCGTTTCGGCCCAGTTAACCACTTTTTCCTGAAGACGGTAGTCAGCTGACGACAGGAGCGACTCCCACGCCTCGTGGGAGGAAGGTGGCACTATTGTTCTTGATCGGGGGTTACCCTCGCATTCCCAAAGAATGTGATTTCGGGTAGCTTTCACGCGGCTGCAATGTCGGCAGTTTGGTGTAATCTCTTCTGGATAAATTTTAGACAGCTGATGAGGGCTGGGCAAAGAATCTGTTTGGATTTGCCTCGAGATCGTGGCCTGTTTCCTTGACATATCTGCATGCGGGGCCGCGTATGTCTTGCGGTTCTCTCGGTAATAAGCTGTAATTTCGTTATACGTGATCCCTTCCTCCGGCAAGGAGAAGATAGGAAAGATGGACACGATAGCAGGACTCCGACGACGGGGCACCACTCGGCGAGAGCTCTTGTCGGCGTCAGGAGATGGCGTAGGGCGAGCCAGTCGGCCAGAGCTGCGATGTCGTCGGAGATCGCGGGGCACAACCGGTCGGCACGAAATCCAGAGAGCGAGTTGACAAGTCGAGCTTTTCCAACGGCGAGTAGTGGTTCGGGTAGCTTGGACTATAGGTGAACTGGCAAGTACGATTGCTATACTTGCGAACTTAAAGCTTCTCTCATTAAACGGCAATGTCCACAGACTTTATTCGATGACGCAGTTAGGTCGAACAAATAAATTGAATATAGTGGAAATTATGAGCGAGAAACGTTTGCCCCCCAAAAAAAACAACGGAACAGCACCGACCTTGTTCTAACGCACTCAGCATCAACACCAAAGATGCATATATTAAAACGTCACTATGGTATCCTTGCCCAAAGTGAACATGTCGAGTTTGTTGTTTTTTTTTTCGGAACCATCGGTCTCGCTTTGGGTACCGATGTTCGGACAATCTCCGTGATTTATTGACCTAATAAAAACTAAATGAGCACAAAATAACTGGCTGCTCATGTTGCAATTTTTTTCCTCGATGTGGCGTGTAACATAACAATACACACTTGTCATATCACATTTCGAGAGCAATCTATCGTGACTGTGTGTAACCTGACTTCAATTCCACACGCCGACTTCCTGTGACCGCTAATTTATGCTGTCATTCTTGCTATCGATAACTTCCCAGCCGTCTTATTAACTGTCTTATTAGCACGGTCTTATTTAAGCGTGCTCATAAAGGAACCCACCGCGGTGTGTACGTCGTTCTTGCTTTCTTTCTTATTCTATCGGCGTACGCGTGATTCCTTTGCCACATACATACATACATACATACATACATACATACATACATACATACATACATACATACATACATACATACATACATCATCATCATCATCATCATCATCATCATCAGCCCGACTACGTCCACTGCAGGACAAAGGCCTCTCCGATGTTCCGCCAGTTAACCCGGTCCTGTGCTTGCTGCTGCCAATTTGTACCTGCAAACTTTCTAATCTCATCTGCCAACCTAACCTTCTGTCTCCCTCTAACCCCCTTGCCTTCTCTGGGAATCCGGTTCATCATCATCATCATCATCAGCCTGACTACGTCCACTGCAGGACAAAGGCCTCTCCCATGTTCCGCCAGTTAACCCGGTCCTGTGCTTGCTGCTGCCAATTTATACCCGCAAACTTCTTAATCTCGTCTGCCCACCTAACCTTCTGTCTCCCCCTAACCCGCTTCCCTTCTCTGGGAATCCAGTTAGTTACCCTTAATAACCAGCGGTTATCCTGTCTACGCGCTACATTCCCGGCCCATGTCCATTTCCTCTTCTTTATTTCAACTATGATATCCTTAACCCCCGTTTGTCCCCTAATCCACTCTGCTCTCTTCTTGTCTCTTAAGGTTACACCTACCATTTTTCTTTCCATTGCTCGCTGCGTCGTCCTCAATTTAAGCTGAACCCTCTTTGTAAGTCTCTAGGTTTTTGCTCCGTAGCTAAGTACCGGCAAGATACAGCTGTTATATACCTTCCTCTTGAGGGATAGTGGCAATCTACCTGTCATAATTTGAGAGTGCTTGCCGAATGTACTCCACCCCATTCTTATTCTAGTTACTTCAATCCCGTGGTTAGCATCTGCGGTTATTACCTGCCCTAAGTAGACATAGTCTTTTACAACTTCAAGTGCACTATTACCTATCTCGAAGCGCTGCTCCTTTCCGAGGTTGCTGTACATTACTTTCGTTTTCTGCAGATTAATTTTAAGACCCACCTTTCTGCTCTACTTGTCTAACTCCGTAATCATGAGTTGCAATTCGTCCCCTGAGTTACTCAGCAATGCAATGTCATCGGCGAAGCGCAGGTTACTAAGGTATTCTCCATTAACTCTTATCCCTAACTGTTCCCATTTTAGGCTTCTGAAAACCTCCTGTAAGCACGCGGTAAATAGCATTGGGGAGATTGTGTCTCCCTGCCTTACACCCTTCTTGATTGGTATTCTGTTGCTTTCTTTATTAAGCACTATGGTAGCAGTTGATCCCCTGTAGATTTCTTCCAGAATGTTTATATATGCTTCATCTACGCCCTGATTCCGCAGTGTCTGCATGACGGCTGATATTTCTACTGAATCAAACGCCTTCTCGTAATCTATGAAGGCTATGTATAGTGGCTGGTTATACTCTGAGCATTTCTCTATTACCTGATTGATAGTATGAATGTGGTCAATTCTTGAGTAGCCTGTTCGAAATCCTGCTTGTTCCTTTGGTTGATTGAATTCTAATGTTTTCTTTACTCTGTTAGCAATTACCTTTGTAAATAGCTTGTATACTACAGAGAGCAAGCTGATCGGCCTGTAATTCTTCAAGTCCTTGTCATCTCCTTTCTTATGTATTAAGATGATGTTAGCGTTCTTCCAAGACTCTGGTACTCTTCCCGTCAGGAGACACCTCGTAAACAGGGTGGCTAGTTTTTCTAACACAATCTGTGCTCCATCTTTCAGCAGATCTGATGTTACCTGATCCTCACCAGCAGCTTTGCCTCTTTGCATGCTCTCCAAAGCTTTCCTGACTTCTTCTGTCGTTGCTGGTGGGGTGTCATCTGGGTTACTGCTAGTTCTTATAGTATTAAGGTCGTGGTTGTCCCGGCTACTGTGCAGATCTCTGTAAAACTCCTCCGCTATTTTAACTATCCTATCCATATTGGTAGTTATTTTGCCTTCTTTGTCCCTTAGTGCATACATCCGATTTTTGCCTATCCCAAGTTTCCTCTTCACTGCTTTGACGCTTCCTCCGTTTTTCAGAACGTGTTCAATTCTCTCCATGTTGTACCTTCTTACATCGGATGCCATGCATACATACATACATACATACATACATACATACATACATACATACTACATACATACATACATACATACATACATACTACATACATACATACACATACATACATACATACACATACATACATACATACACATACATACATACATACATACATACATACATACATACACATACATACATACATACATACATACATACATACATACATACATACATACATACATACATACATACATACATGGTTCGAACCCGGCACCAACGCCTCCTCATGGCGCTATTGCGAGAGAAATGCACAAAAATATAGTCAGCATTCACTAGAAAACAAAACCGATATGACTGGGCACGCTTATGTACAGAAGGAGAAACCTACAAACGTACCGATCAGAAATTTTTAAAAGAAAGAGGTTATCTATAACTCAAACATGTTGTTACAAAATTTAATAAACAATCACAGGTCATTAGAACAAATGTGTACACGAATACAAGACATATAAAGTCACAAAATTTTAAGAATCAACGGGGACATCACTTTTGTCTGTAAGGAGTTCTTTTGTTATTTTTAATGAACTAACCGATGTTCCATCCTGCAATCTACATCACAGCTACATCACATATTAAAACGTCACTATAGTATCCTTGCCCAAAATCAACATGTCGAGTTTTTTTTTTTTTGGAACCATCAGTCTCGCTTTGGGTTAATAAATCCGACAATCTCCGAGATTTATTAACCTAATAAAAACTATGTGATCACAAAATGCCTGGCTGTTCACGTTGCATTTTATTTCCTCCATGTGACGTGTAACATAACAATACACACCTGTCATATCAAATTTCGCAGCTATCTATCCTGACTGTGTGTAACTGGACTTCACATCCACACGTCGACTTCCTGTACCGCTAATATAGATGTCATTCTTGTTATCGATAACTTCCCAGCCATCTTATTACCTGTCTTATTTGAGCGTGCTCATAATGGAACCCACCGCGGAGTACTTGTAACCTTGACATCGAGGAGACGAAACGTTAGTGAATATACCGCGCCAACCAAACGTGCGTCGTTCTTGTTTTCTTTCTTATTCTATCGGTTCTGCGTGATTCCTTTTCCACACACACACACACACACACACACACACACACACACACACACACACACACACACACACACACACACACACACACACACACACACACACACACACACACACGCACGCACACACACGCACACACACACACGCGCGCGCGCGCACGCACACGCGCACGCACGCGCACACACGCACATACATACATACATACATACATACATACATACATACATACATACATACATACATACATACATACATACATACATACATACTGAGTTCGAACCCGGCACCAACGCCTCCTCATGGCGGATGGCCCTTCTGCCGGCTGGTCAAACCAGTTCCAGACACCACAGCGTCATGCTGAAGTAATCGACAAGTATACCGGCGCGATCAACTTAATTTTTTTTATCTCAGTAAAAAAACGAAGTTTTTTGGCTGCCATGACTCCTCCGATGTAACGGAAAGTGATGTTTTCTGGTCACGTGCGCGTGACGATGTCTCATAACCATGCCATCGTCACTTCATAATCGCGTCGTGCTTGTCGCTCCTAAAACACCAGAAAACTTGAGTTTGAAGACGAATCCAAACCAAACTGCTCGTGCGCTGATGCAGCACAGCCAACTCCACCCGACTCGTGTCAGCGATTGGGCAACGTACCGAGAGCACGCAACCCCTGAAAGGTCACGTGGGTAAATATTGCTCTGTCTACGCTTACAACCGACTGCTCGCGGTCGCTGAACCCATTCGACAATGGGCCTTCAGCTAAGCCTTCGAAAGCTTTCTTAAGCCCCCAGTAATCCTCTAAGTAAGCTTACGCCGGGGGCTTAGCCGAGGTGCGAGTCGCGCGTTCAGAGGAAGCGTGCAACTTCTATTATTGGCCACGGGCTGCGAGACGACCGTGAACTTCCGTGATCCTCCAGTAAACTGTCTCGATCGGGCCCTGTCTCTCTCTCTCCTATATAAGTAATGTTCACGCTCTCCATCTGCTCTGGCTTTCGTTTTACCGAGGCCTCGTTTTATGTCTGGTTGCGCAATCGCACTCCGGTGTTGTATCAGATCAGTCACTCAGTTAATAGGGCAGACCGGTACTGAATGGCGTCATCCCTCTCTTACGCGATGTGCATGTAAACAGAGACAAAGTATGTGTGCTCTTGAAGCGAAGCCGAAACTTGCGGCCACAGCTGGTTGCAGACGTCGCTGCCCAAGCCGATGTGCCGCTCGATAAACTCCCGCCGAAAGCGGGCCCCGGCGAACGCGTTCCCGCCATTGCCACGTTGTCGCTGCTCTGCCGACAACGCCGCTTACTCGGTTCGCCGTTGTCGCTTGCATTCGGCTCGAAAGGATGCCGGATCCTCGGTGCGCACTAGCTGCTTGCGTTTCGTCAGCCGGGCCCTGTTCTTGTTCCCCAGACTGCTGCATCGGCCTGACGAACGTGAATTCTCACACGAATCGGCTGTTGGCGCTTTTATTGGAAAGCTGTCTGCTATTCTGGTGTTTGTTTGTAAGTTGAAACTGCTGTGCGCGGACTCTGCGGCACGTCTGCGAATGAGATGGACGCAGCGTTGCCACGACAAAAAAAAAGAAATCGAAGCAGATTTTTTTCATGGGATATCAGCAGAAATCTGTAGATCATAATTGTAGTCTTTGGGGTTAGTTCTTGCATCGCACATTCAACACTGATATAAGTAATCTACTGTAGGGTACTATAGCTTTCATGAAGTGGTAAAAATAATGACTCCGAGATTACTGGTGTCCCCGAAGGTTTCAACCTAGCACAATCCAATACGTATTAAATATGCAAAGGTTTCTGATGGCGCATTGAAGCTTGAGTGTTTCATGCGTGAAAATAGATACATTCTGAAGGAAGACGGGATGATTAAGAGTTTAGCAGTGTCATTAGCTAGTAGGGGCGGGCATAGGGTATTACCGAGGAAAGATCAGTTCATAGAGTGCACGTTGAGCAATGGAGGGCCCTAGCGAATCCTATTCTTGGAGGTACACAATAACACGAATAAAATTAAACGGGGACGAGGTGGTTCTGTGCATCTTAATCCGCTCTCTTGATCTTCACCCTCAAGTGTTTTAGTGTGCCTCGATTCAGATGCACGTGAAAGAGCCCCAAGTCGTCGAAAATTCTGGAGCCCTCCACTACGGCGTCTTTCATATTTATGTCGTTGTTTTGCGATGTTAGAATTATTCCATTTTGACATTTTAATCTCTGATTACTTGTATTGCGTCTTTGCGCGCTATTTCCCTTGGAAGTATCTACCACGTATCCAATGTCCCCATCTTGTCGAAACGTTTTCCCATTGAAAACTTTTTGTGCCTAGAATTATTTTCTCCCTGTACGTGCACTCACCCCTCCGCATTTCAAGGAGAGTGTCTCGGAGCCATAGAGAGTTTTCAAAAAGCGCTGTCACACCTGCGAGCAAGTTCTCTTGGGGGAGTGTAGCATGCAAAAAAAAAAAATGTTCCGGTAGTCTAGCTGCGGTCGAGAGTTCCTTGTCTGCAAACTTCGTTCGCCCACACATGTGCAGTGAAATTCTTGCGAAACATTGAAGCGATTGATGCCAAAAAAAAAAAAAAAACCTTTGGGTGGCTTTCCTGCAAGAATACTTCACACACGCAAACGTAGGCTCGTCAGTGCTCTAAGCTTGCTTAGCGCGTGTTCCCTCCTCCACATTCCAGCGAAGCTAGCGCAACGAAAGGGAGAGAGAGACGTCAAAAAGGAAAGGCATGGACCAGCTTTGGTGGAAATAAATGTTTTTTTTTTTCTTCTAATATTCTGTCGTGCAAACTGTTCGTTTGGAAAATATGCTCGCCCCCGCATTCCAGCAATTATTTTGCTGTGTCATTTGGGCGATCTGATCATTTCCCTCTTCTTTTGTGCGTAACCAAATGGCACCACGTCAAATAACTGGACGGTGAAAAAGTGCCACCTTTTGCGATCACTTCTCTACAAAATACAGAACGTCGGTAGATTCGGTCACTTTATCACTCAGTACGCAGGTAACTTGAAAAGCCAGTACACATACTGATAAGTCAGCAACCGTGGCAACACTGGATGCACGAAGTCGCTGACGGCGCAGCCAATGGCACACGCGCTCGGGTGCGACGTAGAGAACGATGTAACTGAAGGCGTAGCCAATAGAGACCGTTATCGTTTCTCGTGGCGAACGGTTTTGTTTTTTTTTCGTTTCGCCGACAGCCACATACTGCTTTCGTCGTAAAAAAATTGCTTATTTATTTATTTTATTTATTTTGTTACCTTCAATCACCGAAGCATTAAGGGGGGGGGGGGGTTACAACATGAAAAATACAAAGCAGCAGAACAAAACGTGCTATATGTGAGCAAGACTAAAGCAAAATAACATCTCTATTCAGCGAAACGGAACAAAAGTGAAACGTAGGAAAAGGAAATAGAAATAAAGGAACCACAAAACGAAAACAGTGAATGTCGTAGAGTTCTACAATACTAGCAAAACAATTTAAAATTAAAGGAAGTGACACAAATAAAAAAAATCAAGAACCTGCTGGAGAACGGCGCCATCTTGACACGTGTAGACAGAAAGTCGTGGGGAGGGGAAATGGATGGGATGTTTAGGGAGAGCTATCGGGAAGTACGTGAGCTCATAAATAGTGACTAAAGAGGGAGTGATAAGAGATGGAAACGATGTCACCTGGTAGACGATTCCAGTCGTTTGATGTGACCGGTATGAAGGAGCAAGAAAATGTGTTTGTGTAGCAGCAAGTCCCTTTTTAACCTCATGTTTCTGGTCTATGCGAGAGGAATGATATGTGGGAGGCATAATGAGCTCACTACGCAGTACTGGATGATGGTACGTCTTCTTGAAAAGGCAAAGGCGGAAGTACTTCCGACGTAGTGATAAAGGTGGCAGTGACAAATGGTGTTTCATTGCTGTTACGCTTCATTTACGGTGATAACCCGATAGAATAAAACGTGCGGCGTTATCTTGAATAAGCTCAAGATACCTGATCAGGTTTTGGTGGTAAGGGTTCCATATTGCAGCGGCGTATTCCAATTTCGAGCGCACAAGAGACTTATAAAGAAACATCTTGATGTAAAGTGGGGCTTTGCTGAAATTACGACGTATGTATCCCAATGTACGGTTGGCATTGTTCGTGATGACGTTAATATGAGCATTCCATGTTAGATTGAAAAAAAAAAAATGGTAACGCCTAAGTACCGGTATGACGATACTTGGTCAAGAGAAACATCACCCAGTTTGTATGGTAAGGAGCTGTTGAGCTTGCGGGAGACTGTCATTAGCTTGCATTTGTTGGGATTTAATTCCATGAGCCATTTAGTGCACCACGTCATAATGTTATTTAGGTCTGTCTGAAAGATGTTCTTATCATCATCGGTACGTATTTCCCTCGAAGCACACAGTCGTCGGCATACAAATGAACGGATGAAGACACGCTGTTAAGTAGGTCATTAATACATATTAAAAACAGAAGTGGCCCCAAAACTGAGCGCTGTGGTACACCCAATGTAACGCTTATTTTCGGTGAGTCATGACTGTAATAGTGACTTACTGAAGACGATTTGTTAGAAAGTAGTCGAGCCATGCCAATACATTAGAGTCAAGGTTGAGAGAGTATTGATACGTTCGGGTCGAACTTCAGAAAGGCTGCTTCTTCACCTGGTCATTCGCCCTGATCATTCGACTGCCGACACAAAGGTCGCACGATCGAATCGCGGCTACTGCATTTTGATGGAGGTCAAATGCTATAGGGGTAGATACATGTTAAAAGCAACAAATGATCTAAAATTCCGGAGCCATCCACTGCGGCGTCTTTCACAATCATAAGGCGATTTTGGGACGTAAATTCTCAATGTTTAATACGATTGTTAGACGTTCTTCAATCGAAATGTCGAGGCCGTCTGTGTGTTTCCGATGGTGCTACGTTTCCTGCCTGCTGGCTGAAAGTCATCTAATCACGACTGCCATTGCATTAGCAACGTCTTTCTGCTGTTTTGTTTCCTCGTCGAACTTCTTTCTCTTTTCTTTTGTTCCATAACAACGATTCCCGCCTCATTTCATTCGCACAGTGCGCGCTACATGCCTGTGTAACGTTGCGGGGGTAACGTTGCAGTGCAAGGATGGAGGGAAAGAAAATGTGCGCGTGTATAGAGCGCGTAGGGGGGCACTTCAATTATGAGAACGTTGCCCGTCGTGCGTGCTGCGCACGCACACACACACACACACACACACACACACACACACACACACACACACACACACACACACCACACACACACACGCACACACACACACGCACACACACACACGCACACACACACACACACACACACACACACACACACACGCACGCACGCACACGCGCGCACACGAGGATTTGGCCACGCACTTTCGCGCTGCTCTTAGGTGTAGAAATGCGGTACTGTATAGTTTATCTGTAATGTTGTGAGTTTTAGTTCTGCTTAGAATGTCCTTTCAATTTACTGTCGGGGTCCCACTACAGAGATTTGGATCGGATAAACGTCAGTGAAATATTTCGCGCGAGCGAAGTCTGACACTTTGGTACATAAACTGTCTTAATAATAAAAAGAAAATAAAATGGAATAGTACGACAGTGATAAAACGGAGAAGCAGTGCGCGATTTCGACTTGGGGCAATATTTGTGCAGGGAGACCCACGTGCTTAGAAATCTAAGCACACGAGGGAGCCGAGATGTTGAATGTTGAACATTCAAAATTGCATTATTGTCGTATGATTTCACGCAAAACATTATCGTTTTATTATTATTATCTTGAGGGTTTGTGTGGCGCTGTTATAAATTGACGAAAGGCAGGAGACATTTGTTTGAAGAAAAAAAAAAAGCCTATATATTTCCTACGAGCTGCAGTCAACGCATTTCATTCGATGACACGCGGATCAGACCACTTTCGGCTGACCATTCACAACGAACCGCCGCTGTGTGAGCCGCCAACATTATATCCAGAACTGCTGATACAGTGCTGTCACCTATAAAGTCCAACCACGGGGTCGTATTATGCATGCCGACAAAACGTGACGACAAACTATAGTGCAAGCGCGCAGACTCTTCAGACTTCTTCCTCCACAAATTTCGTTGGCGTTGTTTCACTGTGGTTTCTGCCCACTCACGGATTCACAGCCCGCCACATCGTCCCACCACCTAGTCATGTATGCTTACAGCTTCGCCGTTTTACTGACAGTTGTCTCTCTTGCACACTGATGGCTAAAAAGATGACGAGACCTGTCAAGCAGTTCTGCGACGCTGGTTGCCCTTTGCCACTCCACGTAACTCGAAAATAAATTGAGTTGAAGGGAGAAATGAGAAATAGCCCTCGCGGAACGCATCGAAATGACAAAGGGGTTGGTTGGCGCAGCGATCGGGAACCTGGAGATGAACGGGGCATTGAGTACGTGACGGGAGAACGGGCCAGACAGCCAACACACCGAAGAGAGACACAAAGACAATAAACGAAAGGATGCACGCGGTGGCGGGAGTGCTGCGCGGAGGATGTTTTTGACCTCCCGCCGCGTTTGTACGGGCACACGTGCGGTAAGGTCGACTGCGGCGAGAAATGAAGACAAACCCAGCAATACCAGACAGGCTCTGCGAGCAAGGTCGCTGGCATGTGTGTGTGTGTGTGTGTGTGTGTGTGTGTGTGTGTGTGTGTGTGTGTGTGTGTGTGTGTGTGTGTGTGTGTGTGTGTGTGTGAGAGAGTTCGTGTGTGTGTGCGCGTGCGCGTGTGTGCGTGTGTGTGTGCGCGCGCGCGCGTGTGTGTGTGCGTGTGTGTGTGTGCGTGCGTGTGTGTGCGTGTGTGTGCGTGTGTGTGTGTGTGCGTGCGCGTGTGTGCGTGCGCGTGTGTGCGTGTGTGTGTGTGCGTGTGTGTGTGTGCGCGCGCGTGAGTGTGTGTGTGAGAGAGTCCGTGTGTGTGTGTGTGTGTGCGTGCGCGTGTGTGCGTGTGTGTGCGTGTGTGTGTGTGTGCGTGCGCGCGCGTGCGCGCGCGCGCGTGTGTGTGTGTGTGTGTTTGTGTGTGTTTGTGTGTGTTTAAGACACCGAAGTTCTCGAACAACCAGAAAGCGACACGCACTCTTAAATGATGCTGGCGAACGGAGGGCGTACCGCGACAATACACAGCACTCTCGAAAGTTGCACTCACCGGTCTTATTACATGTGCAGTCGATCAAGGCCAAATGGTTCTGTACATCGAGTTAGGCATACGTGCAATCATTTAAACTTGCTCTAACATGACGGAACGAACCCCCTATGAGGACGTTCATGACGTACACGCGCGCATGCAAACACGACGTGGCTAGCAGACGACACAGGGCGCAATCTTTGCGCTCATGGCCTCCGAGATGGCAGGCGCGCGGCGTGTATCTCGTAGGCCATGTCCGCACTAGGCGCGCTTCAGCCAGTATCCACCAGGGGGCGACTCTGCTCGCTCTGCCGATTCAAGCTGCAGCTTGAATAACTGCCCGTAAATTTATTTTGGTATTCTTAATATCCTTGAAGACGACGTTACCAGACGCAGAGGTTGAAGCACATATATCTTAAATAGTTTTAGAGAAATGAAAAGCTACAACAGAAGACACTTCTATAGATCCCAGCTGGAGGGGGTAAACTCAAGGGGCAGGGGGGAACGTTTCGGCCGCGCTGGTTAATAATTTGCAACGAATGGTGCGGATATATTTATTTATTAGTTTAGTTAGTTGATTATTAGTTATGAATATTAGAAATACATCAGATATACGTTATTGAAACACTAGGATAGCGAACGTCTTGTATTCTTTCTTTAGTCCCTGTCTTATCAGCGCTATTGCTTCATTGGAGGTATATAAGTTTAACATGAAGGCGGAGAATGAGAACGTACGCTAGAGGTATGTTTTTAACTGGTATTCACTTTAATCTATTAACTATAATTAACTTATTATTTTTTTCAAGGTCGGCCAACTCTTAGGAAATGTAGAGAGGCATACCTTAAATGAAGCCTTGTCATTTCACCATGCGCTGTTTTTTCTCGTATTGCTCTTTCAATACATGTAGAAGCAGGGGCGTAGCCAGGGGCCAGCATACCGGGCCCGTGCTCCACCCGATTTTTTTTTCTTTTTCGACATAGCATAGAGAGCAAAAAACTACCATTTCAAGGGGGGGGGGGTGCCCCTCTTAAAATTAAGTATAGGTAACTCCTCACCCCCGAAGGAAATTTCTGGCTACGCACCTGTGTCGAAGAGGTCGAAGGGATGGTGTTTCTGTATAATTGACTAATGAAAGCGTAAACATTAAAGAAAGAAAAGTACAGGGAACATTATAAGTGGCTTCATATCAGTACCACAATGATAATAATTATCGGAAATTAACTCCCGAAACCGCCATATGATAATGAGAGACGCCGTAGTGGAGGGCTCCGGAAATTTCGACCGCGTGGGGTCCTTTAACGTGCACCCAAATCTGAGCACACGGACCCACAACATTGTCGCCATCATCGAAAATGCAGCCGCCGCAGTCGGGATTCGATCCCGCGAACTGCGGGTCAACAGGCGAGTACTTTATCCACTAGACCATCGCGGCGAATTGGTACTGTAACGATCCTCACTTTAATTGAAAGGAAGTAAAAGTGCGGAAAATATCGCCCTTTTCGTCTTTGAGATCATCGTATATGATTTCGTGACCATATTTTCCTCTCCTCTCTGTGACGTGTACGTCCGCACACTCCGCGTGCGAAATATATAACTTTTAAAAAATTGCCCCCCAAAAAATAATAATTCACGGGCGAGAGCACGGCGAAACCGCGTCGGAGCTGCGGACCGTAACAGATGATTATGATGGTGATGGTGGTGCATGGTGGATAAGAGAGAAAGACTCCGGGTCTTCTTTTCCGGCAAGCTCGCATGTGCGCAGCGCCTGTTAGCGTGAAAACAATGGCGCTGAGTGAACAAAGAGTCAGTCTAAAAGAAAGGCGCGATGGTCCCGGCGGGAGAGCAAGCGGAATGGCGGCCAAGGTTATCGACAGCCGCGGAGGGCCGTCCGGCCGGTGCTCCTGCGGCTGCAAGGTCCGTTGCGTGGACGTCTGCTGGATTGTGCGGGCGAGGGAATAAGGGTGAGAACGAGAGAAAAAAAGGGGGGACTGGGAGAGGGAGAAGTAGTATAGTCGAGAGTCGGGTGCAGATATGCCCCTGTGCATATAAGTGTGTACTGTACATATAGGTGTCTGTATTTATGCATGTATGCGTATGCATCTCTGAGCCTCTATAGTGTGTACATATAGGTGTCTGTGTTTATGCATGTATGCGTATGCATCTCTGAGCCCGCATATGCGCGTCTGCGAACGTCTGTATGTGTGTCACACTGAAAAACAAAGCAAAATAAGGTGGGTGTGGCCCGTACAGCCCTGGGGTACAAAGTGTGTGTAAGTGGGCTGGAGGGGAGAGGTTATTGTGTCGTAGAAATCGGGAAGAAGGCAGGTTGCGAGGCTAACTAATAATAAATTAATGATCTGAGCGAGGCAGGCTGGCTGTAGCTGGTCGCTTTGTTGCGGAAGGCCGCGCGCTGTGATGACATCGATGCCATTCATAATGAAGAGCCGCCGACTTCTAACGGTGACGAGGCGTTGTTATTTTTTTTTCTCTGAGCATGGCCCGTGGTCGGTGGAGAGGATTGGCCGACTTTAGTTGATGAATTTTTAGCAATATATATATATATATATATATATATATATATATATATATATATATATATATATATATATATATATATATATATATATATATATATTCTTAGTGCACCATTCGTAGAAGCTATACACTTATTCAATGTTTCTAAACCGGGGTAGACGCCGTCGGCATACTGGGGCGCTTGTAGGGATGGGACGTCGCGGCGCGCGGGCTCCGCCCAGCCCAAAGCTCGCCACCGCTTTCCATGATCACGTGACAAATGGCAGCACAGCAGCTGCAAAGCTGCCTCCCAGCACAGCGCCAAAACTGGCACAGCAGCAGTCGCGCGGGACGCGCTGCGCTTGGAGGCAGCTGCTCTGCAGCATGCATTGTCAGTTGTCAGCGATCGTAGAAGACGGTGGCGAACTTTGGGCTGGACGGAGCTATACGCACCGCTCTTGTTTATCAACATGGAATCTGGCTTTGTAACACAATTGGAAACCAGGAAGGGACTGCCATACCCTCTCCGTTACTTTTCAACGCTGCCCCAGCGATCGCAAGCTCGCCACCGACCTTGTTCGTTGTATGTCGCGCGGAGGCGGTAGAAGACGAAGTGAGCATATTACGGCATTCACGACGACTTCGTACCTTCTCTCGTCCAACGTGATACCCTTTCTGAGAGCCTTTAGGCGCATCGACAACAGCCAAATGTCCGTGGACACTATTCTGTCAAGTGCCCGAGAGAAGACCTTGCAACAGAAGGCGACGAAGACTCTGTTGAAATTCCTACGCGACACCGACTTGAACAAGCGACTGTAAACAGCAACGTCACACACCGCGAAAGACGAGACTGGACTATGACTGAGATGTGCGCGCGTGTGCTGCCGAATGTGCTGTGTTTCTATCTTCCCTCTCCGCTCTCTTTCATCTCCCTCATCCCTCTCCCATGCGCAGGGTAGCAAACCGGCTGCCTATAGGCTGGTTAACCTCCTTGCCTTTCTTTTCTCTCTATTTTCCTTTCTTCCTTCGTTAGATACATTCTTGACCCAAAGCCGAGAAATACGATAAGCACAATCATTTGCGAGAGAAGATTAGTATATATGGACAAAACCGGCCGTGTCGCAGCTGAGAATCAGGTCGCGGTTTCGATGTGCACACCGACGAGAATATAACGGAAAGTAAGAGCAAAAAATAATAGTAAATAAAAGGTCTTACTTACAAGGAATATTTATTTACTTTTTTCTTCTTTAACGTGAATGTACTTCATAAACTTCCCATGCATAGGTATACGATGACAGTCGTATCGTAGTTATGGCACGTAAACACCACCTTTTTTTTCGTCTTCTGTCGTGTGTGTCTGTTTATTGTACTTCATCCTCGCATACAGCCCTCTTGCTGAACACGAATGTAATCGTTATGTACAGACGCATTTACTGTTAAATGTAAAACGTGCGTGCGCAGCATTTATTTATGCTGCGCACGCAGAAATTTAGGAATTTATTAATTCTTAGATTTCTTTATCTTACAGAGGCATATGTGGCTTTTATCTGCGCAAAACGACTGCTAGTTGGGAGTTCCGAATTTTTTTAACAGATTAGTGACGTGCACAAAGGTTGTTTCCTTATCCGCTTACTGTTAGAAAGACCAGCAATATTGATGGTGTTTATTCGAGCGTTCCCTTTGACAATGGACCGTGCTGTACATATGTCTAGTATACGTGTAGGTGACGTGCACGGACATATGGTATACTCATGAAATGTACAAGTGAGGCTTTAAATGAAGGATTAGGTAACCTATTTTTTAAGTAAGCACCCCGTCGCAATTCAAA
This sequence comes from Rhipicephalus microplus, assembly GCF_013339725.1. Lineage (NCBI taxonomy): Eukaryota > Metazoa > Arthropoda > Arachnida > Ixodida > Ixodidae > Rhipicephalus > Rhipicephalus microplus. The sequence continues at coordinate 87,960,788 of NC_051175.1, read as the reverse complement.
TGATCCCTTCTTTTTTATTTATCTGACATTATCTGCTTCATATACGTAATGCCTTCACCAACTCGAGAGCTTTGGCCGATATGATGTTGCGATATGAGGCCTGTTACCCAGTGAAACAAGGCTGCATAACAAGGGCGCCTACGAATCACCGCCTGCGGTTAATTATAAACCTCGACAATCTTACGCATTTGGGAAGGCAGGTATAGTGTCGATACCCGGGGAACAATCGAAAACAACCTTGTATCGTTATTGTGTGCAATACCGGTTTTAGCATATAAGCGAAGAGACAATGCGCTGTCGTCGAGCCGAGGTTTTTCACGTGGATTAATCTTAAACGGATAGCGTCCTTTACATGATAACGTTCCGTACTAAGCCTACATAGCGTGCGGGGTTTTGTTTGAGCGTTTGCCTGCTATTGCATTCTTTAAATAGAGGTTGCAAATGAGTTTCGTGGAATCTTTCAAGGTTACGGAAGGGTTACGAAAGGAGTAACTTTCAACCACATGCGTTCGTATAGTGCGAAGCCTCAATAGAATTCATATACTGATATCTAATCAAAGAAAACTGTAATAGTTGGGCTGAAAATTCGTAGAGCGGTCGCCCGGAAAAAACATTAATCCCGTGTTCGATCCACGAACCAGGATGAATTTGTCTATAGAAGCTGTGCTTTCTGAGAATCCGCGTGGATTTCCCTTGAGGTTCGTACTATACCAGGGTCCGTCCTTCTGGTTATGCGAACGGGCGGTTGTCTGATATACCTTTCTTAAGTAGAACTTGTTGCCAGTGCGTAAACTCTGCATCCGTCCATCTATATAGTCACCCCTACCGCTGGTTTTTGACACAGTAAAACTACGCGGATAGGCAAACAAATCTTGTCGCACCTCTGCAGTCTCGGTGGAGTGAGTTCTCATGTTCTGTATATGTAGCATTTGAATGTGTACATAGCGCGCGCAGAGTTATTCTTCAAGAGGGGCAAGCGAAGGTTTCGGCGCAACGCCCCCCTCCCTCCATACTATAGGTCAACGTATAGGGCCGACCTCCTACAGTCACCCTCTAAGGTTCTTAGGGGAAGTGGCCCCTCCTCTCCTTCCCGTGCGCACGCCTCTGCCGAGGTAGCTAGTGGTTACTTCCTTCGGCTGTAAAGACCCACTTTCGATCATTGCCCCGGCGGTCGCATTTGGACAGAGGCGAACTGTTAGGCGCCCATGTGACGTGTGCGCCCATGTGAGAGGACAACACGAGCGCTGTGATGTCCTCTTTGCTTTCCTTGCCTCGCCTTTCGTTTCACGTTTCTTCAAGCACCTTCGTGCTCGCGCTGCAGCCTTTATTACCATGAATTCCAATCAACTAGCCCAAATAGCCGTTTTTCTTCAAGGCGTATATCTCATATAGCCTGAGCCAATTCAGGATGTTAAGCCCAATAAACAAACAAAACAACCAAATGTAGGTTAGCGTCAGAACAGCAGATTAGGCCTTTGCTAAAGAAGCGCATTCATTCATTCATTCATTCATTCATTCATTCATTCATTCATTCATTCATTCATTCTGTAGGGACAGATACGGTTATTGTGGTCGCTGATCACGCTTGCTTTGACCGCTGACTCCTTTATGCCTTGCTCTTGTCCCACAAAAGAGCTACACCATTGAGTATCATTCATTCATTCAAACCTGTGTGCGGAGTAGCAGTTCAGAGCAACTTAAAGCTGAGGCCGACCTGTTTACCTTCCTATACGTATAAGAATCCCGCGCTCTCTCTCTCTCTCTTCCCTAACGATTACGAAAATGGCGATTTATTTGCGTAAGTGGAGCGATGTCATGACGCGTTTTGGAGCGCGCCACGCCTGCTGCAAGGTCCCTTCTTAATTCACGTTCTGTCAGAATGTAGCGCTGTTTGTTATTCCCCGCTACAAACGTGACCCGACTCGGTCGAGTATACGCGCGGCGTTACAGATAGTTATCGCACACCCACAGCCTCATCTCTGGCCATTTTGTTCCCGCGCGAGCGCGAAGCTGTGTCGAGCAGCACAGCCTGAGCTGCTTTGCTTCGAAATTACCCGCGAAGCCCACGCTCACCTAATTTTACGAGATACTTTCTTTTTCTTTTTTTTTTTGTCAGTGTTAGAGGCAGAGTGCACAAAGTTGATGCGACCGTTGACCGAAAGAATCCGTTCCCTGCCTCCATAAAATCTCGCGCACCTATTACAAAAAAAAAAAAGAACTGATTCTAAACACGGTTTTCTGTTTTTACCGCGTTGGCAATTTAGTCTTATAGAAGGACGGAAGCTTGGGCGAGTTTGTACGGCATTAAGGAACAAAATTTGAAGCGCAAAAAAAACAAGGACCGAAGAGAAGAGCACACAGGACGAGCGCTCCTGATTTAGTGTCCTGATAACTACGCGCTTCACGGGCTCCCTAATCTCTTTATAACCGCAGGGGGAAGCTCGTTTTTCACAGCCCGTCCGAGCAGCGGACTTGTTCGCCGTTTCTAAACCCCCTTCTCTTTTATTTCGCGACTCGGCCTTGCTATAACATGCTCACCGCGCAGCAATAGCGCCTATTACGTAACTTCCTGTGGCGTGCATAGAGTAATAAGGGGGCGGCGGCGTCGCTAGGCAAATTAGAGAAACCAACGCGCTGGAACGTCGCTGCATGCAATTAGGAGAAACTGGAGCGAGTCCGCTGCATCGCACGGACGCGCATGCAGTGTCCGCACCGACTCGCGCGTAATATCATCCCGTATTTCGTTTTATTTTTACTCTTATTTGTTTGCCTTTGTCCTGCAGTGGACGTAGTCAGGCTGATGATGCTGCTGCTGATGATGATTTGTTTGCCTGCCGCATGCAGTTACACTGCCGCCCGTCAGCAGCGATATATTTGACGCGCGGTTTGGGTGCAAGGCGTGCACTGTGCATTCCGGGCGGTGGTGGCGTTGCGAGCGCTAAATCGTGGGCTGACGTCACTTCCGTGACACAGCTGCTTAGGCAGTACAGTACGGAAGCGCGCTGCCTAGGTGTGCGCTTCCGTTGTTTGCGTAGCGCAGAAAAGAAAAAAAGAAACACAAACTAGGAGAAAGGACAAGAAGAAGAATGGCGATTTGGGCTAGAAAGGACAACGCAGCACGACTGATGCGCCTATAACTGCCTCTCCTCGCCCCCTCCCCTCGAACAAAGTCTATATGCCTGGTAGAACCAACGCCGACTAAATTTCAAGGCCGAAAGGCTGCCTCAGTGACGTCAGAGGGTGGGGGCCCAGTTACGCCGCGAACGCGGCGCTAAGCCAACGTTTCGTTCACGTTTTAGGAGAACCAACGCTCCCGCTCTCGCAGCTGCTGTGGCTTGATTGGGCCGAATAAAAGATGTGAAAAAAAAGTCTTACTGAGCATGCTCAGTTGGGCAACTGGGCTCCCAACCTCTGACGTCACTGCGGCAGCCTTTCGGCCTTGAAATTTAGTCGGCGTTGGTAGAACGAATCCTCCTTGAGTCGAACCAACGGAGGTTGTGCATGCACGTGTGATAGCTTCGTTGGATTGAGATGGAATGAAGCCAGCATTTTGTTAACATTGAATACGATGTAAAAGCGTTGGTACATACAAAAAATGCACCGGAGCAGTGCAGTGCAGTGCAGGGCGGCGTGGCAGCTGTGGCGCAGCCGAACATAATCGACCCACGTACTCGACCAATGCCGGTCGTCCCTCAGAGATCACGTGGGGGTGCAATACGGCGAAGAACAAACAAGTGAATGAGAATACGGAGACTTCGTTTGCCAAGGCAGGCTGCGTCACGTAATTATCTATGTTAGTTTATGCGTCCTTCTCTGCACGGCGTGTGTAAGGGTGTGGGGGCGGGGAGGGGCCGTATGCTTTCGGGATCGTCTTCTAGTCGTTCCAATGACTCAGCCTCGCCAGCTCTGCAGGCGCGCAGTTATCTTCGTCGGCTCTTATGACGAGCGCAGAGGCCGTTAGAGCGTCGCCAACAAAGATAACCGCGCGTGTGCGTAATCTCGCTCATTATAGCTAAGTGCGTCTGTCTGACTCGCATTGCGTGAGACTAACTTATTAAATATGTAGGCCTTGCAGGCTTTCTGATTTGACACGTGCCTCGTCATTCGGTGAAGCCATTGTGAGAGCCAAAAAGAAAAAAAATAGGAGAAAGCACGACGCAGTACGACTGATGCGCCTATAGCTGCCTCTTCTCACTCCTTCCCCTCCAACAAAGTCTGTATGCCTGGTAGAACGAATCATCCTTGGGTCGAACCAACGCAGGTTGTGCATGCACGTGCGATAGCTTCGTTGGATTGAGATGGACTGAAGCCAGCATTCTGTTAACATTGAATACGAGGTAAAAGCGTTGGTACATACAAAAAATGCACCGGATCAGTGCAGTGCAGGGCGGCATGGCAGCTATTGCGCAGCCGAACATAATCGACCCACGTACTCGACCAATGCCGGTCGTTCCCCAGAGATCACGTGGGGGTGCAATACGGCGAAGAACAAACAAACAAACGAATGAGAACAGGCAGACTTCGTTTGCCAAGGCAGGCTGCGTTACGTAATTATCTATGTTAGTTTATGCCTCCCCCTCTGCACGGCTTGTGAAAGGATGGGGGGGGGGGGTGAAAGGGAAGGGACCGTCTGCTTTCGGGAGTGTCTTCTGGTCGTTTCAATGACTCAGCCTCGCCAGCTCTGCAGGCGCGCGGTTATCTTCGTCGGCTCTTATGATGAGCGCAGAAGCCGTTAGAGCGTCGCCAACAAAGATAACCGCGCGTGTGCGCAATCTCGCTCATTATAGCTAAGTGCGTCTGTCTGACTCGCATTGCGTGAGACTAACTTATTAAGTATGTAGGCCTTACAGGCTTTCTGATTTGACACGTGCCTCGTCATTCGGTGAAGCCATTGTGAGAGCCAAAAAAAAAAAAAAAAAAAAAACTAAGAGCGTTAAAAACTTAAGAGCGGACAGCACTCGATCCATGGAAGGCCAAAGACTAGAAGGAAGAATGTGCAGCACGATGCGGGTGCGCGCAGTTTAATGACGGCAAACAAAGTGATAAAATATTAGCATTATTGTTAGTCAAGCTGGGCTAGCCGTGCACTAGGAGAGCGGTACAGAAAATAAACCTGCTATTGTAGCGATGAAGACTCTGAGGTTCGTCGAGTCTTCATCATATGATGGTTATATTAGTTGATTTATTCTTTATACCGCGAAGCCACATATATGTATATGGGAGGTGGCGGGCACGGAATTGTGAGGCTGAGATTAACAAAAATTAAAAAAGTAACTAATAAGTTATCGTAGAAACAGTAAGACTAAATCGGCTAGCAGGTCAAGTTCAGTATAAAGTTATTATAAAAGGTGATATAAGTAGCAAGGATAGTAAAAGTGTGACTGTGATCGAGAGTACATAGGCGACGCGAGTATAGTGGCCTGTACAGTTTATTCTCTTTTGCATTTGTTTTCTAGCAATGGTAGCCTGGATGGCGATGAAAGCTCACTAATGTCATCTTTTGTTGCTAACTACACTCTAAAGCTTGCAGAGTGTACCGCTGGGGTAAGACGGCCAAGAGTGTTCTTCAGAGTGTTCTTGATATGTGGGGTTTAACGTCCCGAAACCGCCATATGATTATGGCAGACGCCGTAGTGGAGGGCTCCGGAAATTTCGACCACCTGGGGTTCTTTAACCGTGCACCCGAATTTGAGAACACGGGCCTATACAACATTTCCGCCTCCATCGGAAATCCAGTCGCCGCCCGGGATTCGAACCCGCGACCTGCGGGTCAGCGGCCGAGTACCTTAGCCACTAGACCATCGCGGCGGGGTTCAGAGTGTTCTTCTACTCTCGCAAAGCATCAGATAGAAGTGCAATGCATCTTCACACTCTGTATGAAAAAAACAGATTGAAACTGCCTTAAGCTCCAGCTCTGTCAGAAAGAGTGGAACGGCCATATACTCTTGAGGCATGACAGTGTAAAACGAGATTATACTCCTGCTCCTGATCTATATATTGTTGAGCCAGCACATCGCAAGAGATGGGTAGTTTATTCTATCTAGTTTATATACTGCAAGAGCTAAGATTTTGCACCTATAGAATGCACACCAACCTCCTTATAACAAAGTTGCAGCTCACACAAAAATAAATTTGTTATATCCGAGAATTCGTTATGAAGGTATATTCGTAACATGTCTATGTTGTAAGAATATTTTTCATTTACTTTGTTATAACCAATATTTTGTTATATCTGGGTTCGTAATGTCAAGGTTTGAGCGTAAATGCTATCTAGATCGGAAAGTGTGTGGCAAACCGGTGGCAATAACTGAAAAAAAAAAAAAAAACTCTATTCAGTTATTCAAAGACATGTAACTCAACTAGGACATTCCTCTGGACACCGAAATGAAAGGTCCTCGACGTTGGAGCACACACTCCTGCTATACGGTGTAGTGGCACGTCTCTTTTTTACCGCTTTTTTTTTAACACAATGAAGTGGTTCTGAAGAATTTCGAAGACAACACGCCGAAGAAAAAGTTCAAAAACTTTTTTTTTTGAAAGACTGCGCTGTCCACTATACAGTGGGTACGTGCCATATATTGTAGGAACACAAACAAACAACTTTTACAAGCGCGCGGTTAAATATAATATCAGGGTTTTACGTCCCAAAACCAAGATATGAGACACCGAAGTGGAAGGCGCCGGAAATTAGGACCGTCTGGTGTTCTTTAAAACGTGCACTGACGTCGCGCATGATACAGGCCTCTAACATTTACCCCGGTATTCACAAACGCTCCTCCACTCGACTTTCACCCTTCACTTGGCAGAGCGGAGTACTGAGCCGCTGCTCGGCTGAAAATGACGCTGCGCCGTTCAAGAATAGCAGCGACTTATCACTGATATGCAGTGACTTGCCCTGCCTAGAGATGGCGCTCCCGTCGGATTTCTCAAGTGAAGGTGGAGCGTTGAGTGAAGGGGCGTTCTAGAATATGGGGGTTAGCCTCTTATCTAAATGCGACTGCCGCGGCCGATATCGAACCCGCGACCTTTGTTTCAGCAGCAGCGCACCGTAGCAACTGATCCTTCGTGGCGGACCAGGTGCTCTGTGGACATTTCACGATATCCTTTTGTAACTTTTTTTTTCTAGTGAAAAAAATCCGACAGTTGAAAGTAGCCGCGAGTATGTCGTTAGAAGGAAGATTCGTTAGATTGAAGATACTGCCGAAATTTGGTTCGAAGAAAAATTCGTTAGAAGGAAGAAACTGCCGAAATGTCGTTAGAAGGAAGATTCGTTAGGAAGGAAGATACTGCCGAAATGTCGTTAGAAGGAAGATACTGCCGAAATGTCGTTAGAAGGTAGATTCGTTAGAAAGGAAGATACTGCCGAAATGTCATTAGAAGGAAGATTCGCTAGAAGGAAGATACTGCCGGAAATTTGGTTCGAAGAAAAATTCGTTAGAAGAAAGAAACTGCCGAAATGTCGTTAGAAGGTAGATTCGTTAGAAGGAAGATACTGCCGAAATGTCGTTAGAAGGAAGATACTGCTGCAATTTGGTTCGAAGAAAAATTCACGTAGAAGGAAGAAACTGCCGAAATGTCAGTTAGAAGGTAGATTCGTTAGAAGATACTGCCGAAATGTCCGTTAGAAGGAAGATTCGTTAGAAGGAAGATAGTGCCGAAATTTGGTTCGAAGAAAGATTCGTTAGAAGGAAGAAACTGCCGGAATGTCGTTAGAATCTAGATTCGCTATAGAAGGAAGATACTACCGAAATGTCGTAAGAAGGAAGATTCGTTAGAAGCAAGATACTGTCGGAATGTCGTTAGAAGGAAGATTCTGCCTGGGATGATACATACCGATATTATTCGTTATTTCAACGGGATTTCAGAACACTGACTTCATATATATGAAGCCCAGGACAAATGTAGTAACATAATGTTTCATTGATTACAAAAAACATACGCGTCCAGAAGATGCTGTGTTGTAACGATGCGCGTGATGCCTTGTGCAAGACACCTATGACGTCATCTCCTCTAGCAACACAAAGTGTCTATCATTCATAAAATAAGTGTACTAAATTAACACATCATTTAAACAACATGTGACTGATGAATCACAAAGTGGAGGAAAAATTTTAGTTACCATTTTGTTCTGTACCCTTGATTGATCGCTATTAATTAAGACTTCGAACTTACTTCTTAATTCTAGCATAGGTAACCCCGCGCAAGATAAGTTCATCGGTTTTTACCAGTAACGCGTAATAGACTGTTATAGTTTAGCGGGCTTAATATCGTATTTCCTCGATTTTTGAGGATTTGGGTGTAGTGCCACGCTCAAAAAAAAAAAAAAACTTTGAAATGTTTGGGTGTCTGGCCATAAATACTCATTCATTAATCAATTGGAAGGCATCCCGGCCCCAACGACATTCGGTGGCCATTGTCTACCAATACTGCTGTTAACTAGCTAACAAAACTGCTCCCAGGTTAAAAATAAAGGACGTTCAATTTGAAAAAAAAATCGGAAGTAGCTTCGGCCAACTTGATGAAGAATACCGACGCCTCGTGTTTTTATGCTACGAAAATTTCATCCAGCCCAGAAAAGAAAACTAAAAAGTAGTTTGTACCTGATTACAATGCCGGGCAACCCGCCACCGTATCTTCATACGTATAGCCCATCGGGATGGCGACGGGTGCTCTCTGCACTGCATGCGCCCAAACGTGAATTGAGACGATCGATCAACTTTTCCCGTTCTGTCGTCGCTTCCAACCTTTACGGATAGAGTCGAGCAAGCACCGCAAGAAAGGGCGCAAGCGCAGCTCGAAGCACAGGATATGTGCTGAGGTTGAACCGGAATGTGTTTGGCAGTGTTGAGCCTAAGTGTGTTGTTCTGTCGTTATCCGGTGTCACAAGTGTATGTAGAGATTCTAGGAAAAGAACGAAAAGCGATGCAGACAAACTGGCAGGAGTATTTCCATTCCGGACGTTGAGCACTGGCGTAAAGTTCCTCCGTGCGGCGTTTAATCTGACAACTGGCCGAGCATAGAGAAATATGAAAACGGCTACTCTTTCAACGTACCAACTAGCGATATAGCGAAATGTCTGCTCTTCACATCAGGGAAGAACATGGATTCTCATCGCCTTGCATGCAAGCTTGAAGAATTAATCCAAGTGGAACTGTGTTTAAACGCGACTGCTTGCAACTTTTCAATACAAGCATGCCCACTTGTGCACTCAGCGTAGAGTTCATTATTCAATTAAATTTGACGAATAATTATCGTTTCACTTTGATCCAGTAGGTTGCAGCCTTTAAAAAGACAAGTCCGCTTGTTGAAAAGTCGGCTTCGGCACCCACCCCTGCTTTCAAGTTTCTTATTTGTGTTGCCCACCATAGTTTATTTGGAAATGTAGTTTTCACATTCTTCCCAGAGCTGAATTAAAAAAAAAATCATGAACTTAATTACTTGACCACCGGTATATTTACGTGGATACACGAATATAGCTCGTTCTGTTTATTAATATGCCGTTCCTGTATGCATTTACTGCTGTCAACAATTAAATTGCTCACGGAAACGACCATACCCGTGGGTCGCGGGACCGAATCCCGGCTGCGGCGGCGGCATTTTCGATGGAGGCAAAAATGCTGTAGGCCCGTGTGCCCAGCTTTGGGCGCCCGTTAAATAACCCCAGGTGATCGAAATTTTCGGAGCCCTTCCACTACGACGTCTCTCATGATCGTGTGGCGGTTTTTGGGACGTTAAACCCCACATATCGATCATCAACGGAAACGCCCATAACAAAATACTGTAGCCTTCATAAAACGCGTGGTAAGTAACAGCAGTGAACTATCAAGGGGAGCACATTTGCGTTGGTTGTTCATCGGCGTTTTGAAATGCGTTAATCTTTATACAACTTCGGATTGACAAAGTTTGTCTCGCATTCCTCGAAATGAAATCAGGGTAACTAAGTGCATTTGGAGCAAAAGATGCTTGCCGTCGGATGATAGGAGGTCCTTCATTTGTCCAGTCTCATTCTGTAGTTTCTTTTTTTCGCACCCGCTATAAATCACCCGCCTCAGCGCGCGACGTAAGACATCGTGTGACTCGGACCGGAGCTGACTGCCCTGTTTACGCCTCCCGGTGACTCAGAGCCAGTATCTGAACGTCTTTAAGTTCCCAACGAACGATAAAAACGACGCCGGAACGAACGCGCCTTCTGAGTACGCGAAGCGTTGAGTGGAAAGCGGCCGGAATGATCCTTGTCGGAGGCATTCCCGCAGCCATCCGATTGAAAATAGGAGACAAACAAGGCGAAATAGGAATCGCGTGCGTCCCTCTATCTTTCTTCATTTGGCTACGTTCCAGCTGGGTCAGCCGGAGCAACGCGCTGCATGTGTCGTCCATCTTGTTGTAAAGCGCTGCCCTTTTGTCGTTTCTTTCACAGGCTTTCCCGCGTCAAGCGGTCCGACGTTTCTATTTGCTGTCCCCCCTCCTTCGCCTGTTGTACGCGTTATCTCAGCTGTGAGATGAACGAAACCGCCGGAAGATCGTTAGCGGGTGATAATGACTGCAGCGCGTAATCTTTTGACCCGGCATCCAAGCCAGACGACGAAAGGAAAAGTTGAGCAGACGACACGCCCGCCGGAATGAACTCGATTGTCAGCAGAGCATGGACAACAGCTTGAAGCCGATCGATGCGCTCGCGCTGAACGTTCTCGCGCTAGCCCGTTTGTAGAGGGGAAGCGGCTACGTTACTTGAGAAGTAACGTTGGGAAGCACTGCGCCGTGTCGCCTGTAGGCAGACATAAATTAGGTGCCTTCTTCCTTTTCCTCATGAACCACTAACAACAACAAGCGGTGCTGGATAATACGGTGCATCGGGACTTGAAAAATTATGCAAGCTGCGGAAGTACACTATTTCAACCGTTCTATATTGCGAAAATTTTCAATAGTCTTCTCTTGTGCTGTTTTTGGCAATGATGAGCAGCTTCTCCCGTGCCGTCTTGCATCGCCGCTGGCACTGCCACATACACGCCAACTCGCTGAGACCATTTCTATTTAGTGTTTGGGAAAACAAGCTGACGATAACAGCGAAGCGTATATCTCACGGCCGAACTACACGAGAACTCAAAATACGCGCAAACAAGGCAGCGTGAAGGGACTGAAAATGGCGCGCGTTGCCTTACCCTGCTGCAATGGGAGAGATCCTCTCTAAATGCGAGACGGCGGCGGACGGAGGCCACACCACGTGACCACCAGCTGTCTCCGTTGGAAACAGGGGAGCTGCTTGCTTGGCTGCGGCAGGGAGGCAGAGCAGTCGGGTTGGTCGCATTGTGGGCTTTGTTTTTGACAACAGCGCTGTCCGAGGATTACCTGCAGCTTCGCCGGCGTCGCACATGTGAGTTGCCTGAAGGATGGGCTATTATTTCGGCGCTCGCCAACAGCTTTATATTATTTTCGCCGCGTGTGCTTTGCCGTGCGCACTCCAGTGTTCTTCTCCGCACCTAAAGAAAAGGCGACTTGTCGATGCGTTTTTGCCTTTTGTATTTCCCGAGTATCGCCGGATGAGTCAGCCCCGTCTTTGTTCGGTGGTTTTAGCCACCGGTCCTCAAGTGGTTGTCATCTGAACAAAGCGATTTCCTGCAATGTCTACGTGCCCCTTCGCTGTGCAGCCAGCGCTCGCTTACGGCCCCCGGAGCGTGAAATACACACGGATCACTTTTGCGGGTCACACGATACCCAGTGCGCCGTCGTGGTTCGAACTCGCCTTTTGTTTTTGCTAGCTCGGTTCGTCCGTCCCGGTCGGCTTGCTAGAAGCGTCGTATTTCTTTTACTTGCCGATCCCGTGGCGCTGCGTAAACATCTGCACGCGTCGCCTGCACATCTGTTGCGGCATAGGAGGCTATGGTTGCGGACGAGCCGAATTGCGGAATCGCACGCAGCGTCCCCGTTTCCGGCAAAGTTTAGCGTAAAAATTACGGATAGGAACGCAAGTTTCCCGGCTCTCTTCGAAGCGTCTGGGCGCCCGAATGCCGCTGTGGTTCGAGTTCCTGAGCTTCGCGGCGCACAACTTCTGGTTCGAGTCGCTGGACTTCGCCCACCACGTCTGGTTCGAGTCCCGGGACCTCGCGCATCGCCTCTGGTTCGACCTCCTGAGCCTGGCTCAGCGCCTCTGGTTCGAGTCCGCGAGCCGAGCGCACCACCTCTGGTTCGAGTTCCTGCGGCTCGCTCAGCATCTGTGGACCGAGTTGCCCCGTTTCGCCCAACGCTTGTGGTTTCTGTCGCTGGACTTAGGCTCGTCGTGTTTGGCTCGAATCCCAGGACTGCTCAGGTCGCCTGTGGTTAGAGCTCTTGAACTTAGCGCGTCATCTGAGGCTCGAGCTGGTACGCTTAGCGCGATTAATCGACGGTGAGCCGACTTTCATTTGCTTTGCCTCTTAACATTTTTTTTTTTTCCGAAGTAGTTTATGACTTATCCATTGAGTACTGAATAGGTTTGCCTGGCGAGGGCATAGCCTTGAAAATTTTTTCGGGGTAGCCGAGTAGGAGAAGGGCCTACCCCCCTCCCCCTCCCTTTTGTGTATGTTCGTGCCTATGCTTGTGTCTGTATAAACTATTGCGCACGCGCGCACACACCCTCGCCGAACGGAACACAAGGCACCCAGATCGACAGACAAAGTGCAAAAGTTTTTGTGCGCTGCTCTTTACATGCATGTGAATTACGGACAAGCTGAAATCGAAACCATCATGTACGCTTGTATGCACAGCTTGTCGAACTCTTGAGTCGACTCGCTCACTCACTCGGATCGAGCCATGAGTCTGAGCGAGTCCGACTGGTCAGTCTGAGTGGAGTCGATTCGAGAGAGTGAGGGATCGACTCGCCCACTCTGGTCTCGCGGCTCGACCCGAGAGAGCGAATCCGGGTGAGTAATACAATACTTTGGGAGTTTGAGCCCGAGTGAGTCCAGTTAGGAAAACAGTCCGAGTCTGACTGAGCCCTAAGCGCAAAATAAATATCTCTAGTAGGTCAGAGCAAGCTCAATTTCTTATTGTCGACCATTGGATACAAGTGTGCACGCACGTGTAAACACGTAAATCTAAATATTTCAGGGCTTTGTAACCCCCTTGGCTATGCCATTATTCCTGGTGGTGCTTTGAGCGAGCTAACCCCAAATGGGTATGAATTGATGAAGTGTTGTACTGAGTTTGAGACGAACAAGTCGCATGCAAAGCTCACCAAAATAACGTACTAAAGTTCTTTGTCTTTGAAATGTCCAAAAGTGCCTTTGTAAATAGGCAGTGCCTGTCCATGGTCCAATAATGTCACCTAGTTCTAGGGCAACTGACTTTGATTGGTTATGAATTTGGACACTAAGGCTATTTTTACAATAAATAATTCACAAGAGCAGAATTCAATGGCTATGTTTGTGCATATGTTGCAGTGTCTGCACATATGTTGTTCACAGGGCACAGATCTAGCATATTTATTAATTTCATTGTTTTAAATGTCTTGAAGCCGTTGTGGCTTCAAACGCACTGCTTGTATCAGCATGCGCGGCCATCGCGAGCTACTGCTACCAGGAATGTCTCCGTTATAAGGTCACAGGTTGCAAAGTCGTCTTTTTTTCTAAGAGCCTGTCCTATGTGCCCAGCTGTGCTCGTTGTAAACTGGGCATATCTTTGAATAGAATGACCCCCTCTATTTAGATAAACACTCATGTTGTTAGTTTATGGAAGGCAAGTAGCCCCATGTCTTTGCTAGGATTAGTGGAACTCGTGATCTGGCATTTCACTGATTAGATAGAGGAGAAGCAGCTGTGACATCTTTGGGTTAACCCTTTTCGTACAGTGAGAAAAAAAATTGTGCCAAATTTGCCGGAAACTTCTTTTCGATCAAAACAGTACCATTGCTTTAGTTAGTATGGTTTCTTTATTTCACTAATTGTATGAAAAAAATAGCTTAAAGATGGCTTCCCAAATAACAATCCAATGAAAGCCTAGGCAGATATGGCACAATGTTGACAACTGAGGTCATCTAGCATCAATAAAAACAGATGTGACAAGTATGGTCCTCATTGGTTTCATGTAGGGTCAATCTTTGTTTGACAAGTAGTACAGTCATCGGTCTCTCAAGTTATGACAGGTAGATTGCCACTATCCCTCAAGAAAAAGGTATATAACAGCTGTATCTTGCCGGTACTTAGCTACGGAGCAGAAACCTGGAGACTTACAAAGAGGGTTCAGCTTAAATTGAGGACGACGCAGCGAGCAATGGAAAGAAAAATGGTAGGTGTAACCTTAAGAAACATGAAGAGAGCAGAGTGGATTAGGGGACAAACGGGGGTTAAGGATATCATAGTTGAAATAAAGAAGAGGAAATGGACATGGGCCGGGCATGTAGCGTGTAGACAGGATAACCGCTGGTCATTAAGGGTAACTAACTGGATTCCCAGAGAAGGGAAGCGGGTTAGAGGGAGACAGAAGGTTAGGTGGGCAGATGAGATTAAGAAGTTTGCGGGTATAAATTGGCAGCAGCAAGCACAGGACCGGGTTAACTGGCAGAACATGGGAGAGGCCTTTGTCCTGCAGTGGACGTAGTCAGGCTGATGATGATGATAGTCATCGGTTAATTCGGTCATCATCACTATACTCATCACTGGGAGAAGCACGGTGGCGCAGTTAGTGTTATTGATGAAGCAGCATTACTCTGGAACCCTTTATTTACAAAATCTCATAATTCATGTTCATAATTCATAGGTGCTTCATAAATGTGCTATATCTTACAAATTATAAAAAAACGTAGGTAGGCGGAATTATTCGGCACACTTAGAGTGAAAAGGAAAATGTAAACAGAGGCAGTGGGTGTTGACATGCTTGCAAGATATTGTTAGAATAAACAGGAGATTAACAAAATGTACCACGATTCTCTTGCCCTGTGTTGTGAGGTTACAGATGTACTCTAGCATAGTACATGGTACATTGCTAGTTGTCATGACTCCAGCATGTTGTAGAAATATACTTACAAAACGTGAAAAGGAAGCTCGCCTTGGAAAATATGCAATTGTAGTTGGTGGAGCTTTCATTTTACAGTTAGCGAAGGTAGTTTCGGCCAAAATAATGTACAGGTGCAGTAGCGTGTGGCAGTGATGAAGTGGGTATTGTAATGACCATCTTGTACGTATGGCAGTTGCTGTGAAGGTGCACAGTGCGTCGCACACTGTACGCGATTGTTTCGCCATCATTGGCAGCTATCCTGAATGCGCAGATTTTCGACTCTGTCAGCACTCCGAATTTGTGCTACGTGGCCATTCTCTCTCTCTCTCTCTATGTATGTGTATATATATATATATATATATATATATATATATATATATATATATATATATATATACAGCTCTTACTAAAGGCTCTGCACTTCCGCCTCTCTAGTACAATGAGATTCATATGTATTGTCCCCTTGTTGACGTACAAGTAAAAATAACTTGTTTGTTCTGTATTACTCAAACCACAACGTAAGTTATTATAGGAAGGCAGGTTTAAGGAAAGCAAAAGACTTTAGTCGAACGGTCTACTGCTTCCATCGCCACTATCTTAACTGTAGTATATATAAACATTTTTGCACGAGTCACCAGATTGGAAAATGGCAACTCGGCTTATTAAAAAGCTGCAGTTTATCTTCTGAATCTACTTGTTCTTGAATGTGTCATATAGATGGTATTCAGTGCGCCAAATCTGGGTCACGTAAACGCCTGGTTTCAAGCACCCATTATGTCCACGTGTCGTACTCATTCAAACATGCTTACGGTGCATCTTATCTACAGGCCCCATGCCCCCGTTCCTTATGTAAATGCAACCAGCGACCACGGTCACTGCAGTAAGCTCATATTCTTCAAATGGTGTACAGGTGTTAAATGTCGCAGAGTTTATTTATATACCTTTACACTAAACAGAATTCACGGGAAACGCTGGCCATCTGTACACTCGGTAATTATCAAAGGTATTTGTGCTTTATTTGTCCTTGTGGTAAGCATAGGTCACCGACGTGAGAGCTTTTACTAGCTGTTAACAATGTTCGCTCAAATGTATGGCTAGTGTATTGGTTGCATGCTTACACGTATTATTTACGCAGCTTTGGCGAACAAATCACACAGGATAATTTAGAGGGAAACTTTCGTATTATTGCTAAGACAGGAAACTTTTTTTTCTGCAAACTTGAAGCTACATGTGACATATTAATAGACACAATGTACAAAATAATTATTTGGAGAAGTTATAAATAAAAACAAGACATAAGAATGAATTGTTTCAAAAGCCAGGGGCATAGCTGATGCCCCTGTAAATGTCATCAGTATACAATGAATTGACTAAGGTACGAAATGGGCGCACTGAGTGTTACAGCAAGATGCCCTTGTCAAGCCCTACACAAACACATCCTCGGGTCCAATCACAATATGCGTATCGTGAACTTTTTTGGTGTGAAAAATAAAATAAAAACAAAAATGACACCCTAGAACTTGTAAAGTCTTGCCCACATCATGTGTGTAAAAACTGCACACGCAATGCAAAACTGCGCAGTTGTATGAGCCAATTCTTTACATTGTGTATAAGAGCAACTTGTGCTCTGTACGTTTGAAAAAGAGTATGCTGCGTGCCGCTGTCAAATGGAGCGCAGGCTGTTCTTCACAAGTTAATACTATTTTTTTTTCCCAACAACAATGCATTTAGTGAGTGCCCTTTCAGCTGACGGCTAGTAGCAAGGCTGCACCCTCTACACTGTATATGTCAAAAGAAGGCACTAGCAGTGTTGCCGCTATCCTATACCACTTCAGTAACCAGTTCAGCAAATACAAACATTCTTTCTCATTAAACTACAACAAGACTGCCATGAAGATTTCTGAAAACGTTAGGACCTGGCAGATGGATGAGATTATGGTGTACCAAACGATAAATAAAATGAAAAGGCAAAAGTCTGGGCAATAAAAAAAAATCACAGCATATCCACGGAATGAACGATGATGAGTGGGGAGAAGCGTCCGCCTGTCCATCCGTCTGTGTGTCCGTCCATCCGTGCATGCGCCCATGCGGCCAATCGCGTTCGAGAATGCAGATGGCACGGGGGTAACACTGACAAAACACGAGCCAAGAAGGCCGAGCGTAAGCGTCTTCAATTTGCCTGCCTCTCTGCTTCGTCCATGCCTCACCAACGATCCTCCACGTATGGCGATTATCCAGGAGATTGAGAGAGGCACTCGGGCATAGCGCGTGCAGCAGCCAATCGGAGAGCAGCAGCAAAGTAACACCATCTAGGAAATGAGACGAGAAATGGTCATCCATTTCTTTTGCCTTCTTTTCTTTCTCGTCTCTTCTTCTCTCGATTAAGTGTGATTAGTGAGGAGGTTAGACTAAAAGGAGCTTCGCAACTAAAACTGTTATACATACAGTCCATGCTCATAGATGTTAGGAGTCAGAGTAGCGTAAAACATTCAACGCTTTCAAGCGTTAGAGGTATCAATGATTGGTTTATACAGTCATCTTGAAGTTGGCATATACGAATGGCTTCAATATTTTTAGCAGTTAAGCTGACTATGGCTATGTCTGCAGGCACGAACGATGGTGTTAGTGTAGAAAAATGCCCACAAGTACGCTCCTTCTAGAGACCTGCTCTTTTCTGAGAATAAAGGTGAAGCCTAAACAAATGAGCTGGAGGTTTATTATTTTCTCTCTATTCCAGTGCGCACCACTAGCGTCATCCTTCTGCTGGGCGTTGGCTCCTTCGTCTGCTACAAGCTCTACTGCCAGCTGAGGCAGCGCTTCCGCAGGCGCAAGAAGAGGGACACAGCGACGCTGCGGAAGGCCCACGTGCGGAGCTGGATATCCAGAGTCCAACACGGAAAAGTGCAGGTTGGTAGAGCTATGGTGCACTGTGATAAGTTTTGTATGCCCGTGCAAGCCGAGATTAATTGGAACCAAGACCGCCAATTAACTATGACGTAAATGTAAGGAAATTAAAGAAAAATATAACTTGCTAATGGTGGGGACCATACTTGCGACCTTCGATTAATGTGGTGGTTCAAAAACGAACTGCTAGAGCGCAGGTTATATCTGAAAAGTAAAGCCGAGCATCTACCATTTTACTCCAGGCATGGTGAAGTGTTATCTCACGGCAAAAAAAAAAGCAGCTGTTCTCGCATACTGTGCAAAGTCAATATTGGCAATTTTCGTGGGAAAAGATTGCTCAATGAGTGTCTTGGTGTTCATGGTTTTCTTCAGCCTCAGAGAAAATTTTAGTGGAGATCAAATTACCAGCATTTGCAGAGATATTTTACTTATGCCGGGAGCAGCAGTTTCTCAATCGCTATTTCGGCAAGCATTTGCATTAGCGGGCACAAAAGCACTATGGCGGATTGAGTGTCGCACAAGAAGCCAATGTTTCCGAGGCCATCTCCAGGCAAATCCTGTGTTTACATCTGCTGCTAAATCCACTCCAGAATTTTTTTTAAAACCTGTTCGGTGTAAGCCTGCTCCTGCGAGTGCTTTCCCCAAAGACATACCAAACTGGCATGGTTTGATCACTCTTTTTTTAGTGTGTTGTGGTAATCACTACTAAATACAGCTTCATTACTTCTTTTCATATCCTTGCCGTTATTTGATGCTGTTTCTTTTACCTAGTTTCTGCCCACTAACTGCACGTGTTCACGACTCACCGCCTTTGCCTTTCACTCGTCAACCAGCATTTCAATGCAAAGTGGTTATAAGATTGAGCAAGGCTTTGCAGGGGAAAGTTTTAATCCATACTGTTCGTTTGAATAAAAAAAAACTGGAATACCACCAGTTTTTTTGGCATGATATCTATAAAAAACGCAGTGATGCAAGAGGTACGGTTGCTATGTGAATCTTGATCGGAGAGAAAAGGTTGTTGCATGCATGAGATTAGCAAATGGCTGGTGTTAAGCATTAAGAATCCCATAGACTGCCCAAACAGATATCTAGGTCGTAAGAGAATTCTGTCTGGCCTTTGCTTCAAAGCACCAGTATTAAACTTGGGAGTTTTTTTTGGTCAAGTCACACAAAGCTTCACATTTAGTGAAGAGAAAATTAATGTTAGTTGAAATGAAAAGTTCGAGAAACTGGGGTTGTTTCTGCAGATGATTAGATCGTATTCTCCAGGTCATGTGGAAATGTCTCAGAGTTTACAAAAATTATATTTAATACATGTTGCTGGTTTACTCAAGGTATTGCAAGATATTTTTGACACCTCCATGGTACTAATGATGGCTTATCATACCATCCTATGGCAAAAATATTTTTTATATACAGAAGTGTGATTTACCCACACTGTTCTGTTGAACATTCCCTTTACTGTCCCTTTAAATATATGTAGTATTGTGAGAAAGCATTCGTCTTTTTATGCATGCATCTGGTGCTAGAAATATCGTGTCTGCTCGCAGGAGTGCTACTTAGAGAGCGACAATGAGTCCGAGATCAGCGAGGCATCGCTACCTGACACGAGCCAGGCATCTTTTGGCGACATTGTGAGTGAAGCTGTGGAATTAGGCAATCCTTTATGCGCTCTAAGTGCATCTTGCTGCGGTTTGTTACCTTGCTCTTGTGTAACCCACATGCCTGCTCTGCCATTACGCACCAGTAGTGTGTGCTTTAGTCGCTCTGGCTTTCTGGTGATGCTTGGAATGGCTTTTCGTGCTGTTTCTTGAAAAGTGCTTCAGCTGGCTACTAGAGTCTGTGTTGCACTTAGCTGTCTAACCAATGAGAGAATAGTTGCTGCATTACAGACAACGGGACTGCATTGCAGTTGCACAGCAACCTGTATTTCACCACAGAACTCATCCGACTCAAAGTGAAAATATTTGTCGCGAGTTCTCCCCTTTCAGACGTGTTACCTTTGAGAAGGATCTGTAAATGTGCAGCATAATATTTTTTATCTATGCTTCTTTTTGTATTTTTCAACTTTATGTGTAGGTTTCACTTGAAAGTACTTTCTTATAGCATTTTTTTGCAAATTTTGCGGCACCAAGATAATGTCGGTTTGTGTAGCGTTACATGTTCCAGGTACCAGTACCACCTTGTCGATATCTGTAGCTGTTTAATAATTATAGACATAGTGTTATTGTTGAACATGCGTAGTTGTCTGCAGGAAGCAAGGTGCACTAAAAGAATGCTTATAAGCAAAAATTTTGTTCCGGAGGCGCAGACACCAATGCCAAAGTAAACTGTGATCAATTCATTGATGCATTCACCGAAGAGTCAATAATTCACTGATACAATCAACTGCCTTTGCAATGTGTTGCTGCTTTGCCCTTTCAGCCCCAGCCCGTGACTGAGCATGCCCAAGCTGAAAACAAATGTGTACGTTTTTTTTTTATATTTTGTGTTTATGCACTATTCTCAGCACACCATGACTTGGGAAGCTTGTGCACCACTAACTTCGCTCCTTCTGCATGCATGGCATTTACTAAACATTTTAGAAAATTTTACTTTTTTATGCTTGTCCACTTTTTTCCCCTTGGCATTCATTCGAGTATGCAAGTATTACTTCGGAATGACAGACCAGGATTTTCTGCCCACAGATATTTTTTTAATCTGCAGTGGCATCTTAGGGGTTATCTAAGGCTTCGGGTTGATTTCCAGCCATGGCGGTTGCAGATCCATAAGTATGGTATGAACAAACGTCTGGATGCTTAGATTTAGGTGCACTTTCAAGAAACCCAGGCAGTCTGAATTTCACAGCACAAGCTGTTGCTAGATCACAACAGACGAATCGGGTTTCAGTTCTTCACAGACAGCCACTGGTGTCCATAACCGCATGGTCAGAAAACTGCTGAGCCATATCTCACGTAGTTGGGAAAGAGGAAATTAGAAAAATATTTCAAGAGGATGAATTGGAATTCGGGCCTTCTGAGCACTTTGCCTGCATACCAAAGCAGTTGAATATTCTACCACAGCACCAAGCTGCAGCTTGAAATTCCTTTGTGAAAATTCCGTATACAGGTGTCATGTCAGGCAAGAATTTGTCTTCACGCATGTAATAAAGTGTTGTAGAAGAGTGACATAAAATTGGGCATTAAAATAATGCGAATTGCATGTGCGGTTGTTGAATAGTTCCAACCCATTTCAGACACAGCAAAAAGTGCACATACTGCCTTACAGATCAGCACCGGATACCACGGTTCTTTGCAGAAAACACTTAGTGGGTGCTTGCTTACTTCATGAGCATTTTGATAGCAGTGGGTACCTTTCATATGTACTTATAATTAGTTGCAAGAGTCTACAGAGCTTTAGAAAAGCAGCTCTACCCGCTTTTGCTGTGACTGCGCTGTGTGGCCCGTGCAGTCTTGGGATTATTTTCGATAGATTGCCACTACGGTATGTTTTACAATGTATTCTCCTTTTGGGGCATGTAAAACATAGAATTTTTACATGTTTTGTGGCTGCGATAGGGAAGTACAAAAAATGTATATGTACACACGTAACCTGGGCAAGATTACTGCCACTTTTGGTTAGTCCAATAGTAATGAATGACTGCTGAACTTTTGTATTAAGGTAAATAAAGCACTTGTGTTTCTAAAATCGCTGGCACTGGACACATAATGGTTTTGCCTCTGCAGCGAGAAGAGTTGCAGATGATTATGTGAAACATGCACTTTGTTCCGAGCTTATCAAAGATGAAAAAAAATGTTATCATACTATACTATTTTACGATGCTATTGCGTGATCACTGCAATACTGCGCCATTTGTGTTTTAAGCAGAGTTGGTCTTTTTTTGCGCGGAATTAGGATATAAGGTCATGTTGACTGTACTACTTCTCTGAAGTTCCTTTCAGCACTGTGAAGGCTACAGTGCAGGGTCTCTTAGCCAGTAGCGAAGGTGATTAGCTCCTCTACTTGTATTCATCCACGTCGCGGCGTCTGCTCTGCATCTCCTTGGCGTCTTTTCGCATGTGTAGGGCGCGTATAGTGAACAGAAGGTATAACTGGAATAAAAAAAAAAAAAACGGATGCACCCATTCAAGCTGGTGCCCTATGTTTTGAATTTACCAAATCTTCATTGTGTGCTGTGTAACCCGTAAATTACAAACTGACACTTGTATTTGTATTAATGTGCTAAGGCTTCGATGGCATCGAATGCATGACTGTATTGTCTTAATTCTAAGAAGCATTGTCACATTTTCTGTGCATTATACTTAGCAGGCATGGCCAAACAAACAGCTTATCTTGCAAAAAACAATGTATCTGATGAATTGTCCTCAGTGTGAGATGGCACGAAGCTATGGGTCATTTCACCATTTATATGTTGCTGCTAGTGTACTGGGCAAACAGCAAGCGGAAGTTCTGATCGAAGCGAGCAGTCGCGTTCGCATGGGCACTGATTTCTCATGACAGTTAACACCGGTTAGTGATACAACAATCAAAGGCGTATGACATTACAGTGGAGAATTAACACATCATGCATCGATGTGACGTAACTCGGGCCAAACAAGCACGGATGTCTCAACCCTGTCTAGTGTGAAATATACTTGTAATATACTTGGAAAATTATACCACATGACTTGCAGAGTTGGTGTGAAAAAGTATATACCACAATATCCACCAGGCACTTGCAATTCATCCTACGCTCAAGCTAAACGACTTTCTTAGGTGTAGGTTAAGGCCTGCTGCAGGTGCATAAGAAATCTTAGTGAAGTTATTCTGAGGCATAAAAAACTATAAATACCCATAATAATAATTTTATGCAGGATGCATAGAGGCAACGTTCAAACAGTCCTGTAGGAATGAAGTGAACAACACACTTTTATATCTGCGACAGCTTTCTAGAACATACTAGCAGCATACAAATACACTCAAGTCTCGATATAACGAAGACTGACATAACGAATTATATGCTATAACAAAGTAAATGGAACATAGTCTTGCAATAAATACACTGTTAGGAAAACCCATTGTAAGGAATTTTTGGATATAAAAAACTTATTTTCTTGTAAGATGCAACTTTGTTATATTGATGTTTGAGTGTAAGAGCGAGTGCATTCATCGGCAATGAGTTGAGCTTGCAACTACACTTTCTTGCATCGGCCGCATGCTCTTAAATTTTGAAACAAACTAAAGTTGGACTACAGTCAAACCCCTTTATAAGAGACACTAGTGTGCCTTCAGTAAATATGGTTTGATAAGAAAATGCGTACGAGCTACCCTTCTTATAAGAGACACTTTGTATAAAAGCCAAGAATTGCTGTTCGGAGCATGCCTCTTATAAAGGGGCTTAACTGTACTACTTTTTACTTCAAAGCTCCTGATGGATGTCTTGTGCACCCACATTTGCACATTTTAGTCATACACTTCAACGGTCAGAGAAATGTCATTGTTTTTGTGCTGGACAATTATACTTGTGTAATTTTCACACTCTCAATGATGCAGTGATGTTTCAAGATGTGCTTGCATGACGTTTTTTTTTTTTTGCATCACTGTAATATTGCCATCTTTTTTTTCTTTCTGCTTCCTGCATAAAATTTGTGCCGGAATGAATGCGTAGACTGTGACTAAAGTATGTGCATCCATGTGTCCAGAGCATACAGCTGTGTTGCACATCTGACGTTTAATGAAACTAAATGTCGTTGACCTTCTCCTGACACGCAGGATGCCAGCTCAAGCTGCGGTGGTGGCTTCCTGAGTGACGACGACATTTGGGACATGGGGGTAACGTCGAGCAACCCTTACGAGCCGGTGCGCTTCGATAGCCAGTCGGGGGACGTGCGCTTTCAGGGATGTGCACAGCCCAAGGCTTCGACACCACTCAACATTGCTAAAAACAACCAGAAGGGCGGCAGCGTGCGTCATCGCAACAAGTGAGTGTTGTTGCATAGCACTGTTCTTTACTTGAGCATCGTAAACACATTTGACGCTAAGACGACTGTTTCCTCCGACACATTTTTCTATGATGCATGAGATGGTGCGATCCTAGTATAATGCAAAAATCGTATGCAATCACCATTTAAAGCTTAGTGAAAGTGGGATTGAATGACAGAAACTTAGTGTTGCCTCTATTGACCATAACATCAACCAAAATAGTCCTGTATTGCTCTATTTGTTAGCAATCGTCACAT
The DNA here is from genome assembly GCF_013339725.1 of Rhipicephalus microplus. Classification (NCBI taxonomy): domain Eukaryota; kingdom Metazoa; phylum Arthropoda; class Arachnida; order Ixodida; family Ixodidae; genus Rhipicephalus; species Rhipicephalus microplus. Next base: position 87,936,699 of record NC_051175.1, on the reverse strand, counting down.
TTTTATTTACCTTGTAGATCTAACTCTGAACATGCTCACATTGCTACTTATTTCAGGAAAGCAAAGCCAGCAGGAAGTCCCGGCACACGGCAGACAGACCACAATCCGAAGGCGAACCCGAGCTCTAAGGCAGGCAGCGGGTCCGGAGACATCTCGGCATCCGTCAAGAACAACAACAACAACGTAGACGACCGAGCGCCGCTGTCTGATGATTCCATCTCCCAAGAGCCTGAGGGTCTACTAGATTCGCTTTCCTATGAAGGTGGTGGCGAGGCAGCAACGCCATGGGCAAATGACACAGTCTCCCTTTTCGCCAACTTCAGCATCGGCTCGCTAAGCGAACGCAACCGGCGCACGGAAGAGCTCATCTCATCTCGCGCCGACACCCAGGGAGAGGACACCGATGACTTCTCCATGAGTGGCATGGTCTCAGACTCCGCGCTGCTAAGGCTCCGCAATTCACACTCTCACCAGCTTTCTGTGGACAGCGAAGCGTCCGACTTGAGTATCTTTGAAAAGGCGCAGGCGCCGCTGGAGGTTCCCTGTGAGGCGTTTGAGACCATCGACAAGATAGAGACCATCCTCCACGACACGAAGCAAGAGCTGCTTGACCTCGATGCAGATTTGGTCAGCCTCCGCGTGTTCCAGAAACTCCCAGCAAACTACGACGTTGTGCTGGGCGATGCCGGAAAGAAAAGCGGCGACGAATTTTCCAGCCGCCGTGCCAGCACTCGCGACGCGGAGATCCGTACAGACAGCGGCAGCGACTTTGGAAATTCTCTAGAGTCGGACAGCGAGAGGCTGGTCAGAAATTCATCTGGGCCCAGCTTGGAGTGGGACTCGCTTTCACTGCCAAAGCAACCGGTGGAGCTGCAGCACGAGTCAGACTCCACGGACTTTGGCACGTTCAGCGAGTGGTCTGAGAGCGAGGATGGTGGCGGTGCACCCCGCCCGAGCGTGCTTGGCGTCGTGCGTCGCCACAGCAGCGGCAGCATTCACAGCAAGGGCACACTCCGCGAGGAGATTCAGCGCATTCTCTACGCAGAATCTGAATCGTGGAAGCGTAACCTCGCGCGGAGCCAGACACTGCCGTTGGACCAAAGCTTGCCCGAGTCGGAACAGAACTGCGACGCTCCGACATGGGTGATGCGGGAGTCTTCCTCAGTGCACAAGATGACCACTGTTCCTGAGGAGAGCACTATCAGCCCAAGCAGTGTGTCGGACTTTGCTTCACTTGCAGCGAGCAGTGATAGGGACGCTTCTATGGACACCAATGGCAATGACCTGATGGATGTGGAAAGGGACAACGAGGGCTCCAGCTTTGAATCTGCCGAATCGCCAGTTTGTGTTGAAGACAAAGTGTCACTGGCTGACTACATCTTTGGGCTACGCCGAAAGAGGAAGCAACAGCCTGGTGACGGAATGGAAAAAGTATGTTTCACTTCAGATCACTCTTTGTATTGTCGCTGTATGTTTGATTTAGAAGAAATGCCTTGTAGTGTTTAGTAGCAGGTATTTCGACAGCCTCATCTCAACCAACTTCGATGTCCTTTGGTTGGTATTAAGGCTGCTTTTAAAATACCGATAAAGTGCTCCTTCTGATGGTCATAGGATCCCCTCAGAGTTTTTGCCCACTCATCATTACCAAACATAACTTCTCTTTCTCTCCAACTTCCTCTCCTTCTCCGAGACTTTCATCGGCTTTTTTAAGAAGTGCAAAATTTGTAATTTGATCACAGTACCAAGGATGTCAAGCTGCATAGCTGCCTCTCTGACTTCTACATTTAGAAGGGAACTCTGGTGCATTCCCGACCATACCGAGATAATGCTGTTTTGGAATAGTGTTGACAGTCATGCAAGAGCATTTTGCCAAGGCACTCATCAATAATTTTAATTAAGCAATAAACAAAAAGTCAATACAGAAACCAAAACAGAGAGCTCCTTCATCATCCATGGTGGGGACTGGATGACTTGAAGAGATCCGCTACACTCCGCCACAGCTGGCCAGGGTGTAAATATAGCTCATGTGCCTCTTTTGACGTGCGAAAAGAAAGTTGGCGATGTCATCTGACGTGAAATCAAGCTGTGCTGGAGTTCCCCTTTAAAACGCTGGAGTTCCCCTTTAAGGGACATTTAGGATGGACCGTTTCAACATCCCCGAGACGATGCTTGATCAGTGTGGTATATATGAAAGCGACTCCTGTTATGGCTGGCTTGAAGTTTGCCAATCGCAGTTGCCTGGAAGTAAGTCTCATTTGTTGTGATACCTTCCACTAAATCACTTTTCAATTTCCGCACCGCCATTTTACCACCCCCCTTCTGTTCAGACCCTTGCAGCTGTACTGTCAGGACTGGAAGTGAGGTCGCTACGGCGGATCAAAAATGACTGCTACGCCGCCATTCGTGCAGCTGGCTTCCAAGTTTTGGCATCTGGAGGATCCATTCTCAGTGGACACAGAGGTGCCAATGGTGTCTACCAGGTATGAACGGCTGTGCACTCTTCTTTAGTACCAATGTAGTAGTTCCCCAGATAAAACTGCCACAGGTGGCAGCGTCCTTAGAAGCTAATATTGTGGCAGTTCATGTCGAGTTGAGATTACTGGCAGAAAACACACTTTCTCGCAAACTTGCTCTCTTTTTTTTTTTTTTGCTCTGCCAAGAATGTGAATTTAACCCGTGTCTTCAGCTCAGCAGTGCTGCACCTTGATTACTGAGATACTAAGATAAATTGTTTGCTTCCAACCACTGAGGTTTCGCAAAGTAAAATGCCTCTGCTTTTAACTAGGCTTGTGCGAATGTTGAATTTTAGGTTCGAACAAATAGTGATTTTGGTCGAATAATTTTTTATCAAATTTGAATAATATACATGGCGTAAAAAGAAAAATGGGCATATTTATCATGACCTAACTAACCTGCAAATATTTTTTTAAATTGAAATAAGGCCTCAATGCAAATGCCCTTTTTTTGTTTGTTTGCTTTGTTCAAATGAAGTTGAAACCACTTTTAGTACTAGCAGGATTTGACTTTTGGTAGGATGCAAGTGATAACCTGTAAAATACTTAACAGTTCAAAATTTATTATACTAGGAGCAGCATATAAGCCGTCATAACAACCTTTTAAGCTTTAAAAAATGGTGAATCGATGTGAGGGTTAAATGCTTTAAAAGTGCCCTGCAACACATTTCAAGAAGCCCGGAATGGATTCACTAAATAAGCTTATTGCCGCGGGGGGCCACAAAAAATTTTGGAATCCATCTAGCACGAGCGGAGTTGCAAAGATTTGTCGCATGCTGCAATTGAATTCTCTTCTCGTCTTGATCAAAGCACTGAAGTTAAGCAGGGAGTGATGGCACGGTGAAAGAATATACGTCACACGCACCTTGTGACCTTGACCACATTTTTTTTTTCGAGTGTGTCACTTTTTAATGTGATCGCACATGTACGCGTGGACAAGTGGCGGCCCCAGTTACGTCCGAGCGCCCCATGCTCACATCAGCCAATCGCTGATGCCATGGCTGTGACGAGTGATTTTCGGGCCTGTGGCATCATTTACAGAGGAAAGAGAGCCATTTTTAGCCAACTTCGAGAATTTATTGCGATTTGCAGGTCGCATGCTGCGCTACAATATTTGGCTCGTGTGCTCGCAGAGCTGATTTTTCCTGGATAGGTGCTTTCACGACCTAAAACCCCGACAATGTAGTAGAATCGCCTTTACACGCAATGACCCGCAGATCGTGGGTTCGAATCCCGATGGAGGCGGAAATGTTGTAGGCCCGTGTGCTCAGATTTGGGTGCACGTTAAAGAACCCCAGGAGGTCGAAATTTCCTGAGCCTTCCACTACGGCGTCTCTCATAATCATATGGTGGTTTTGGGACGTTAAACCCCACATATCATCATCACCTTTACACGCAATTTCATGCGGACTGATATACATTTATATATGTTAATTGCGGATATATAAACATCCTGGAAGAAATCTACAGGGGATCAACTGCTACCATAGTGCTTCATAAAGAAAGCAACAGAATACCAATCAAGAAGGGTGTAAGGCAGGGGGACACAATCTCCCCAATGCTATTTACCGCGTGCTTACAGGAGGTTTTCAGAAGCCTAGAATGGGAACAGTTAGGGATAAGAGTTAATGGAGCGTACCTTAGTAACCTGCACTTCGCCGATGACATTGCATTGCTGAGTAACTCAGGGGAGGAATTGCAACTCATGATTACGGAGTTAGACAAGGAGAGCAGAAAGGTGGGTCCTAAAATTAATCTGTAGAAAACGAAAGTAATGTACAACAACCTTGGAAAAGAGCAGCGCTTCGAGATAGGTAATAGTGCACTTGAAGTTGTAAAAGACTATGTCTACTTAGGGCAGGTAATAACCGCGGAGCCGGACCGCGAGATTGAAGTAACTAGAAGAATAAGAATGGGGTGGAGCACATTTGGCAAGCACTCTCAAATTATGGCAGGTAGATTGCCACTATTCCTCAAGAGGAAGGTATATAACAGCTGTATCTTGCCGCTACTTAGCTAGGGAGCAGAAACCTGGAGACTTACAAAGAGGGTTCAGCTTAAATTGAGGACGACGCAGCGAGCAATGGAAAGAAAAATGGTAGGTGTAACCTTAAGAGACAAGAAGAGAGCAGAGTGGATTAGGGAACAAACGGGGGTTAAGGATATCATAGCTGAAATCAAGAAGAAGAAATGGACATGGGCCGGGCATGTAGCGCGTAGGCAGGATAACCGCTGGTCGTTAAGGGTAACTAACTGGATTCCCAGAGAAGGCAAGCGGGTTAGGGGGAGACAAAATGTTAGGTGGGCAGATGAGATTAAGAAGTTTGCGGGTATAAATTGGCAGCAGCAAGCACAGGACCGGGTTAACTGGCGGAACATGGGAGAGGCCTTTGTCCTGCAGTGGACGTAGTCAGGCTGATGATGATGATGTTAATTGCTAATTATTCAAAATTTTCAATAAGTTAAATTCATAGCGAAGTCCAATACCCCACTTTTCGTTAGAATATTCGAAGAATTCAAGTATTCTCACAAGCCTTCTTTTAACCTACCAAGTTTCGCGTTCGCATTTCAGCGATACCACGATGCGTCTGTGGGCACCAAGACCTGGCTCGACGGCTGGACCTTCCATCGAAAGTCTCGCGTACACCCAGGTTCTGCAAGGATTCTGGGAGTGCCTCTCTGCGTTACAGGACTTGGTAAGACAGCTCGCATATCAATCTGGAAATCTGTTCTTATAAGGCTCGTACAGAGGAAATTGACCTTGCTTTCAGTATATACAGTTGAAACCCTTCAGTAAGAGACATGTTCAGGGAGCAATACCTGTCTTTTATATGAGACGTAACTCTTATAAAAGATGTACTATGCTTTTTTTTATCAACCCCTATTTCATTATAGGCACACTGGTGTCTTATAGTTGTCCATTAAATCAGTGTCTCGTAAAGGGGTTCTACTCTATTAATGAATTGTGCTTGATAGGAGTTGGTGTTTTCTGGACGATGCTCCAGAAAAAAAAAAAGAGAAAAAGGCTGTGATGTTCCTTCACCAGCTGATGATATCGCGAAGCGGTAATGACTCTATGCTCGTCGTAACGCTTCGAGACACACGTTAGGATCCGCCGTCTATAATTGCATGAAATTTTCATAATTTGATGCCGAGGCTCTGAAGACCAAGAGCGAGTGGAAGTAACGCCCCGCCATGGTGGTCTAGTGGCTAAGGTACTTGGCTGCTGACTCACAGGTCGCGGGATCGAACCCCGGCTGCGGCGGCTGCATTTCCGCCTCCATCGGAAATGCTGTAGGCCCGTGTGCTAAAAAACCCCAGGTAATCGAAATTTTAAGAGCCCTCCACTACGGCATCTCACACAATCCTATGGTGGTTTTGGGACGTTAAACCCTACATATCAATCAATCGAGTAGAAGTGTTACGATAAGTGGTGTATTTTACATCACTTGACTCACTGAAAAGTAAACAAAATGTCTAAAATAATTAGGAAGGAATACTGGGTGAGTTTGTGCAGATTCAACGTGGCTAATGGCGCGAAAAAGACGAGAAGGGGACACTGCGCAGTGACGTGGCGTGTCCACTTCATGCTTTCGACTTTTTCGCACTGTTAGCTATAATGTAGCTATAATGTATCTATAATTGTACAGTCAGTCATGCTATATGTCATTAACTGAATTCAACAACCCACTCAAAGCACATGTCATAGTTATCTACTGGCAGTGAGCAATCCCGGAAAGGTATAAAAAAATATTTTGAAATTGCTGCGGCAATGCACCCCATCCATCGTCACGTTAAACACAGCACTGCCTTCATCAAAGCAGTTGCTTTTAGCAAAGTATTTTGCCAAGAAGCGATATAAAGGAACTTGATGCAACCATAATGCCCAATTTACCATCAGCTCACTATATGTTGTCTCTAATTTGCTGATGCCCCACTGCAGTGGTCTAGTGGATAAGGTACTCACTTGCTGATCCACAGGTCGCGAGAGATCAAATCCCAGCTGCGGCGGCTACATTTTGGATTCAGGCGAGAATGTTGTAGGCCCGTGTGCTCAGATTTGGGTGCACGTTAAAGAACCCCAGGTGGTTGAACTTTCCGGAGCCCTCCACTACAGCATCTCTCATAACCATATGGTGGTTTTGAAACGTTAAACCCCACATATCAATCAATCAAGTTATCCATCTAACTTGCCAATAGCAGTAGTGCACAGAAATGACAAGTCGCATCTTCAGACGAGGACACAGTGTCCCAGAGTGGTAATGTTGGAAGAAGTGTAAGGAAGCTCGCAAATACTCGTTGAACTGAATTAATCGATGCCTGGATGACGTCAATTTGGACTGAAGGGGTTGTCCCACTCTTTTGCTTTTCCAGGAAGATCAGCTGCGGTTGACAGCGAGTCCAGGGGCATTGCTCGCCAGCAAGCTCAACGAAGACCCCAAGCTTGATGCGAAGCTCGTGGAGGCAGTCAAAATTGTCATGCTCAAGTCTGCTCTGGAGCTGTTTGCAGCACAGAAGGATAGTGATGCCCCTTGTCCCCTGTTTGCTACAGTCCTGTTTTCACAAGTCACGGCAACTTCCCCGGAGGAGCACTTGGTCAGCCATGTCAGCCGGCTTGGCAAAAGTCGGGCAGTACCAGAGGTAGTGTTTCCAGTTAATTGGCAATGGCTGTCAATTAAAACATTTCCTAATCAACCTGAATGTGAATACACCTCTGCCCTTCCGAGTTATCAAGCGAAACATAACCGAAAATACATTTTTGCGCTTGCCTAATCAATCGCACAGACTGTAAAATGGCCGAACATAACCAAGGCTTTATGTGGGTGGCCCTTTGAAGTTTTTATAATCTTCAGCAGCTCTGTATACAAAATATTGCCATATATGAGATTAAAAAGTGACACCTGCCGAGCGCATTACGATTGAATACGCAACTGCTTAGAAAACAGATCTTTAAGACACTGAAAAGGTAAGTCGTAACTTTTTGTGTACACAATATGCAGATGCTGTCTCATCTGCACAGTCCTACATTTTTCGGATTTTCGCTCCAGACCTGTACAAGAGCCTTTCACTGTTAAGTTTAAGAAAATTAGTTCTTTTTTACTTTTCAGAATGCAGGCATAGACTAAACATGCAAACACTAAGCAAGATGCCATTTTTAGGTGCTAATTGCGAGAATTTAAAACAATTTAATTGAAATTCATCCCGCGTATGAGTATTTCTTTTTTTTTTTTTTTTCAGCTACAAGATGGATGTTTAGAAGCAGCAGTGCAAACTGTTTACGAGCCTAGCTTGTACACCGCAGGGGAAGGGTGAAAGATTATATTGTAATATGGAGTGATATGCTGTACGTTACACAGTAAAAGCTCATCAATTCGAACTTGTTCGAAAATTGTTGGAATTGGCGGGTGGGCACTCGAATGACCATCATGTCACATGTAGACACAACCCAAAGAACCCACTTCTGGACTCTTCTATCGCAGATTAGGTGTTACTGCACGTCCGTAACAGGCAATTTCGTTTATGGAGTTCGTGAAGGTCCAACTGCAAGCAGAATTGATTAGTCAGCGATATGTCAGGAAGAAGCACCATCATGCATTCACGTGGGTGGTGAGCCTTAATGTCTAAATATATATGTGGTGGAATCTATGCTCCAAAACGCGATCTTCATGGAAGTTAATCTAGTTAAAATTAAAAGTAATCTGTAATGTTCAGTTACTTCCGTTGAGTTTGTCGCAACTTCATGACCATTGTTAGCAGCTCGTCCAAATTCTCATCTGCCACGATAAGCTGCTGTATTGTTATTTTGCAACTCTAGTAAATTTGGTTTTGTTGGGTTTAGCAACGCATTATAGTCACAGGGGGCGGACTTCTGAAAGGAGTGGTGAAAACCTGGGTGTCCCAGTTCAAAATAACTGTTGTGGATATGAACATATTCAAAGTATCGGAAGCTTCCCCCTGTAGAAATATACTGAGTGGTGCTGGGACCTGGGAGTCTGTTCAAAATTAACAAGGTTATGCTGTATCTAATTTCTAAAGTGCAACATAATGATTATCTAGCAAAAAGTAAAAGCGTAGTCTGTGTAAATTGGGCATGCCATCGAACATCATTCTTTAAGTAGCATTGAACACAGCAATGCCTTCAATATGCCTATGTTCGTCAAAATTCTACATAGCCTACATAAAAGCCTATGTAATCGTGGCCTCCTTCGGACTGTGTTGCACAGTGTCGTTGAGGAAACGTGTCACGAGCTTTTGCTTCCACCCTGTTCACAGGCTGACCTCTACCTGTTGGGTTATGCCCTAGGGACTACCCTGACTGTTGTACGGCCAGGGTCAAGGAGGCAACGAAGACTACGTGAGCCGTTACCCAGAGTGGCAGGTTGGCAGTTGGCCCGAGGCTGTGCTTGTCCAACACGAGGGACGCTACTGGGCGTGCGCTACGTGACTGCCCCTGCCTTCTTAGAGAACCCTCTTGTGAAATGCTGCGTCACGTGAACTCTCGCGAGTCGCAGCCGTGATCGGATTCTCTGCCGTGCTCCGGCGTCTGCACGAGCCAAAAGTGGCACGAAATATCTGGTCCACTGCTCCTCTGCATTGTGGTAGCACCTGTGTCGTCTTCCCGAGATGTTTTCAGCGAGCGGATGGCGCACGAAGCCACTTTCACTAAAAGTGGCACACAAGGACAGCGTGGGATGTGGAGTAGCCTCGCCAAGGCAAACGGCCGGGCCCGACGATCTGGTTGCCACATTGTTTTCCGTTTGGCTGACCTAATATGTACTGTTTCTCGTTTCTTTTAACGTTTCTCGTTCCTTTTAATGTGTTTCCCATTCTTTCTTTAATAAGTCATATTTAATATGATGCATCAGTGGCACGGATGGATTAGAATCTGCACTTCATCTCATTTCTGCAGCTATACAGAACTTCAGACCACTGTGCTGCTTCTGTGTGTATAGAGGCATCTGCACATAGGAGAGTGCAATGGTGGTTGCAGTTCATTTGTGGTCAATGACACATGTACTGGATTTGAAAGCTGTCATTGCATCTTCCTCAGTCAGACTTGAGACGTTGAAAAGTGGAACACTCGATTCAAGTGAAGGCTTCCAACATACACTGTGCTTTAGTTTTATCTTCCAACTCGGGTCTTGTATGTACACTGTCTGAGCCAGCAGATGAGAGCAAGGGTTTTCAGCTGGAGTTCTTGACACCTCGTCTGGGTGTACTTTTGGTTTCGGTGACACGGCTAGGTGATGCCAAAGAGTGAGTAAGCACGAGACTCTATACGACCCTGCGCTTATAGCTTGTTCTCGTCGCTAATGTGTTGCACAAAATGTGGGAAAACTTCCCATCCCCGTTTGGTGCTGCCTGCTCAGAATACCAGCAAATGGATGAGATGCATTTCTGTGTCTGCGTTGCACCTCCATGCTTTGCACAAAGCGTCTGATGGGTGCACACAAAAGTCGGCACGCCTTGACTTTTTAGGACAAGAGAATAATGTATAAATTTACGTAAAGCGCATGTTATGCGCAGCTGTTGCATCTACCCAGCACTTAAAGCACAATTAAGCAGAGCAGCTGGCAGAATTTATGACGAGCAGAGCCTGTGTGCATTATGCTGATGAAGACAAAAGCGTGAGCAAACTTTCACTGAGTGAGCTACGATTGGAATATGTGTTAAAGTGTTCTTTAACGTGTCTGCTTTGTTCACGCTGATGCCTTTGCTGACTCCGCAAAAAGGAAAAGTTGCTCGATTTGGTGCGCTCCCTGTTGTACTGCCCAGTGTTGCCAGACATGGCCATGGCGTGCCCGCTGCCACATTCCTTCGCACATGACCCCGCAAGCGTAGCCTCTGTAGTACAAAAACAGTTTTGTCGAACTCGTTTTTAGGCAGCATTCACACAGTATTGTTGGTGTACCAAACGGCCTTTAATCGACTGCTGGCTGGTCGGAGCCTTCAAGTTAGTTGTAATGTGTGGAGGACCTGACTGAGCGGCCCCGGCTGCTAGTGTTGTTGTTTTCTCGAAATACCCTTAACAGGCAATTTTAAGAACAATCTAAAATTTTATTTTTCCTCATTCATATTTTGCAATTAAACTTTCATTTTGAGCATGTCGAAAGAACCCTAGTTGATCGAAATTTCCAGAGCCTCTCATTGCAGTGTTCTATTCAAATCATAGTTTTGGTATGTTAAACCCCATCAATTATTATAACTTTTGTATTCACGGTTGGCAGTTTGCCATGATTATCATTTTAATTAATTGTAAAGTTATGTTACATGCTCCTGCCTAGTTTTAATTGTAAACTTTTTGCTTTATACATTTAATTCACTTTTTTTTTTCGCTTTTATTTTGGAGCAAGATTTTTACTTTTAACAGTGCATGAATGTGCCGTCTATTGCATTAATGTGTAAGGTGCTCGAAAAACCTGTGCAGAAGACGACGTGAACACACCGAACAGTTGACTGTTTCCTGAAGCTACCGACCTCGTTTGTGTGCTCGTGCTGTCGTCATGTGGCTTTTTTTTTTAGGTCTTAGGACAACAGGAAGTTCAGCTAGTTGGTACGAATTCATTGTAGAATAAATGTTTGCAAATGCAGCCACATGGGGAAAAAACAAACACAAGCTCCTTGTATTTTTTTTTTTCTTTTGTGTCGGTGCTTGCATGTCTTGTACAAAAACTTGATGCATTTACGTTCTTGCTGTTACGAGCTTCACACATTACAGTGGGCGAAAAGGGCTCAAAGGCTGACCTTTCACAAGTGGTCCCCTGCTCAACACGAGTGGCAAAGCCTGGCGGTACACCCCAGAATATTGTTGTAAAACAAAGAGCAATGCGCTCCGTCACTGTTCCTCGTGGTGAAATCGAACCTCGCGTCGGCTTTCACCGTCGTTCTGCTGCATTAAAGATGCGCTCGCGCGGAAAGGGAGCACCTTCACTCGATGAATGTCGTCCTCTGCAAATGTTTCCGCCTGTACCTTTAACAAATAGGCTTACTAAGCACGCAATAATGTTGTTTCATTAACACACCTTCATTGCTGCCTCTCCCCATATTCTCTTCCTCTCGGATCCACACAGCTTCGCATAATTCCAAGTGTTCTTAAATATTCCTGCACTGAATGCGCTCAGCCTACTTTGAGATTGCGAAAGCAGCACACAACCTCTTGCATGGAGTGGTCACTACACTCTCTCTCTTCTGTAGTCCCTTGCATAAAACTTCATCATCGAGAACTTTCAATCTACTCGAGGAGTGTGGAGTGTTTCCGAAGTGAGCCCTTGCTCTCTAGGAGTGTTTCTTAGTTGGAGCAGCTGCTTCGATGAAAAGTATATAACAATGCCATATGCTTTGAGGATTAGGGAGGCATATCCGCCTATAGGTGGAACAAAGAACTAAGGGAACAACTATTCTTCCAAATGCAATACTCCTAAATGTGGCAGGGGAACAAGGCCTTCAGCACTGGCTGGCTCCTTCAGTCGTTTGAAAATGTGGTTGTGCCCACGAAGCCCAACGTAACCATGGTTGTTCAATGCACTTGAAGCAGGCGACATGCACTGTGTACGCTAGAGAAAAAACCAGCGCGAGCGTTTCCTTACTAGCATGCATGTACTCTCGGTACGAAATAGGCAAGTCAATGCTGGCTTCCTAATGATTAAAGTGTGACCAAAGCTGAGTGTTCCACAGCATTGTAAGTCTACTAAAGAAAAGATATGAAATATCGTCATCAATGCTGTCGCACAAACCGGAAAACCAGTGGCACTTCAAAACTGCCTGTAACAGTGCTAAGAAGGAAAGAAGTGTACATTTAAGGGCTCGTTTTCTTTGTTAGACATAATATTGACGAGATCTAACAGTCATGCCAACGACAAGATTTGCAAGATTGTCTGTCAAATCTCGTTAATATTGTAACAGTGCTAGCGAGACTACCTTGACAAGCATGTCTAGAAAGTGAGTGCGAACGGGAAGACAACTGTATGATCGGGCTCTGATACGACCGCACGGACAGTCTCTAAAAGACTGACCTACAGCGTACGTCTACGAATCTCCCAATGCTGCACATAATTCTGTAAATAAATAGGGAACTGGCTTCCGTGTTGTATGTTGTGCAACACTGGAAAGGCGCCCTTCTGTGCTCACGCCTCGCTGCTTTCTGGCGAAGCCGTACAAATACCTGAATGGGAGGCACGCTAAACATTCCCGCCCTCACGCACGTTTAGCGCACACATACATTCCTCCTTATGGATCCGTGTGTTAGTGACCTCAACTTTTTATTCCAGTGTGATCAAAACTGTGCTCACATGTTTGTGTTATGCATGTTTTTCTCTGCCCTTGTGGTGTTGCACTGTCGTTTATCATCGGAGCTTTTCAGCACGACTTGTATTATGCTTTGTTCACCAGTACCTTAAGGAGAGTGATCATGCCAAAGGTTTTTCTTGGGTGTTGGGAAGATCGCTAGAGATTGTCGTGTGAAAGATGGCTGTCTGATGAGAGGGAAGCCTCTCGCTAAACTGTCGGTTAATTTGCGTGCCCATTTTTGCATGACTTGAGATGACAGCACCACATCAAGGTTCCTGTGGTACTAGAGCCACAAAATGTCGTCGGTGGCGTTGGGTTTCACAATCTGGGCAACACAGTGCTATGCTAAACAAGTTTCAAACTTCCGTGGATTAGAATTCGAAAGAAAATCGGGCAGTAATGAGGGCAGTTTAGCGAGATAGACCGGCTGTGCCAAGCTCTCCTATCAACACAGCATCTTGCACATTTGGGCTCACTCTGTAAAAATGTGCGACAGGCAACAAGTACTTACAACAGGCAAAAAGTACTTGAAGCTACTTGCCACAGTTACTTGCCGTGGACTGTTGGAAAGTACTTGCGTTGAGAGTTGCTGTTGGTCAAATGCTTGGCTATGTACAGTTTCAGCATGTACGGGCAGAGCGAGAGACCTATTATTTTTCAGCCATGTCTCTCGACATGTACGTATGGCTATTATTAGCAATGTAAAGATAGTAATAAGAGTTGATATTCCTTGCACTAGGTAAGCCCTGCTGTTGCCGTTTGTCGAGTACTCGCTGGTAAAGCGAGTGTATCTAGGTCACGAGCATGCAACGTGCCAGGGGGTCAACAATGTGTACTATAAGAAATGTATATGGCACTGTGTGCTCTCTTAGTTGACACTGGGCTGCCGACTTGATGTTCAATGGATGTACGCACATGTTCGAATGAATGGTGTTGATGGGCATTCAAGTATGTATTATACGAGGGTACATGTGTCAACGCTGCATCCTTGATGATCATCTGTCTGTGAATGCAGTCCGGCACTCTTCCAACGGGCCAGCAAACGAGTTACCCCATGTGCGCTATTGTGTTAAAAGTGCCTTTAGATGTGAAATTCAAAGCAAGATGTAAATATATAAAATGTTCATAAAATCCACGTTTGCGTCTCTTGTGTCTGCTATCCCGTAAGAATGTACAAGTTCCCTACAGACAGTACAGGGCTGTACTCTCTTTAACCTGTTTCGGCGGGTATGAGAACTGCTAATTAAACTAGTGCAGATTTGCATAAATATCATCCTGGTTTTACTCTTCAGACATGTAATAACTTTACGTTGATGGGTAGTTGGGCAGAATGCCATGCTTACTGAATACAGGAAATCTCCGAGGCCGCTTTTGTTGAATGCTGAGCAGTAAAGCTGCAAAGTATTACGCCTGATCATCAATCACATTTCTTCTATCTTACTTCAAATTTCAAGTTAGTTTTGATAGCAATATGTAGCCACTGGAGCTAACTACTGCTAGGGTAAATGACACTAAAAATAAAAGCCATTCATTCACAGCTGCACCACGAACCTGGGCCTTTCGAGTGCAAAGTGGGCACTTCACCCCTCCACCACTTTGAGCAGCCGTGCACAACTCTTCTGCACAGAGCGGCCGACCCGGGAGTTGAACGACAACACAGTGCAGACTACTGAGCACAGCACTACAAGTGGCTTGACCTTGTTCGCACTTGAGTTTTTGTCCATTGGCGCTGAGGCCTTTTCGAACACTTCCTGGTTCTAGTACACTCTACCTGGGTACTATGTGATGTCAGGGCTCGTTAAACAACACCAGATGGTCAATATTTTTAGAACCCTCCAGTACAGTGCGTCTCATAATTGTCTCGTGGTTCTGGTACGTAAAACTCCAGATAATGCTATTATTAAAGATTACTACAACCTTTCCATAGCACAGGCACAAAGAAGGATTCCTAGTTGGCAGAAACTGCCAGGCAACAACAAATTAGTCGAACTTGGAGAAAGTTCCCAGAATTTGAGATGAAAGCAGTTTTCATTGTAGCTTTGTGCAACCAAATGGGAAATTTTTCGCTTTCACGCAACCTTGACTTTTAAAGTGCAAATGCAATGAGTCAGCACTATTAACAAACATAGTATCTGTTGTTATACATGACAGTTTCATTTTGAAACATGCTCAAGTTTTACGAGCCGAAACCATCAACTACGAAGCACGCAGGCTGCCATTGACTACCTGGTGTTCTTTACTCTGATGCCGAATCTGAGCACATGGGCGTCTGCGCAGAGCGGTCTCCGGGAGTCAAACCCGCGACCAACATGGCAGATAATGCTAGAGAGGTGTAGTTAGATCCTTGAACTTGCGGTGCCAACCCACACCGGGGCCAAGTACATGAATGTATCGGCGCGTGGGGTGTCGTAGGTGTGCGGAGAAGCAGGAAGGGGGGGATTAGAGACAGAAGAAGGGGGGGGGGGGCGCTGCTACGAACCTTCGCCCCCCACCACCCCTGAAGGGAGGCGCTCCCACCAAACATGGGCGCCCGCCTGTCTGGTGCGGGTGCCTTTTTCGTTCAAGGTTTTTCGCACTTCCAAGTTTTCCAACAAGCAGCATCGGGGTGTGGTTTCGACTAGTAATCACAACAGGTCCTGTCGTACGCACAATGTCAGCCACGATATGTTTTTGCCCCGCCGTGGTGGTCTAGTGGCTAAGGTACTCGGCTGCTGACCCGCAGGTCGCGGGTTCGATTCCCGGCTGCGGCGGCTGCATTTCCGATGGAGGCGGAAATGTTGTAGGCCCGTGTACTCAGATTTGGGTGCACGTTAAAGAACCCCAGGTGGTCAAAATTTCCGGAGCCCTCCACTACGGCGTCTCTCATAATCAAATGGTGGTTTAGGGACGTTAAACTCCACAAATCAATCAATCAGCCACGATATGTTTGCACAGCTGTGAGCGCCGTGCCGAACACCGCGGTGCAAGCTGGCCGTCACATCTGGAACTTGCTTAGAGCCCCGTCTAGACGACGGCAGATATTGCGCCGATTGTCGAGGAAGATAAACAAAGGATAACTAATAACAACTCTCGAAAGAGGCGCACCGAATCGCGCGAGCGTCAGCAAACGACGAAGACGTTGAAGCCACGCTTGGCACGCAAGCACGCGACCAACGTGCTCACCGTTAAGGATCGACGCATTTCGGAGCCCAGGTACTGAACCTTTATAAACTACAACAGCGAAGGAACCGCAGGTAAGACGATCGGCGGTACCGTCAGAAACACGTCCCGAACAGTTTCAGTCATTTCCTAGCCAAGGGTCGGCTCGGTTTTTGCGCAGCGTGAACTGGATCCGGCGAGCCATGTCCTCGTCGTAGATGGCCTTGCAGATTTCGTAGTTGATTCTTCGTCGCGTTTTTGTGGGCTTCTCGTAGTACCTCGTGAGTCTGTAGCGGTCGAAGATACCTTCCATGCCCAGGATGCTAGGTTGACAGAAAGAGGGAGAGAAGAGCGCAAGCCAGCATGAATCGACGGCGCCGCGGATTAAACACTTCAAATTACGAACGATATATCTTCCCGTGAAACGTAATACCGTTACTCTTAGGCTTTCTCGCCCAAGGACGGTACCTGCGAGAAGCGCTTACCGGTTTAGAACACGCAGTGCTTCTTCGACTTGGTTGTTCCGGACGAGAACAGTGCGGGCGATGAAAAGTTTGTGATGCATGTTTGATGTGTTCGGGCGGCAGCCGCCGCTGCTCCTAGCACGGGTAAACAACGGGGTAAAGATTCGTTAAACTTCGAAACTCGCAAAGTAGCTCACAAACGGACGCGCTCACGCGCACTCGCTAAGCTGCCGCCATGATACTTTTTTTCTCTGTGCAATGATGGCGATGTTTATCGTGATTATAGCGCAGCACGTCTTTCTGAACATTATTTGTAATAATCAATAGTGTTCGAATTCATTACCCGCGCAGAGTACCTCTAGATTAAAGTGACTAATTTTAGGTTGTGCTTTTGTGTACTGTAAATGCAATATTTACCTATGGCCAGAAATACGTTACAGCCGCCATGTTTTAGACACAATTGATTCTACAGCAGACGACAGAAGATATCAGTTGGCACTATCAGTTTGATAACGTGCGAGCTGTTCTGTAACGCATGATAAATATTTCTAGAAATTATGCACGTAATAACTCTGTGTCGCAAGGTGCTTACATCAGAGTCGCAGACGAATGGAACGATTACCTGTTTTTCGCCAGAGTCGTGTTAAGTGAAACCACTCACTCGACTGCACGCTACGCACAGGATCAAATGTCTTCGCCCAGAATCACCTGTTTCTGCTTTCGCGTTTACACCTGAAAAATTGCATGCTTTAAGAACAATAGAGGCACCGCGCGTCTCTTTCGTGCAAGCCTCGCATTCTCTCTGCGTGCCCCTCTGCGAAGCGGATGCGGTGCGGCAGTCTCTCAAACGCCGGCATGTCAATCAACATTTGGAAACAGACCCTCTACGCTTACGCAACAGAGAACATCCGCGCTGATCATCGCACGAATGCGTCAAGCGCAGCACAAAACAAACGTAGAAAGTGAAAGGGGTTAAAGCACGGAGCTTGTCTAGACTGTTAGAACAGAAACTCGGCCTGCGCTTCCCGCGATAAAATAACATGCTTACCGACCACTTATTTGGGACACACAGATTGTTGCGCTACCTGTAGGCCATTAAAAACATTATTTTTTTCGTAACTGCTGGTAAAGTTAGTATTCACTCAACTTTTTAGAAAGCCTAGATGGCAGGCTCAACATTTCGTGGAAATTAACTCGAGGTGGTTGTTTTTTGTAGTAGCGAGACTAGAGCGATTAACCAGTTCCGAACGAAAGAAAGGCCGGAAAAGGATCGACGGAGCGTCTAGCCAGCTCGGAACCGAACTATTGATCCTTTCCTCTGACCCGGGACATGCTCGTGACGTGTGCGCATGCGCACGCACGTTCGGGAGAGAAAGGAGGCGCGAGTTGGCCTTCACCACTGGGCAGGCTCGCCTCGTGGCGTAGCCGGAGCCGATAGCAAGGGGTCTCACTCATCTTTTTGAATTAGGTGCGCGCGTTACCGCGTGTGAGGGGAGGCCAGGGCCGTGTCGCTTCAAACTAGAAACCTGCCACCTTGAACGTTTCTCTTCCGCTGTAGACTACTTCTTCATAAATGTCCCTCTCATAAACTGACCACGGTTCGTATACGTCTCTCGCTTGTTCCGTCATGTCTCTCAGCTGGCAGTCGCCGATCTTTACAAGGGTCCCAGACAAGAACGCTCCGAAGACATCACCTCGACACATGTTTCGGGACCACAGCACGCCTCAACGGAGGTCACTGGACTCATCAGGTGCATATTACATTACCAATCTTGCAGAACAACCTTGCTTTTCCTACGCTTTTGTTTGTATTCTTTCACTTCTTTTTTGGGGCGGAAGCCACGCTGGAGCGTAAAAGATCTAGCAGCCTGTATAAAACCACCCACTCTGCAGCTAATTTAACTGCTTCAGCTTTCCTATTGTAAAGGAGAACGATAATTCCAGGCCGTATGATATCATTGATCGGTTCCGTTCTAAGCGATTCGCCTGCGGAAAACAATGTAGGTCACGCAGGCCATCAACAGTTGCTCGCGCCGAATCACCGTATCATAGCCGCGGAGACCCCTGCCGACAAGCTATAGGCTTTATAAGCACCACTATTGCAAGCGCGCTGTTGAACACTATGTGGATATCTACGGGCACGCCACATAACTTAGATAAGAGAGTGGACTGCGGCATGGTGCAATCAAGTCCGTTCCGTTACATTGGATCGTCGGTATATGTTGTAAAAAAAAACAACGCAAAAGTGAATGTGAAAGTTAGCCCAGACTCATCAACGGGGTGCCAATTCGTTGGATACATGTGATGTTCCGTTTATACGAAAGTGTAGCTTTCGCTCGTACGTTAATTACGAAAAATGATATCTCCCAATGAACGGCTGTTACGGGTGTGACGTTAAGCGCAGATCAGCACACATCCACGTCGTTTCCAAGAAGGATAGTCTACAACCCTGAATACAACAGAAAAAATAGTAGTTAATGTGTGAATTCACGTCTTTCACTTGGTGAATGATAAAAACAAGAAATACCACTTAAGCCTTCCCCTAGTGAATGATAAAAACAAACGAAAATCGTGTACTTCATTACACTTTTTTGGAGAGATATAGAAAAAAAAAGCTTTCCCGCGTTTTTGGAGTGGTCTGAGGCTGAAATACACGGAACAAGCGTGATAAAACGCTTCTTGTAAGCTCTAACGTTGCAGGTGCTTTGGTGCATGTGGAAGGTCAAAGTCAGGGACGGCGCCAGGATTTCTTTCACTGAGTAGGCATTCACAGATGAGTTCCCTGAGAAGAGGGAGGACGGGGGGGGGGGGGGGGGGGGCAGAGATGACATGGATTAGTGTTACTGAAGTGTATATGCTACCAGAATATGCGTTAACTCTACCATGGAGGGTAGTATGCGCTGTGTTTAAACTAAAATCACTTCTTTTTGCGCAAGCAGGTGCTTAGATTGCTAAAGTATACTTGATTGCGGTGTAAAATACATTTTGTGAGAGCGGACAGTGAAGAGAAAATGAAGCGTCTACTAGCAACTTAATGACAACCCCAGAAACCCCCCCCCCCCCAAAAAAAAAGGGGGGGGGGGGGTAGACGGAAATGCACCACACCATAGAACGACATGCTTTAGACAACATGCCGAAAAGCTCGTTTTTGATCAAATTAAAGGCAAGGTCAAGATAACGTGTCGAAAGAGCTCGTTTGATAATTAGGATTATGGGTGTGTCCCTGACACAAGATGTGACAGTAGTGCCATTGAATTGTTGGTAGCTAATGCTTCGATTTTCATGTAGTATGTTTTGTGGTACATACAAGCGTTTTGACTATATGTACTCTTAGTTATGGTGCCCCCCCCCCTTTCACCCCTTCCCCGGTTACCCACCACCCTTGGTCATAATTTACAACATGGCAGCGTCTCCTTTGTTTGTTCTTTCCTCGCTCTAATAAGCCTCTTCGTTCCCTCCTCAAGGCAATGAAGAAACCTGCACGAAGACCCAGTCCAACGTGGTGTCGGCCCGTCCATTTGCAGGACAGTCCGGGGTACGTCGAGAACCATATACTATATACCTCCTGTATACACACCTCGCACCGTACCATATCATGTACCGTGGATAGCGGCACGCGTATACTCCACGTGTGTGCTTCACGTCATGAAAATGCGCCTTGCGATAGAAACAAGGGCCTCCGGGACACGAACGAACGCACGCTTTCTCCTTGGTCCGGAACGAAGTTCACGATCTCGGTCACGGTTTACATTCGGACTCACGCGGGCGGTGGTTTCGAAAATGGAGCCGGATTTCCCGGTCCCGTCTGTATCGTTGTGCCTGTATACCGTCGCAACAAACTTTTTTTTTAAAGTTGTTTAATACGCCTGTACGCATAATGTGAATACGACTACACGTGTTTCGTTATGATTGGTCCTATAGACTGTCCTATAGACTATTCCTAGACTAGTCCTAAATGTCCTAGACTATTCTAGCTTTGGTAATCCGGCTGGCACGATGTAATACAATGTAATGGCCATTGGCACTCGCACTTCGGCTACTTCTGTTTATTTCAACTCAACGGTTCGAGTCCCCGCAATACGAATACCACGAGTTTCTACGTATACGAAGGTGGATTTGACAGATCAGGCTGGAAACGTAAAGCCTATATGGCGGGAAACGTAAACATTTAAACCCGATCCGGCGGGAAACGTAAAGGTTTATGTTCCGTAAAGACCCGCGCATGCGCAGGTTCTATCCGGTGTCCGGTAACACGGTAACTTAAAGAAGTATACATTGCAAGCTAAAACTCGCTATTGTTGGCCGGTGCTTTTCGACGTATACGCTGTTTTGGAAACGGAGCCAGGCTTCACAGTCTTCGCACTGTCAGTGCGTCTATTCAATGTCACGTCAATACTAACAAGAGAGAAAAAAAAAACGCTTTCCGCGTCTTTTTCGTATGGCGTCAACCCACGTGCACACCTGGGCGGTTCGCCATAAGCGGTATTTTCGCAATATCAAAACTTCGCTTAGACGTTGCCTTTTTAAAAGAAATTAAATTTTTATTGGAAGCTTTAAAGTCATTAAGTACACTGGTTCACATCGTAAGGACGTGGACAAACGCGTCTCGCTATGCAATACTGAAATGTGGCTTCGTATAAGCACCTCATATACGCATGCGCACGGGCATACCTTGAAAGGAGTGCGTATACCAAGAGAGCTGTGAGGCCTGAATCTGACAACCTCCGAAAACATTGTCAATCTTTTAATTATTTTAGGAGAAATAATGTAGTACGTGGCAACGATAACTTTACTATGAGCAGACTATAGAACAACCGAAAAATTGAAGCGGTGTGCGATTGTTATTCAGTAAAGCGGGTTCGGTCAAAGTGAGCCCGAATATTCAAATACGGATGCTGCACGGTCCAAGAGACGGCATATAAACTTGCTTAAAATTAAACCACATCCGTGTATACGCCTTAATTAGGTCCAATTATGGTTTAGTTATACTATATGAACAGGTTACAAGTACTTCGGCCACACTCTAAAATTACTCAATTACTTGCATTATGTCCTAGTTGAGATTGTGGTTATAAGAGGGAAAAGAAGAGAAAAGTGAGCCCCGTGACTGTCTGCATCACCGTGCAACACCTCAACAGTAGCTCACAAGGGATGGGGGTAAGGAGGGATTAAAAGGATATGATTAAAGGTATAGAGAGAAAGGGAGATGCACTAGGACAGCGAGCGACGACATAAGAGAGATAGGAAAGATGGAAACACAGTCACAGGAGTCCCAGGACGGGGCACGACTTGCGAGAGCACTTGTCGGCGGCAGGAGGTGGCGTAGGACGAACCCAGTCGGCCAGAGCTGCACTGTCGTCAGAGATCGCGAGGGCACAACCGGTCGGCACGGAATCCAGCGAGCGAGAATGTGTCCTAGCTGCTTGAACACTGAGTATACTCGATCCCAAGATATCCTAACCCCCGCCTTAGCACCTGCGAGCTGACCGCCACAAAACAGCACTGGACTGGATTTTAGAAACAGCGTAAAAGGCGCGACACGTGTGGGCAGAAGCACAAACAAGGTGCCGTCTTTCGTTCCTTACGTGTAGGTCCGGTTCGTTTCACATCCGATAAACTGGACTGTGTCGGAACACTCTTCACGGCACGCCAACCGTCACTGCTTTTTTTGGCTCCGCATCACCCCGCTAATAAGATCACGTGCTACGCGATGCCAACAGATCGAAAAAAAAAAGTGCGTTCCACACTCGCCGTCATTGCTACAGGCGGCGCTGACTGCCACTCCCAGGTTTAAAGTGCACGTATATGTATACCCCAAAAGTGGAAGGAGGCATGACCGCCGTCGTATACTATATATCTGAGTTGGGATACAGCATTGGGCACGTAATGCGAAGGTCACAACAGTTTCGGTTCCTGCCAGCGCAACTTATCTTGTCGTCCGCGTTTTTTTCTTCATATTTACATTACAAAAAACTTCTAACAACATTCCGTGAACTTTCTTGGCATCACTGCCTGTTCTCATCAATATGGCGTCTAAATTACACCTCTTTCCTCGCTCATTTAAAGCTGTCCATGAATCATAAGACTTGGCGTAGATGCAATACCCCGTAGAACACAGTGGCGTACCCTCTAACGTCACTGAGTACACGTCACGTATATACGTGGTCTTCATTGACATGCAGGCAACAAGTAAACGCTTTCAGATCCACTCGCGGGCGCCTGCGACACGTTTAGCATGCGCGATGCCTTCCTCCTCATTTCGCGCTTCTTCTTCTTTTGCGTAGTACGTATACGGATAGCAGCAGATCGCTTTATGTAACATCACCTGCCGGCTGAGCGCCGCGTTTTCCGTATACGCGCACCCACTCTCACGTGCGCGCGGCGCGGCGAAAACGTGCTTCACGATCTCAGCGCGCCGTGCGTTCATAAACAAGATTCACCTCTGCGTGTGTAGTACATACACACTCTCTCTTTTCGAGTTTTTTTTTCTCCGCAGGCGCGCGCCGCCTCGTACTATGGATTTCGGAGGGCACGAAGTAACAACGAGCACGCATATACGGTCAACCGTGGACTCCGCATTCGTTACAAATTGTCTCGCTTCCTTTCTTGCTCTTTGTAAGTTTTTGTTTTTCACCCGATACGTGGCCTTCTTGTCCCGACCCGGCGTTATTCGTAAACGCTCGCATCGCAGGTGGAAGGAAGGGATGCTATATACCATTTAAGCATTATAAGGACGGGGTGGGGGGGGGGGGGGGGTGCAAGTTGAGACACGTCCACGCAGGGCGACGCTGCACGCTTGTTCCGTGTGCGCACACGCGTACCACGTGGTGGTTTCTTTCTTTCTTTCTTTTGATAGTATATACGTCTGAGTTAACGCGACACTATACAAAACGATACTGATCGAGCTGCATCGCTTCACTCTTAAAAAACTCGCTTGCGTCACGTCCATGTCTCCTCAGCCACATATATGCTCTTGTTGTTTCTTTTGTCGCATTGTGCACGCGCGATTGTTGTTTGTTTTCTTAATTTTTTTACGCGCTATTTATTATATTCCGCTTCTTCTGGGGAAAAAAATTTAGTCGAAGGTGAAAGCCGTCATCTTTTTTTTTTTTTCAGTCGATGTATGATGGAGCAGGGAACGTGAGACGTGGCTTCACGTGCTACTGTAAAGCTTCGCCTTGTTTTTGTTCTCTTAAGAAATGTCTTTAGGTCACGCGTTCTTCAGTTTTTGTTCGCAGCCCAAAGGAGGGCGCTGCAAATGCACAATGTGTCGTTACGTCACAAGTTTGTGAGATTTGTGATACACAATATTAATGAGGACTAACAGACAACGATGCCAAGAGAAGTATAGGGGATGCTTTCAGAAGTAATTGTAAAATAAACGCGAATAAACAAATAGAAAATTGGGAGAAAAGAAAACTTGCCACCGTCAGGATTCGAACCTGCGACCTTCGAACAACGCGTCCAACGCTCTACCACTGAGGTGTATACGGAGGTGGTTATCCTTCTATACACTTTAAGGGGTATATATGTGCATTTAAAGGTGGGAAAGTTGGTCAGCGCCACCTGCTGTCATTTCTGCCTGTTGGCGTCACGTAGCTTGTGATCTTATTACGGGCTGCCAGCTGACCAATAATCCCTCGCATACTATTCTCACGACATCGAGTCTGCCAGAAAGAGACCCTCGCTATGAATGAAGGAAAGAAGTGTAAATTTAAGGGCTCACTTTTCTTGGCGTCATTGTCTGTTAATCCTCATTAATATTGTGTCTAACGAAGAAAAAAACGAGCCCTTAAACTTACACGAGATTTGTGACGTCACACAGTGACGTTATCGCGTGATAATTTTTCGCATAACTCGTCCAGTACTCCGCGGGACGGTCGCCACCGACGATAAAATTGCCTGTTTGATTAGGCATCTAAGTCATTTCACCTTAATTGTCGTTGGTGTTTTACGTCCCAAAACTACGATACGATTGTGGCAGATTGCGTAGTGGAGGGCTCTGAAAGTTTCGACCACCAGGGGTTCTTTAACGTGCCCTGACATCGCACAGGGCACACACATTCCAACGTGTCCTAGCATTTTCGCCTCTATCAAAAAATGCGGCTAGCGGGATTCGATCCCACGACCTTCGGGCAAGCGTAAGCAGTCAAACGCCATAACCGCTGGACCACCACTTATTTATTTTTATTTATTCAGATACCTACAGCGCCCAGCTGGGCATTGTTGTAGGGGGGAAACAAACAGGAAAAGATACAGGTAGTAAATACAACATGAAAAGCAAAAAACATTATGTAGGAATAAAGATAAGATCAACACTCTACACATAAATAACATTATAAAAAGACTAAACATCACGTTACTAAGAGATTGATACAGGTTGTACAATATGAAAAAGCAACAAAACATAATATTAAAGTAAAAACTTCTAAACATAAATTAACTTTATAGATACATAACCTCATAAGAAAGACAGAAGAAAACACAACTAGGCAGAAGCTCTGAATGGTGAGCTAAAGTTCAAAATATCCCACATACGTCATGTAAAAACCTAGTTAAACAAACATTCTGCGAGGGCTTCATCAAAGGAAGTCGGCAATGACAGTACAACTTCATTCGGGAGACTATTCCAGTCATGGACTGTCCTTGGAAAAAAAGAAATGTTTATATAGGTTGATCCGACACCTATATATTCCCTAACCTTCAGGGAATGGTCTACGCGGGCAGATCTATAGGTGATCTAATATTCGCCAATCTCCGTTGTTCCGACAGTGCGTTGTTTCAATTATTCTGTATAGTAACAATAAGTCACTTCACGTGTGGAAGTGTATACAAGTATACGGGGTGGTCTGTTCGTGGTGTACGTGTTACGTTTCTCTGAAACATTTTTTTTTTGGTACGTTTCAGTGTGTTTGAAAAAAATTCGCTATGTGGTCCTTACACGTTTACTCTGCCTGTTTCACCTGTTGATTGATATGTGGGGTTTAACGTCCCAAAACCACTATATGATTATGAGAGACGCCGTAGTGGAGGGCTCCGGAAATTTCGACCAGTCGAGAACGAAGACGAGACCTCACAAGGGCCGGGGCCGTTCTGGCGGGATGTGGGTGCCGCTTTGGCGAAATGTGTCGTCAAATGCTTTTCGTGAGTGGGTTCGAAGGCCGCCTTATAGCCGCACCCGCGCATATTCACGAATTCGCCCTCATTGCGGCGGCATTCCGATCGCTATAGTCGCCGGCTTGCCGATGACGAATTCTCCTTGTCGGAACGTTGGCTGCAGACGCATATCCGAGTTCGACGACATCTTATCTACTTTGTGTAAAGATGCTTGTGAAACACGAGCATTACAAAGTGATGGTACAGATAGTTATTATGACGTATATGTCACAACAAACTCTTGAAGCCCATTATATTATAAAAGAGCTGTGAATAGGCTTATCTTCAGCTTCATATGCGTGCCACTGTGGGAGGCAGTGTTGATCAGGAAGTTATTGGTAAATAGCGTCGAGCATCAATGGCTTTATTATTATTATTATTATTATTATTATTATTATTGTTGTTGTTGTTATTATTATTATTATTATTATTATTATTATTATTATTATTATGAATGGATGAATTGTGTCCCACAGCGAACCCCAAGAAGGAGACATGTTCATAATGTGATGGAGCATGACGATAGATAGCGCGAGAACAAAACGACGACACAGAGACAAGAAGGACACGAAAGAACTCTGTGTTCTCGCGCTATAACTATCGTCATGCCATACCAACTAGCCCAAGCTGCCACACTCCTAAGTGATAGAGCAATTGCGATGTCAGGAGCCCGACAGACTCAACGTTTATTTTGGCGGGACGCTTGCGCCCTGCAACCAATTCGCTTCATTGACGGGTAACCTTAATAAAAAAAAACGTGCAGATGCAACTTTCGCCCATATCGCAGCGCCAGCTTGGATAAGTCACTCAAAAAGAAAAGTGACATTCCTATGCGAACACAACCGTCGAATCGACGCCGAGGCCTCCCGGAATCGAGCCGGTTACCTCATTGTATGGTCAGTCGGGAGACTGTGCCTCACGCATTCGCATACTCGGAGAGTCGAGGAGCCTCGTGACACCTGAGCTAGAAAGCAAGCGCGGGCATGCCCTTCCCGATCGTATACCGCTTCCGTGGGCGACGCGTTTTGCTTTGGAAGAGGTGCGGCCGCCCACCGAAATAGCGGCTACGCGCTGAAAACACACCGAGAAGAAGAAGAAAAAAAAAGGGTGCACGCTGTAAACAAAGCCGACGATTGAAGATCACAAAGCGAAAGATAGAGAAAGAGTGAGAGAAGGTTAATACCGGTGGGATGAATGGAGTGGGCAAGAGAAATTGCGGCGACGAAAGGAGAAACGACGAGAGGGGAAGCGATTCTTGAATGAAAAGAAGAGAAAAGTGATCCCCGTAACTGTCTCTCAGGGGGAGGACACCTCAACAGTAGCTCACGAGGGGTGGGGGTAAGGAGGGATTAAAAGAATGGGATTGCAAGGTATAGAGGTAGAGAGAGGGAGAGGAGACAGCGTGGCGCAGGGGCAGTGACATACGCAAGTAAGGAGAAGATAGGAAAGATGGACACGGTCGCGGGGGTCCGAGGACGGGGCACCACTCGGCGAGAGCTCTTCTCGGCGTCAGGAGTAGGGCGAGCCCAGTTGGCCAGAGCTTGCGCTGTCGTCGGAGTTCGCGGGGGCACAAGCGGTCGGCACGAAATAAGAGAACGACGAGAGAAAAGGGAACGTTGCGGGATCGAGGTGGAGAGGGACCGTCCGTAAGTTATCCGAGGTGCGAACGAGAGGAGGAGGAGGAGGAGGAGGAGGAGGGTAAACGCAAGGCTTGGCGAAGACTCGATATGGGTACTTCGATTGGCGAGTTTTGGCAAGTCTGCTAACATCGACTGCATCATTCACAAAAAAAAGTTTGTTAGTGTCCTGAAGCCAGGACATTTGAGACCGAGGCCGGCCGTGTCCCAACGGTACCGTCAGGCCGACCCTTATGACGTCATCGTGGACCTTCTGGACAGCCCGTAGCTAATCTTGCGGCAAAAACAAAGCTATCTAGATAAATAAACACAGTAATATTGGCAAAGGCGAAAACCGTTCCACGTGAGCGTCGTTTTTTCTGCTCCCAAGGCAGCTCATAATATAGCCTGCTATATAAAAAGACATCCTCGATAATCAGGTCTCTGCTGCCGGTTGCTTTACTTGACGTAACAGCGCCTGTGTTCCAGGCCGGGTGGCATATTTTTTTCAAGTACGTCACTTCGCAAGCGATTCCTTGATATGTGGGGTTTAATGACCCAAAACCACCATATGATTATGATAGACGCCGAAGTGGAGGGCTCCGTAAATTTCGACCACCTGGGGTTTTTTAACGTGCACCCAAACCTGAGCCCACGGGCCAACTACATTTTCGCCTTCATTGAAAATGCAGCCGTCGCAGCTAGGATTCGATCCCGCGACCAGCGGGTCACCAGCCGAGAACCTCAGCCACTATAGACCACCGCGGCGGGGCGACTTCGCAAGCGAACTATCAGGCATTACTTCCTTCTGTGTACAGTCCCGAGCAGATAAAAGGAAACACCGAGTCCGTGTTTAATCCTGTTATGTATAAGATATGCATAGGTGTGCGTATGCAGGGCTCTTCATTAGGAGAAGGACGGGGAGGGGGTAGGCAAGGCCGTAGCTTTCCCTCCTCCGCCCCCTTAATTACAGGTTGGGTCCGACAGAAAACAAGCTTTGCCACGGATGCAAAAATGCAAATGAAACAAATGACCTACTTGATCACAAATGGGTGCCAGGCAGGAAAATGGTAACTTCGAGGTCTGTATACCATAGCGAAAAAAAAAGGGGGGGGGGGGGTTAGGGGCACGGAACCAGTGCGCCACCCCCTGGATACGCCACTGTCGAGGTGCCACGTTCGTTCTCTGACCTGCCGTGATGTCGTCCCGCCCATTAATGTCACACCTATCAATTTCCGTTCTTAAAGCCAGTTGGCTAACGCTGGTTTGGCACACCGCGTCCCCTTTGAGCTCTCGAGTCATGCGGAAAATAACCCCCCCCCCCCCCCCCCCCGCCTCCCGCCCCAAGACGAATTGTAGAAAGGCGCCAGCTGCGGCGGCACTGGGTCAGCAGCGCAGGAGCTGCGCTTCTCGGGGCGAGAGTCGACGAGCCCCGACGCTGGGAAGGTTGATGCTGCCGCCGGCGGCACACAAACCCACGACTGAGTGGAGAAAGAGAAGGGCTATGAGGGAGAGAGGTCCGGCCTCGCATAGAAACCACCCACAAGAGCGAGAGAGAGCAGGCGGAGAAGGAGAGCGAAAGCCGGCAGCGATCCAACATCTTCAGGTTCGGGTTGTCTCGTAATAGACGCCGGCCAGCAGACCGAGCAGCGGAGTTTAGCACCGACGTCAACAAGTCGCGATTTTCGGCCTGCCGCTCCTTCCCATCCGCGCCTTTTGATTGAGATCGCAGCGCCGTGGGGGCGAAAGCGAAATCGAGAGATCGGCCGTGCCTTCTTTATAACAGCATTACAAGCGTGTGTGTGATCCGTGTCAGTGTGTTGTGCTGCGCGTACATGGGTGATTAGCGAGAAGGCTGCGGTCGTGAGTTTTGAAAAGACGAGGATCGTTCGAGAAGTAGTACGGAGACGGCCTGAAGGGAGACTACTGCACGTTGCCGCCTAGACACGACAGCTGTGGGAGGAAATCGTCTCGGACGTTGGTGATCGAGATACACGACAATGTCGTTCAGCGGCATCAAGGTGAGAAAAGGGTCGTAAGTTGGGCCATCGACCGACGTGCCAGTTTTCTGTCGACCGTGAATCATATTTAGACGCTACGTCGGCGCTTAATGCTATACGACGAATTTCGCTGATGCTGGAATTCGTACACCCGACAATGCCACGTGCGGTCTGGTCATGATTGCACAGTTAGCCTATAGTTTTGATGCTTTAGCCTGACGCACCCATAAAATTTTACTTATTTTGTGTAACTTGCTGGCTACTTTTGATGCGAAATAGCGCGACGCGACACGCTATAACACCGTGAGCTTACTCCGTAATCTAGGTTGTGTTCGTTATCATCTTTTTTACTTTGTTTAACATCATCGCCTTCAAAGCAGCATCAGTGACTGCTTGACAGTACCACCGAAGAGAATTCAAAACTATACAATGTGACGCATGTTTAGATCCGTGCCGGAGAATTTTTTCCGTGGTAGATGGTTCGTTTCATCGGAAACTTCGAATTGACATTCTTGACAGTTGCGTGCGGTGTCACCTGTTCAACTTTCTCGAGCTAAAATTTTCGTTTATTCTGGGGTGTTACGCGCAAAGGCATGTTATGAATGTGTGGCGCGCCGCAGCTGGAGATTCGTTTTAATTATGTAGCCATATATATAGTGATCTTCGCGACCGAGCCAAGTGAAAAGTTAGTATAGTTTCAGGAGTGAATCTAGTATGTTTTTCGAATGTTTAGCAGCCATTGATGTTAGCAATAATACCTAACATAGCATCAGGAACGTATAAGAAGATTCTTTGCACGCTCGCAACAGTTCGAAGAGTGCGAACAGTTGTTATTGTACTTTCGACAAAGTCTCGCCCTCAGACACGCATTACGGCAACATTCAAGCAATTTGGCGTGTATTTGTGGGCAGTCGATATTTTGAAATACTGGAAAACAATTCGAAAAATATTCATATTATACGCATACTGGGCTTATTGGATTTGAGGACGGTAACAAATAGCAAGTAATGCACTGTTATCCGAAGGCGTGCATAATGGGGGAAGGAGGTGAAGCGAAGGGGTGCAGCATAAGCTGTGCATGTAGTTCGCATGATAACATGAATGAAATCTATACAGAAGCGTTCATAATGACATTAATGGTATATAATGTTTATCGTTTTTTTTTATAGTTCAATACAGCCAAGTTTACAATGACGGGCAGGATCTACCAGGCAACGTTAGCAGATGGATAATTTGGAGTGGCGTGCGAATATTCGAGTTTCGGATTCGAATCGAACAATACGAAACCGAATATTTCGATTCGAAATTCAAATAGCTAGAGAGGCTTAAATAATTCGACATCCGAATATATAAAATGGGATTGGTTAGGCCGATAGGTCAGGACGGGGTGCCTAACACTGACGCTGCTAAACTTTGTCAATATTATGTTTTTCGTTGAAATTTTTTCCGATATGGTGGTTCGAAAGCGATTGCAAGATTATTCCGAAGGAGAATACGTCATTTCCGCACGTCGTGGCTACAACAAAGAAGGCCGGGGAACATTCTGGAAGACTCGGAGTACTATAGCGTCAAAATGCACAATGACCTCAGACCTTATAGCCGAGGGCTTCAAAGACACTTCACTGAGCCCCTGATTCCAAGAAAGTGTGATCCTTTGAGTTGCTGGAAAGAACACGGATCTGCACCTTATCAAGGCCTCGCCGATGTCGCTTTGCGATACATTTCCAACTCTGCTACTGAGATTCCCGGTACGCATGTTTCCAACTGCATGAAACACCGCATAGCATCGCGGCGAGAGAGCCTGTGAAGCCAGGTCACGTGGAACAACTTGATTCATATGTGGTGTTTAACGTCCCAAAATCACCATATGATTGTGAGAGACGCCGTAGTGGAGGGCTCCGGAAATTTCGACCACCTGGGGTTCTTTAACGTGTACCCAAATCTGAGCACACGGGCCTAACACATTTCCGCCTCCATCGGAAATGCAGCCGCCGCAGCCGGGATTCGATCCCGCGACCTGCGGGTCAGCAGCCGAGTACCTTAGCCACTAGACCACCACGGAACAGCACGCGGAACAGCTCCTGTTTCTACTCGGTAGCAGTCACTCACCGCGATACGTGCTGGTAGACACGATCAAACCTCACCGCTTCGTTCTTTCGCTTAATATCCAATAAATCTATTGCATTAGATTCGATACTCGATATTTATGGCCACTATTCGATGCTATTCGATTCGAGATGAAGTTTGACTACTCGTGCACGCCTCGTGGTTTTATATTTAGCGGTGCACGAACAGTATTTTGGACTATAGAGCATGTGTAGCATACGTCTTCTCTCCAGTTCCATTTAGAGAGCTATGAGCGCATTCGTCTCGACGTGCAGCGCTAGGTACTGTAGCACTTTGCTTTCCATGTACTGCCGTACATTCTCTTCCATGTATCTAATGAGTGTCTATCTCCTGTGTACTGTAACACCTTTACTCCTACGCACTCTTGGATGCAGCACCTTGCCTACTGTGTACTGTAGCACCATCCCTCCCACGTAATATAGCGTATTCCCTTCAATGTAATGTAGTATCTTTGCTTATACGTTCTGCAGAACCTTCTCTTCCATGTACTGTAGCACCTTCCGTCCCATGTACTGCAACATCCTGCCTCCTACGTAATGCAGAACCTTGTCTGTTACGTACTGTAGCACCTTGCCTCCAATGTACGCGCACTCTTTTCAGTGGCGCGCCCTTCACAACCGCTGTACAGTTCCGATCGTCGGGGCACACATGCGCTGTCTCGGCGTTGAGGCGTCGGCTGACGCGTCCCTGATCCCACCGGGACGGCAGAGATGTCAGTATGTCAAGAGCTCCGGCGCCGCAAACGTCCTCATCGTCACCTACGCTCCGTTTGTTTGACGTGCGTGCCCGTCCCCGAGTGCGCTCCCAACTAGGCGGCGTGAGCGCGTTCGTGGCACCCTACAAAGCGATATAGTACACCTTTACGCTAAACGCGAGCACACACGTGCATCGGCCGGTCCTCGAAGACTTCGTCTATGCGGTTGTATGCGTGTATACCGTGCGGCTGCCTTCGCTAAGAATAAACGCGCCCAACTCTTCCCCCTCCTCCTCGAGCCTCCCTTCTTGCCAAATCCCACCACAACTGTGCCTATTACTTCTGTGCTTCCCACTAGTACGTTCATTCTGGCACGAAAAGAAGGTGGGAAGGGGGCGGAGTGGAAGGCCCAGAGGCACGCGTGGTAGCGCCACGCCAGGCAGACTCCGAAATGCCCCAGCCGAGCCACCGGAAGAAACGCCGCAAAACAGTTCTCGCTGGATTTATATTCTTTTCGGGAGAGGTGCCCGCATCTGCAGCAAAGCGGGGCTGTTATCGCTCCAAAGGTATTGCGGAAGCTTCTCCGAACGGGCCTCGCGGCCGAATCAGCGGGGCGTCCGACTGACCACTGTTCGACGGCCTTCGAGCACTGCACGGAGCGCGCACCTTGTATTACCTTTTAACTCGACCCCATTTTCTCTGCCGTAGAGAGAGAAGTAAACGTTTATTTTGAAACAGTGCTCCGAGCAATGCCCGGTGTCACCCTGAGGTGGGAGCGCTCCTTAGTCCAGGAACCCTCTGGCTTCTACTGCCCTCTTGGCCCTGGCGACGAGTTGTTGTTGCTCTTTTTTTTTTTTGTTAGCCGTACAGTTACCAGCTTAATCATGTAACTGCTTTATTAATTTTTTTATTGTTTTTGAGGTCGCGCGCATGCCGCTCATTCGTGTAAGCGAAAAGGCGAAAAAAAATCCTGTGTTTGATTTACCAAGGATGCGACAATCACGCTGGTGCATGGACTCGAAAAAGAACAGAAAAAAAACCGCTAGGAACAGCATGGAGACATGAAAAGGTAAATAGAGGACTGACTAAGACCCAAAATTTTGTAGATCGCGCCTCCCCAGCCTCCCTACCCCAAATAATAGTGGAGTACGACCGTACGCCCCCGAAATTACTTCTGATCCACCGCATTTTCTTGAATATAGTCCACCCCTGCGCATAATCTACGCCCCTAAATTTAACTCTAAATAAAGAAAAAAAACTGCCGAAATTTTCATCGATACGCGCTGCGTCAATGTTGAAGTTGAAGTTTATTCATAATTGAAGCATGCATCTTTATCCAATAGTTTAATGGGAAGGGAGGGGCGAAAAGGCAACTAAATGCCTGACAATACGCCAATCCCCGCCCAGACCTAAATAATGCACAACACTCAGTATATCTTTAGAGCATGAACACAAATTCAATACAGCGAAAAAAAATGAAAAAAAATGTGTCGAATTTCAAGCTGAACTGCTTGCCCTTCTTCTCGCGGGCACGCTTAGAGGATGAAGGAATGACGTACGCGATGACGTACTCATTCTCATGGCTGTGGTCATATGCTGGAAAGTAGGGCATATCGCAGTTGGCACGAGGTTCAAGAGCATGCGGCGCTGACCCGCAGGTCGCGGGTTCAAATCCCGGCTGCGGCGGCTGCATTTCCGATGGAGGCGGAAATGTCGTAGGCCCGTGTGCTCAGCTTTGGGTGCACATTAAAGAACCCCAGGTGGTCAAAATTTCCGGAGTCCTCCACTACGGCGTCTCTCATAATCATATGGTGGTTTTGGGACGTTAAACCCCACAGATCATCATCATCAAGAGCATGCGGCGCGATACGCGAGGCGCGAGCATGCGCAGTGGTGGTGTGGACAACGCCGACGCACGACATCGTGCGACTAAGAAACGCGACGCATTTAAAAAGCGATAACGACATACTACACACTGAGTACCTCTCTACATCAATGTTAGCAGCACCTACAACGCTAATCACAATAGTACCTAACTACACTATGACTAATATACTTCAGATACTAGTAATACTCGGTGCACACGGCGTGAAAGTATATATGCATTTTGTCACACAGATGACCGATACTGAATTTATATATCGTCAAAAAGAAAAAAAAATGCAGATGGGAACACGGAAGTGAACATTGACATAAATGCCATTACATTCGTACTTAAACGGTCGACTAATGAGCCTTAAGTGCCTGAACGAAATCTTGTGGTCGAGCGTTCAAACATGGATGAGAGCTGATTCCATTCCCTGACCGCTCGCGGAAAAAGTGTTTTTCAATACGTCGGTTCTTTACTTAGTGTCGTATGCACTACCTATACACCACCAGCTTGCGTATGCGTGAAATTAGAAAAAAAAAGAAAACAAAACTGAGGAACTGCACCAATCTGCACACCGAGCGACTTACTTCACCACTGCGAGCATTCAAGGTGATGACATAGGCGTAAATACCTGGAATTAAGTTCGTGAGCCGGATTAATTGAAAAGGCGAAGATTACTTACCGGAGGCGTATAGATTTCCCATTTTCTACTGGAGATGGTACTCGTGCAGATAGCGACACTCGGCTGTTGGGGGTTGGGAGTCGCAGCTGAAGTGGTATGTGCATTGAGAAAGGCACACAACACAAACCACTGTGAATTGTTATAGAGCATTGACGTTTAATCAAGCATTTAAGATACACTTCAGTCATCGAAATGAAAAGGTTAGTGGAAGTGCTCAGTGGAATAGACGCACCTATGCCCCCTCCCCATTTCCTCTATCTGTAACCGACGCCTCTGACTTACACTGTAAATGATGATGAGCAAATTCACTCCAGCGTACATTTTGCAATGAACGAATTAAAACAAGACAGTGAACTTAGAGTTCATCCACATGAAACAAATATTTACCTGCATATATAGCGTAAGCTAACTTATGGTGCTGATGTGCCTATTACCCGTTTAACAAGAGGTATTTTCGCACATTTGAGGTATTTGCACACATTATACTTGGAAAGTAACTCGGAACACCAACACACTCATTGGAGGCATTTTCACACATTAGACTTCGAAATTAGCTCGAACATCAACGCCCCCCGTCGCCATCTTTGGAAGCGCTTATCTCAAAATGTCATCCTCAGAATGTGCCCCAAGTAGGCTATGCACTTGAATTCAAGAAATACGTTTGGTACACTGCAATATACGTTTTAAACTAATTGGGATAATTGTCAAATATTGATCTTCGTTTCTTGTGAATGATGAGAATGCATGTTTCGGGCGTTAACGATCAAACGACAACATGAGCAAATGGCAAGAAATCTTAGAATTAACCAATTACTTCAAATAATTGATTAGTTCTACATACTCCCAATACTTCTCACGATTTATGGCAGTATGGACAGCAGCTTTGTCTGCAGTCAAAGTAAGACTGCGTTTAACTACTGACAGCCCCTTTAGCTAACGCTAAGGAGAGTGCAGGCGAAGGCAAGTGTACTTCCGCCTTTGATTCACTGTCAGCTCGCGTTCGATTCACTTTACTATCATTTCACGTCTCATTCGCCTTTGAGTTCATCTTGATTCGCCTTTGATTGCCCACAATTCACGAGGATCGAAATTCGATTCGCCTTTAATTCTCTTTGACTCTCCATTCACTGTTAATTCTCAATTGTTTTACATAGGCACCACTTGGCACACGTTTACTACAACAATTGACCACCTCATCTTCCAAATTATCACTCGGGGTGGGCAGGTATGCGCCACGCCTGACTTTTGGTACCATTCCCGTTCGCGCCACCGAAACCGGATTTTGGTTTTCTTTAATTCTGAACCATATAATAAGGCTTCAGTCTTAATAGGGGACTGCCTTCGCGCTTTCCTTTTTGCCAACCTCTTGGCCATATTTGTGCGCGTTTTGTCAAGTTTGCACAGTTGTGAATCCGGAATTCCGAAGCGCGCGGGGGGGGGGGGGGGGGGGCGAATGGTGGAGGGGATCGCATGCCCACTTTGGTCGGTCGGGGCGCCCACGAGTGACGGGTCCGCGGTCCCTGCTTTCGAGCCGTGTTTGCACACGTGTTCAATGTATGCGCATGGCACCGCAAATACTGCCTCAGCAAAATAAATAATCGTATAATAAAAAAAAAGTTCCTACTGTGGTCGCTCTCTTCCGTTCCGCTATCCCCCCCTCCCCTCGCAGCTCACACCTCCAGAGCTTCAAAGACATCCGCCGTTGGTATGCCGTTTGCGCAGACTTCCACATTTAGCGCGGCTTTGGTGTCGCGCCGTAAATGTGTTGCCTATCCAAACAGGGTAAAAGGTTTAATAAATTACGTGTTATACTAGTATTCGTTCAGAGCTGTGTTTAAATTTTTTCTTATTTATTTACTTATTTAGCATACCCTCAAGGCAAATAAGGCATTATACAGGGGAGTGGTTACAAGTAAAATAGGTTAATTAAATGAACTGTAAGACTAGTATTCGTTCAGGGCTGTGTTAAATGTTTTTCTTATTTATTTACTTATTTAGCATACCCTCGGGGCAAATATGGCAATATGCAGGGGAGTGGTTACAAGTAAAATAGGTTAATTAAATGAACTGTAAGACTAGTATTCGTTCAGGGCTGTGTTAAATGTTTTTCTTATTTATTTACTTATTTAGCATACCCTCGGGGCAAATATGGCAATATGCAGGGGAGTGGTTACAAGTAAAATAGGTTAATTAAATGAACTGTAAGACTAGTATTCGTTCAGGGCTGTGTTAAATGTTTTTCTTATTTATTTACTTATTTAGCATACCCTCAAGGCAAATAAGGCATTATGCAGGGGAGTGGTTACAAGTGAAATAGGTTAATTAAATGAACTGTAAGACTAGTATTCGTTCAGGGCTGTGTTAAATGTTTTTCTTATTTATTTACTTATTTAGCATACCCTCAAGGCAAATAAGGCATTATGCAGGGGAGTGGTTACAAGTAAAAATGAGCTAATTAAGTGAACTGTAGTTAATAAAGAGAAATGAAATGTATATAAGAACGAACGGCTCCTAGATACGCAATGTTAACTATGACATTCTTGAATAACTTGAGATCAGCAATGGTGATCGTCAAGGCAGGAAGGCGCTTCCACTCGCTGGAAGTCTATCTGCAATCGGAACTGGGTTTTTAATCTCTAATAATTCACTCACCTAACGTAAAAGACACGCAGTTGAGGTAAGTGATGTGAGCTTCACAACGTGAGGTTGTTTAAATTTCGATTTCAAGCGTACCAAGCAACGACCAGAAATTTTCGCTGAAAAATCGAGGGAAAGTTGTGAACGATTCTCTGCGAGTATTAGGTGCCAGCCTGCTTTTTTGTCCCACCTGCATTAGTTTCACAAAGTCCCTTCTTACAGACAAGGCTTCTCTGCTCAAGTAGCTAACTGGAACGATTTGATACGTGTGCGTGTTGTCTGCTAGTACAGATAAGCTAATACTCCTCCGGTGCCAACTAACTGCTTTCCTCCTGGAAATAAAAAAAAAATCAGAGCATATCCACGCAGTGAATGATAATTGGTGGGGCGAAGCGTTCGTCAGTCCGTCCGTGCTTCCGTCCGTCGATTCGTTCTTGCTTCCGTCCGTCCATGCGCCCATCCGTGCGTCCGTTCATGTGTCCGTCCATCCGTGTGACCGTCGGTGCGTCCGTTCCTCCGCGCGTCCGTCCGCGCGTCCGTCCTGTCGTTCGTCTGCCTGTCAGTCCGTCCGTCCATGCGTCTGTTCGTGCGGCCGTTCTTCTGTCAGCCCCTCTGTCTGTCTGTCTGTCTGTCTGTCTGTCTGTCTGTCTGTCTGTCTGTCTGTCTGTCTGTCTGTCTGTCTGTCTGTCTGTCTGTCTGTCTGTCTGTCTGTCTGTCTGTCCCTCTAGTGAATACTTTAAGTACCACTATCTCACATTTTTCCGTCATGTATTCATCATATACAAGTGCCGCCATCCAGCGGACATTTTAAGGACCGCTCTCTCGGGTATGTCCGTCCATCCATCCATCCGTCCGCCCACCCGTCCGTCCGTATATCTAGTGAACACTTTAAGTACCACTATCTCACATCTTTCCATCATGTATTCATCATATACAAGTACCGCTATCCAGAGGACATTCTAAAGACCGCTCTCTCGGGTATGTCCATCCGTCCGTGCGTCTATCTGATGAACACTTCAAGTACCTCTATCTCACATCTTCTCATCAAGTATTTATCATATACAAGTACCGCCATCCAGCGGACATTTATAAAGACCGCTCTCTTGGGTATGTGCCACCGGTGGTTACATACGACAACGGGACGCACAAGCCACGCCATAAGAAGCTTCACCACTAAAAAAAGAAAAAAAAAGAAAGGGGCCGAGATTGCTGATATGTTCGAAAGCTCGTATGGTTAAAAGTAAAACCTACTTAACGGCCTACTTCAGTATAGCGGGTCTCTACAGAATGAAACTGTACGTGCATTAAACAAATAACAATGTTGTTCAACGCCCTCGTTTACATTGATACAAAATGTACCCACTTCACGCTTCGGTTCCCTAACTGAGCTGAAGCGCCTACGTAATGAAGCCATTTACTCGCAAGCTCACTTCAGTCAGAAATTGTGGACGTCATCGTTCTCAGTTGCAGGGGAGAGATGGCACAGGCCGATCGTTATTCGAAGTTAGCTCTCTATACGATGAAGCTGAAACAGAGCTAACCACATGTGAACCACTTCGACGATATTGCATACTGCTTGCGCGGCTTGGATATGTGGGTTACTAAATGAACCGCGCGAATGTTAAACGAATCGGCACGTACACGGTTCGCTAGCCCATTGTTGGCGTTCAATAAAGCGGGAAAGGGGAGCGGCACTAAACGGGCCGCGCAAAGATGAGCTATTTCGGTATATCGATCATTACAGTTGTGGCTTTGCGGACTATACGGAAAAGTATACCGCACAAGATCAGGCTTCATTATAAAAAGAACGTATCGATCTCGTGGTCGATGAGGGGACACGTAGGAAGGAAAAAAAAACAACGAGAGCTACTGAAGTTTGTGAAAGAGGAATTACTACTCTTCTAGTCAGAGAAGGTACGACAAAACGAAGAACACGTACATTTTCGGCGATCGAAGCCGCATTGAAGATTCCGCTCCGGCGCTCCAGTTATTCCGGAGGTCATTGACATCGACAGCGCCTGCGTATCGCAAGCGAAAGAGATATCGCAAGCGAAAGAGATAGCTTCTTCTAGTTGTCCGGCTACAATACTATATGTAAAAGAAACACCCTATAATAGTGCTCGTGTGTAACATGGCATCCTATGATGTTTGCTTTCTTTGACATTTTTTTCGTTGCCTTTTTTACGAGTAAAACATGCAACATTTCAGTCGTCAGTGTTTCCCTTGTGCATTAAAACTTGTGCTTTTCACATACCCAGTGTTGTAAACGTTGTATAATCATTTTGTAATACTTTGGTAGCCGTTTAGCAACGTGTGCATTGTTTCATGATTGACCGCACGCTGTTTTCTTTTGTTTTTTGTTGTTTTTCTCTCTTTGTGGTTTGCTTATTTTATGTAAACCTGAAACTGATGTAATTTGATGCATTTTCTTTTTATTTCCTAATTTCTTGAAGTTTGAAAATCGACGTCAAATTGTTTTTTCATGTTTGTGCTCTGCGGATTTTTGTAATGCCAAGTGAAAAGGGGTAGGAGCCTCGTCAAGCTGCTAATATAGCAGCTTTTTGCTCTTATCCTTGCGTTTTCTTTTTCGCAACTCTGTGAAGAAAATGCTCAATAAAATTGAAACTGAAACTGAAAACTGAAAGAGATCCAAAGACGTGAGTTAGCGAGTTTCGGAAACGTTTGTTCAACCGCAGAACTTCGGTGAAACTTTCTGCATGCGCATTCGCGTATCGTATATCTAATCTGAAGAAAAAGAAAATACGGACAACCCATTTGTACACAGGCGGAAAAACTTTAGATGCCTCGCCCCGCTACACACCACTGTGCGGCGCTGAAGTGCCGCGAAAATCCTCGTGATGCGGCAACAAATGGACGCATGCCGCTCGCAATTGCTCCTGCAAGCCAGACATGATACGTGATACAGGTTTGCGCACGGAGGAGTGACAAGGAGTGAGGTTAGATTGGTTGTCTTTTCCAACTATCTCAAGAGACTCGCAATGATTCCGATTCACTAAAACATTTCTCAGTTGGACTCGCTCAGACTTAGACTCGCCATAATATTATTAGGGAGTTTTCGAATAGGGGCCCCAAATTTTTGAGGCCCTAAAGCCATTTGCGTATGGACGCTTTGGGTCAAGCAGGAGCGATGAGTTTTCGAATTGGGCCTATACGGCGTTATGGACACTCCCCCTGTTCTATGTCACTGTAGAAAAGGCCGAGAGCCGTCACTTCAATGGGTGGCGTCACGTTTTTCTGACCCAGGTCTTTTGGGGCAGGCTTTAGGGCTCCCACTATAAATTCGAGAAGTAGCGTTCCCAACCCAAAACCGAAACGCGGTTTGGGTTTTGCGCATGCTCAGTGGCCTCGACGCTATTTCTTTGTGACCCCAAACTTTTGTGGCCCCTATTACTCACATGGACTTATGGGCGTCGACCGAGGGATGCAAAAGAACCACTTGCCCACCCCCTCCCCCCGGAGCCTCACCAGCATTTGCCCTCATCCAAGTTATACGGGTGCTGTCCCCTTCTCCCAGCCACGATGCAGGTTGGTCGCAGCGCCCAACAGGAAATCCTGCCGACGCACATGCTCAGAACTCATTGCTTTATGGTCTATCCAAGTCTGACTGAGCCGAACATGACGTCAATGCTCTTTGACATCTATACCATGCGTAACAGGTGCTCTACTTGGAGCCTTATGATCTCCTACCTTCGAAAATGAGATATTGGTGGTTGCGAATCAGTAAGCACATTTGCGCTGGAGGAGATGACTCACGCGAGATACCAATAATTCTAGTTTTTTTTTTGTGTGTGTGTGGGGGGGGGGGGGGAGTGTCACGTCACTTGGCCCTCCTCCGTAACTCTGACCATGTAAACACTGGTACTTTGAAGTATGTGAGTTAGA
Source organism: Rhipicephalus microplus (assembly GCF_013339725.1). NCBI lineage: Eukaryota > Metazoa > Arthropoda > Arachnida > Ixodida > Ixodidae > Rhipicephalus > Rhipicephalus microplus. Next base: position 87,895,612 of record NC_051175.1, on the reverse strand, counting down.
GTGAGTGTAAACGCGAGCCTACGTATAAGGCTGATAGTATATGATGAGGGTCAATAAATGGAACCATAGATCGGCAATAAAGTGTAGAACTCGCTCAAGAGATACATTTAGCGCTTAGGGATCGCTCGGGCTCGATGCGAGTCTGAGTGAACTTGAGTCGACTCATGAGTAGGTTTGCCGGCCTATGGTAAGGAGGAGACAAAGGAAGTCCAAGAGTAAAGCATAGCGTAGAAAGAAAGAAATATACAAAAACAGGGCATTTTCACACTTAGTGAGGTTTGAAGGCTTTCGCCTTAATTGAGTACGACCAAGTACTCTATCTTGAAGAACCCCTCACTGCAGGCCCCATAACAAATTATAGTTAGACGCTCGCAGTTGTTGTGTGTTCGAAGAGCATTATGCCACCATTTTTTATTTCAATCGGTTAATTAAGCCGAGAGAACCAGTATTTCGAAACGGCGCGAAACCGCGATAAGAAGAGGCGAGCTCGAAAGCCTAGCCGCTCGCCGGTCTCGCTCGCTGGATTCCGTGCCGACCGGTTGTGCCCTCGCAATCTCCGACGACAGTGCAGCTCTGGCCGACTGCACTCGCCCTACGCCATCTCCCGACGCCGAAAAGAGGTCTCGTCGAGTGATGCCGCGTCCTCGGACTCCTGCGACCGTCTCCATCTTTCCTATCTTCTTTTCACTTCCATCTTTCGCTGTCCCTGTGCCTCGCTCTCTCCTTCATTTCTCTCTATCTCTTTGGCTTTTAATCATATCCCTTTAATCCCTTCTCTACTCCCATCCCTCATGAGCTACTGTTGAGGTGTCCTCCCCCTGAAAAAGAGTTACGAGGCTCACTTTCTCTTTTTTTCACTTAAAATCATCCCCCCCCCCCCGCGTAGCCTTCGCGAGTCAAATATCTTCCCTAACCTTTCCGGCATCCGAGCAAACGGTCATGTGCGCATGTCGTCCCCAAGCACATAGAGTTTACTATTATATTTTTTAGGAAACTCTATTCCCGAGCAAGCCCAACCACCTTGGACGCGAGCAGTGTGATTTTGTTGGCCAGCATTATTTTCGTGGTCTACACAGCCAGTTTCTGCTGGATGGATGCCTCTGTGCGCGCTCGTTTGGAAACGCTGGCTTAGATAACCATGTTGAGTGCTCGAACGCGCAGGATAATTAATTTCGTTCCGAGGGCTGACGTCTGCTCGATGCGCTAACCGCGGGGACAAGAACGCATGCGAGACACAGGCACATAGGCCTCGCATCTTATTGCGATTCACGAAAAAAGTAAAAAAAAAAAGACGCGCACATTTCCTAGTTTTAATCATATATTCAAGCAAAAAATTACACAAACTACGCATGCCATGTGAAATAATTTTCCTCGTATCACGTCCTACTGTTGGTGACGTCAGAGGACAGTCGTCTACGCCACGGAGTTTCCCACAATACTTACTAGAGAGAACTCTGACGCTAGTGTCTATGGGAGTTGCAACACACGGCGCTTCAGCGAGCATGGGAATGATGGGTAGTACACACATTTGTCTAATTTTCGTAATTCTGGCTTGCTTGTTGCTCTGTGTGTGTTCGTGTGGCTTGGAGCTGTTTTTTCGCGAAAACATAAATTAGCAAATGTTCACCGTTTGCGCTTCACAACCCTATTCTTTTAAGCTTACTATTTCGAATTAAGTCCTTAAGTTCAAAAAACTTCGTTCTTTCTTTCAAAACAAAACCGTAACCAGTAATAAACAAAGCCGCAAGTATGATTCGCCGCCCGCAAGTAGGAAGGCTAGGCAAATGTGTGTACTACCCATTATTCCCATGGTCGCTGAACGATCGCAGCGCCAGAGTGCCCTCTAGTTAACTTTGGGAAACTCTTTGGTCTACGTAGACCAACGTCACAGCACGGTCTTCTACGTAAGGTAATTCCTGCGTCTACGTCATGCCCTTATTCTCTGGGCACCCCGCGAAAGAAAGGGGAAGCAGCGTTCATCTCGAAATTTGACCCATTTCCGCGGCGTTGCTAGTTTTGGCAGATGTGATCGTGAACGCCCCATGTATGCATTGCGTTCTACAGCTCAAAATTTCCAAACCTGGTGAGGGGATCTTTAAGGAAAGCTGGATGCTGTCCCATGCTTAGACGCACAAGCAGAAGTTCCCCGGCGACAGTTGGCCCGCTGCCTTGCCTCTCAGGACCAAATAAAGTTGTTTGTCCTGTCCCTGGCGACAGGTTTCATCTTTATATTTGATGCAAATAAATTGTAAACGCTTTAGTGCACGATACAAATTCCACTCTTAGAGGGCCTTAGGCTCTCCCAGTTAGGCAGAGCAGTCTGTTTAGAAATGTGAGTAACGAATGAGAGTACGACGTACTCCACTATGGGAAAACTTAAAGCTGTCCCGTGGGCATCACACTTAGTGAGGCCCTTTTGATATGAATTACCCGCCGTGTAGAGTGTGTTAAGAAAAAGTGGTTAACGATCTAGAGTACTAGGTACTCTATTATGGAGAGCCTCAAGCCATCCCGTAAGCATCTCCTGAACTGCAGTAAGTTCAGTTAGAGCACAGTGTTTAGAAAAAGTGTTTAACGATTTAGAGTGCAACGTACTCTACTATGGGAGAGTAAAGTGTGTTTAGAAAAAGTAGTTAACGATTCAGAGCACTAGGTAGTCTACTATGGGAGAGCATAAAGCCGTCCCAAAGGCGCGAAAAAGCCTTGGAGAGTAAAGGGGGGGGGGGGGGGTAAAGAAAGTGGGCAACGATTTAGAGTATAGGATACTCTACTATGGGAGAGCTTAAAGCCGTCCCGTGAAGCAAATGGAATAGATGCCTTAGTTAACGATGATGCTTATGTGGTGCTTATTCCAACACATATTCCGGATTGGACTCTACGAACCCTCAAAAAGCGTAACAGCCACATTAGTTTATTTTGTTTTCATCCTATGTCTAATTATAGAACAATTTTATTGTTATTAAAATGTGTCAGTATTGCTTTGATCACTGCGTATTAACGTTATTTGAGATTTTGAATATTCCAGGCTGAGAAGGAATGAATATATTATTGGCTGATAACATTTTATAAGCTCCAGGATTGGAGTCTTTTATGGCGCGAGGAACATAACCAAGGATCCAGGCGTTTCCGATGGCGGTTTCACTTCACTATCGTCCATTTGCGAGGTAGGTAGGTAATCAACTTTATTGATTCACGAAGTAATCATTTGAGGGGGGGGGGGTGTGGTAGGGGAAGTGGAATCAGGATGACGACGAGCCCTCGGGCCGCTCTAGGTGGCCGGACACTGCTGTGCTTCGGCGACCCTTCTGGCCCAGCTCACTGTCCGGAGCTGTAAACCCGGTTGCGAGCCGCGCAGAGCAGCCTCCCATCGCTCCTGGTGTTCCGACCCTTGCGACGGGGGCTTGGGTTTGTTTGGACAGTTAAAAAATATGTGCTGGAAGTCGGCTCTGGTGCTAGGACGTAAGTTGCAATGAGGCAAGGTTTCGCCTTGCGTAAAAAGGGAGAGAAGAAAAGGAGTCGTCACTGTGGCCGTTTCAAAGTCTGCGCCACAAAGCCTGGTCACTTCTGGAGAGAGATTTATGTGGTGGGGGATACGTTAGGCGGGAATTTCGGTAATTTTGCGAACAGTTCTCAGACGCGCCAATAATTCATGTTTGCAAAAAACTCCCAAGCATTTCCCGAGGGTGAACATGGTTAAGTGCGAATGCACGGGGTGATGCTATGAGGGGGAGTAAAGTTGAAATCCGTTGGCGACGCTGATATCGGTGTCAGTAACGTGCCTTATATCCAGATGGTAGCGTTGCCTCCGGGACATCCATCGCATGACCCGCTCTCGACGGGAGACTGAGAGAGAAGGCGGGCGCGCGAGAGAGAGAGGGGTGCGCGCGCAGCTGCAGCGAGCGAGGAGAGCGGAGGAGCGAGCGAAGGGGGAGGGGGTATAAGGCGCGTTACTGACACCGATATCAGCGTCGCGTCCGTGGCTTATTCGGTAGAGCGTCGCGCTGCGGCCCGCCAAGTCCTCTTTCTTTTAAAGATAGAGAGAAGACTGCGGACGCCGCCGACGGCGGTCGATGGTTTGGGGTCGCTTATAAAGTGTATTCACACTTAAAAGGGAGCAAACTGTGCCCGCAAGTACGGTTGCACGTCGCGCGAGGAAATTGGAACCGGCCCGGCGAAAGGCTAGGAGCACAGACGCGGACGGCGTTTTAGGGGCGAAGCACCTCAAGGCGTGGGTAGGTCGTCACCTGTATGTATGCGCGTATGTAGTAACTACCTCACAGCATATCCACGGAGTTGATGATAAGCGGGGCGAAGCTTCGGAGAGTTTTATCAGCAAGCTGTGAAAAATTCTCAGGCCGCGTCCGACTGTCGTCTGTTTACGCACGGACAGATGGACGGACAGATGGACGCTTGAAGCCCCGAACCATAGCGAGACTCGTAGAAGTTCGTACCTTTAAAAGCTGTAGGTGACCCGCACCCTTTATTTATTTATTCATTTATTTATTTGTTTTTTTTATTTACAACATTTTAAATGCCCACAGAGCCCAGGCAGGACGGGTGAAATTACAAAACAAAATACAGAATTCCAAAACAAACAAAGAACGAATGAACACTTATAGCGGAATTCCATGTTTACATATCAGTAATTGTGTCGATCGACTCAACTGATTAACTGATTTTAGCAATTATGATGGGAGTGCGTTCAATTCTTTTTTAATAGTGCGGCGGAAAAAAGAAAATTTGAAGGCGTTAGTTCTTCTTTAATAAGGAGTTACGGTAGTGTGTGTTTGTGTGTGTGTGTGTGTATGTGTGTGTACGTGTATGTGTGCGTGCGTGTGTGTGTGTATGTATGTGTGTATGTATGTATGTGTGTGTACGTGTATGTGTCCGTGCGTGTGTGTGTGTGTGTGTGTGCGTGCGTGCGTGCGAGAGAGAGAGAAAGAGAAAGAGAGAGAGAGAGCCAGCGAGCTCGAATACTGCTGCAGGTACTCTCATATACAGTTGCGATGTCGATGAAATTTCCGATTTCAGTTAAGCTTCGTCAAGTGCTTTCAATATCACTGTGCGTTATTGTTATGTTGGCATTGTTTCTACCGGCCGTTGTTACATTTCATCGCTTAATATTCATTACTCGGTTGTATTGTAAAATCAATAAACTCAACTTTTTTTATAAAAGTATGCGAACATGTTTCATTATTATTGTTGCCTGACTCACTACCTCGATGGAACGCGGTGTCTTAACTGTCTCATTTTCACCTTAGCCCCTGTCATTGCTTGAACGTTGGAAATAGAGTCAAAGAAAGCAATGAAATGTTTCGATTAAAGAATACACACAAAACGCACATGTCAGTTACCATGCTAAGCATGCATTGTTCCTGGGAACCTACATAACAGTGATGCTATAGCTTCATAACTACGGAAATGTCAAGTGCTTGTCTTTTTTAAAGGCCACATCGTTTGTCCGTAAAACAAGCAGATTTGTGTCATATACACCGGTTGCCGAGTGCAGAGAGTATGGTGTCCTACAAAATAACATAGATGAATCGTCTATTGGGCTGTAATGTGGATCCTTTTCTGCAGCTGTCATTAATGTTGGCAAGCTCTCAAAAGCGTGGCACGCGATGCTTGCCAAAAAGATGCGATCTTACGTCGCCGGAGCAGCTGCACGACAACTTTGCCTCTTCTCCATGTCAAGTTAGCGTCTTCACGGTCGAGAGGGAGAGTGCTAGAATAAAAAGTAACAAAGAAGAGGTCATGTAATTACAGGGTACGCTCGCTTGAATGCTTTCAGAGGGCGTCGGTTCGTTATTTTCTCTATGAGATTGGAAGAGGCTCAGCAGGCGGTGTCTGTGAAACCTGTATCGCTACGCGGTTGCCTAGCGAAACGATAACCGGGGCCCTTAGCTAAACGAGTGTGCTATAACCAAAGCCAGCAATCACATTCGGTTGCGAAGAGCAGACGACAGACAGCGCGCTTGTTAGCTCTTCTCGACGGCTAGTTCCGCTATCTGCCGCGACGCGCCGCTACCATTGGGGTTGTTGCTTCGCGGAAAAGCGTTTTTCTTCTCTGCAAAAGCACACCGTGACACCGAACGAAGGAATACAGCGTTAACCACTATTCCTAAGATGTTGGGCCTACATTAGTAACGACACTGGGAAGCCGTTGTTGACATTAAGGTCATTCAAAAGGCAAGTTCTCGCTGAATTGTCAACATATGACGGTGTTGTTTTAGATTTCGGACAAGACAGAGAAATGCAACACTTGAACTCCTAGCCTGTAGGAGTTATGCTGTAACATATATGTTTGGCGCTGTCTGGATAGCTTCAGTTCGGTGCCCGTGACCGCATGGACAGATTTTTTTTTTTCCAATTTTGCTACCATACTTAACAAGAAGCAACTCCGACTATCAAGACTAAAGAAGTCGCAGGGGCTCAATTCGTTGGTCTACGACGCACTCGTAAAGGAGGGACAAGACATGCTCGTTGGACAGTAGAGCGATATCCCAGCAATAACGCTGAACGCGGCTTTCTTAATCCTTTAAGTAATCCAACGAAGCGGGCAACAGCGTACACTCAACTGTAACTCAATCGAACGATGGCGCCGCGAGCAGACGACGAAGAGAAAGAAAAAAAAAAAAAGCGCGTTACCCTCAAAACCAGGTCACCGAAGGAAATGGCTGGCGGCGCGCTCCTAGTTCTCGGCGTCGGCGCGACGCGGTGCCAGCGTCGCAAGTGCCCTCTCGCGCTTCGCGGAGAAGCCTGACGACAGGGAGCGGCGGCGCGCGTGAATAACGCATAAAAAAACTTATCGCCCTCACAACGACGCGAGAGCGCGCGCGGGTTGGTCCGTCGTCGACGTTGCTCGGTGCGTTCAGTGAGGAAGTTTTTATTTTAATCGCGGCGGTTTCGCCCGCTGCTCTTCGATTTCGTTGCCGGTGAGAAGTGTCGACATCTCTTTTAATCAAGCGCGTCCTCCGGAGCTGCTCTTTCTGTGTCGTGCGCGCGGCTGCGAAAGGCTACACACAAAAAATAACTGGAAGGAAAACAGGCGCTCCGAAGCCCCACTGCGCCGGCAGTGTCTGATCTTACGCCTCCGACTGAGGATCGAGGAAATTGATCAGGCGGAGAAAACGAAAAGTGCCGGTGGTTTCGGCGCGCCGTACCCGAGCCGACGTTAAAGCCCCGTGAAGACGAGACGCAAGGAGCCAGCCAAGCTCGGAGCGGACGAAGACACCTGCTGTTGCCGCGAAAGCGGCTGAAGAAGGATCCGTGCGATCATTGTTCGTCGCGGGTGTTTTCGCGTCTGCCAGTGACCTTCATAAGCTCCGTCGTGTAGTTGTGTGTTCGTGCGTGGTCGCAACGCTACACCCTGAAGGAGACGACGAGAGAGAGAGTCGACTAGAAAAAAAAAAGAAGAAAAGAAATTGACAGTTCCGCGCGGCACGCGCGACGAATCTCCGCTAGCGAAGCAAGGAGAAGATTCAGTTGGGAAAAGCATCGAGCCATGGATTCGGTGAAGACTCCGAGCAAGAAGATTCCGATACACCTGAAGGTACGTTTACGCACACTCCCTCTCAATTTCGCCCTGTTCTCCCGCTCTACGCGCGCCAGCGCGACGTTTCGGATCAATAACCGAACCGTACACACTGCTCTCTCATTCTCTCCTGCCGGGCGTTCGAAGCGACACGTTCCGCACGGAGAGAACATGTGTGGGTTGGAGCCGTTCTCTCTTTAAGCGCGTATACCTCTTTTTTACGCACGCCCTTGTGTACCACGCATTAATCCGGTCGTTTCGGGATACACATCGACGGATAGGGGCCCACGCTTTGCTTCGACCCCGTAGGCGAGGTGGGCGCGGCCTACAACGCGATACCGCGTATTGAACCGAATTCGCGTGCTATATACGAGTCGAGACCCACAGCTGACCTCGGTCGCGCCATTCTAAGCGCTCGATAACGTACGCAGGTTATACGGGAGGTACGGACGGCTTTCATGTTCCGAGGGACGGCGCATCCTATATACGGAGCGCTTGCAAATTATGCATCTGCCGCGGGTCGCTCTATATAACGTCCCGAAACGTGTTGTGTAGTCGTGCTCAATAGACAATACGTTAAGGTGTTAAGTTTAAAAAGACGACATCCTCTAGCTGTCATGCAAATAGCGCGTCTGTGGGTAGTTCTGTAACGTCCCCGAGTGTGCTGTCATGTGCTCAACGCATGTGCGATAACCTCCACAGTATACAGGGACCAGCGGCTGAAGAATTATCGCGTAAGTTAATTGTTAACGGTTGGGGGTGGCTTATCCCACGAGTCTATACTTCACCTCTTAACTGGTGCGAGAGGATTATTCGCGTTGCAGTGCTTCAGCGTGGGGACAGATGTTAACGTCGTTTACAATGTCAAAGTTAGAGCGACTATATAGGTAACCCGGTTATTCGGCCATCGGCTTAAACAAGCCTCCCACACTATATTCGTATGTGTCAACGTTGCTTTCGCGTGGGGGTGGGGTGGGGGGTACGGCAGCGGCTTTTTTTTACACCGGTCTCCCCAGAGAAACTGTGTTTAGTAAACATCACCAGCTTGCCCAAGAAGCTTCATTATAACGGAGTTTTATAAAATTGACCTGCATTATGAGCTATCTGCGCTAAAGCGGCATACAATGTTTTTAATAGGAACTACAAGTATTTATTCGGTGATAACCCTTTGAGAACTTGAAGAGAATTCGTCGATTGCTAGTTTACCACACTAAGCTATATTCAGCTCGTAGCAGCTGTGTCTGTATATCGTCTCAGAGTGGTCATTACTAGTCAACAAAACGCGCAGCAACGCTTTTCGAAGAATGCCTCAACGTAAAACAAAACAGCGTACTCGTGGGTACACCTATAGTACGGTGCAGCAAAAATAGATGTCATTGTTTCCAACAGTCTCAGCATCTGAGCTCGTTGGTTTCCTGTTTACGTTGCTGTTTACAATGCACGATCAATTTAAATTGAACGTCCTTAAAAAAATTGTCTCGACTTTCGCATGGTATCAGACTATGTGCGCCTATATACTTTGAATCTGTGGCGTTGTTGTGCGCTACGCTGTGTAAAACTCCCCACTTTGTTGTCTGAGTTTTCAATGTCCCGTATTCGCCTTCTGTTCGCAGCCACGAATTTATTGCTTGTTCCTATTTAAGGCCTTCTTGTACCAGTATAAACACACACGCACGCTTCACTGGTGCTCACCTGCTAACTCAAAACATACTGAAACGCGGTTTCTGTATATACCACAAAAATTACTGAAACGCAGCTTCTCTATTTTCCCAGTAGGAGTGAGGTTTCAATCTGAACAGTGTACCTTGAGAGAGGCTCACTGAAAAAAAAAAAAAAAATCATTGTGCTAATGAAATTTGCAGTTTAGCCAAGGTGCATTTCGTTGCAGTACACTTCTTGCTCATATATAAAAAATTAATTCGGCCCGTGAAATTGTGAATGTTGACTTTCGAGCTCTTCTCTGCACTCACCCGCCCCACCCAATTTACTGCCCCGTCATTGCGGGGTATGGCGAGAGAGACGCCGAAGACCACTGTGGGAGACGGCGCTTTCTGTAGATCTTTCTGATGCCATTCGCGTTGCTCATACGCAACCCATACGTACTCGACGTAAAACTCAACGTCAGGAGGCATAAAAGCCATAATGAATTCCTGCGGAGAGTATCAGAAAGGAATGCGTTCAAAGTTTGTACTTCGTTCGCATGTCCAGCATTCGCTCGCGATCATACGTTAATAAAAGGAACGTTCGGTTCGTATACGTGATAAGTTTAACGACGCCCAATGAAGTCCGGCTTGCACGTGTGCCATTAGCCCCGGTACGCGTGCTCGGAATAAATAACGGCGCGCAGAAGACATGTATGTGTCCCAAATTGAGGAATTCACTTTTTCACTTTTGGTACGCGTTTTAATAGCGCCGCAGCCCCCGCTAGGGGTCAGCGGTCATGCACGACTTCGTGGGTCGGACTCCCACACCCGGGCATTACGAATGCACAGACACTGGGCTGTCGGGCTTCGATTGCACGTCAAAGAGATATTGTCGCGATTTATTCGGCCCTTCGCGGCATTCTTCACAACTGTCTGCGCAGTTGAAGGACGTTGCAACCCACAATTTACAGTTAATTAGGGCGGCCGTCTTCGTTGTTCGTTAACGTTTACAGATTATTATCGGTTCTGTATTGGTTACTAAATAACGAAGACAAAGTAGGGACATGCGGGCGAACATGACAGTGGATCAAAGACGTCATTGCACTACGATATTTCGCCGTTAGAGTGAAAAAAAAATCGATCAGAGGTCAACATTGAGAAGTAAATAAGAAGGAAGAATTTTTTTCAAAATCTGCGAATGAAAAATGAGCATACCGAGTCTGATACTGCATGAAAGTCGTGCCATTTGGTGAGGTATGGTTTATTACGGATAATTATTCCTCGTGCACGAAACATTTGAAGAGAGTGTTAAAATGTCATATCGTGGCTCACATTGGAATTCAAAGAACGCACACACACAGACACACACACACACACACACACACACACACACACACTTATTCTCGTTACCTTACAGGTTCCCGTAGGGACATTGAGTAAGGGGGGCGAGAAAAGAAAACACAAAATATAACAGAAGCAACAGAGTACAAAAAATTACAATGTGGATCACAATGCAAATTACACACACACACACACACACACACACACACACACACACACACACACACTTATTCTCGTTACCTTACAGGTTCCCGTAGGGACATTGAGTAAGGGGGGCGAGAAAAGAAAACACAAAATATAACAGAAGCAACAGAGTACAAAAAATTACAATGTGGATCACAATGCAAATTACACACACACACACACACACACACACACACTGACATGATTTAGCCGCAAATAGTACACACCCAAAGTAAAGAAACACTCAACGCAAAGCGACACACACACACACACTCTCTCTCTCAATCATATCAGTTTTTTTCTTAAGATGCACTAAACGAAAACGTAAATGGGCTGGACCTATAATTTTCCTGCCAGCGTTTCCGATTCATGTCGATTTGCTATACACGGGAAGCGCCTACTCGGTCTTTCTAATACATGCGCCATTGATAAAACCGTGGGCGCACCAAAGCGTTTTTTATCGTATTCCCCCAACGGCCAACCGTGACCGTTAACGCGGTTGCGTTTCCCTCGTGTGTGTACAAGAGGACGTCGCCAGGCTTTGACGGAATAAGCTTCGCGGAGGGGAGGTGTCCGTCATCCTTTCCGTTATCGAATGCGGCACCTGCGAGACCGCACTTTCACCTGTCCTTGAGACGGATATGATAAGAGCACTCTGTATAGGCCGCACTTTTCCGTGGACGCAGGTCACTCGGTCTGTCTTTATCTTTCCGCGAGATACAAGAGGGGGGGGGGGGGGGGTGTACGAAAGACATTGTCGTCTCCAAGACGAACGCCTTAGAAGATCGACAAGCGCGACCGCATGAAAATTGAGAGATGTGGGGTTTGACGTCCCAAAACAACTGTTATTTTCCACGCAACAATATGATTGAGAGACGCCGTATATAGTATATAGAGGGCTCCGGGAATTTCGACCACCTGGGGTTCTTTAACGTGCACCCAATTCTAAGCACACGGTCCTACAGCATTTTCTCCTCCATCGAAAACGTAGCCACCGCAGCTGGGATTCATTCCCACGACCTGCGTGTCAGCAGCCGAGTACCTTAGCCACTATAGACCACCGCGGCGGGGCAGCGTTCGGGCATTATGAATTACCAGCTTAGATAGTTCGCCGGTTTCAAATAAAAAAAAAACGTTCTTGCTTCGTTGCGGGGACGGTCCATACATTAAAGTGCCCACATTCCGTAGGCTGTAGCTTCTATGTGTAGACTGCATACTGGAAATCAATAGACGGTGGTCATGTGGCTTTCGAGAATAGGCTGGTCAAAAAGCTTTGTTCCGGCGCTGCCCCACTTGTCGCTGCTGGGCTCTAATCTGAAGACTTGGTCACCTAGGACGCATCTTGACATTCGGGGAGCTGCTGCGATACAATAATTTACCGAGTACGGACATTTGTGAATTCTTATACTGTCCTGAACAAAACCACGCCGCGGTTGCGTAGCAGGCAGGCGTAATACGATAACATCCTCACGAAGTCGCGGGTTCGATTCCCGTGCACGGCGGCTGCATTTTCGATGTGAGGGAAAAGGCGAGCACCCACGTGCCTCGATTTCGGTGCACTATCAAGAACACCTGGAGGTCGAAATTTATCCGGAGTCATTCGCCGACGGCGCGCTTCAAAATCATTATTGACATCGTCGTTTTGGCATGTGTGCTTAGAAAAAAAAAAAAGTGGTTAACGATTTAGAGTCTACTTAGTACTCTACTATGAGAGGGTTGAAAGCAGTCCCGTGGAACTGCGGCAGTAGGAAGTCTGTTCTGGGAGAACAGTGCTCCATGCCATGCACGATGGCACCGCTTATTGAGCGAATTCTAGAATCCATTACTAAGAAAATGCTGGACAATTCTTACACAATGTTGTACGTGGGGGTTTTCGCGCGCCAAAAAGCATGCATACGAGGCATGCTGCATAGTGCGGGGCTGCGGAAATTTCGACCACGTGATGTGCTCTATCGTGTGCTGACCTCGCACACGATCCTATATCATTTCGTCTCCTTCGAAACGCTATACACAGCCGCGGTTGGTGTCGAACCTGCGACTGCTGGGTCGGCAGCCGAGAAGCGTGATTCAAACGTGCACGAGCGTATATGCAGGCACACCCGCAAGAAATTTCTCCTTGGTGTGTGCGTTCGCGACAACATGCGACTACGGTGTTACAGAATCGAAAGTTGGGCTAGTTGGATATGCATGGTATAAAAGCGCATGTCCTCTCTTCCTCTCTGTTTATTCGTGCGCTTGAACTGACAGTTATACCATGGACTATACGGTGTTGTAACGGGCTCCGCCAATTTGAATTTTTTTTACATTTATAAGCCTCTTTTTTTCTTGTTGAAATGTCGTTGCATGCTAACTGCTCGTTTGTGAAGTGATTTACTTATCGAACTGCGTGTGTTATAGTCAACGAGCTCCAGATCAGTCGTACCGCGTTCATAGTAAACACCTCTCGACATGCGTCTGCATTCGTTCTTTCGTACCAGCGGCTAATCGGTTTCCAGCTTTCCCTGGGTCGCTGCTGTGATCATCCTTTGAACGTTTTCGTTGTTTAGCCAAAACGAGTCGATGCAGGATTGCTCAACCATCACACAATCACTAACAGACATTTTTATTTCTTTTCATAGCCAACAGTAGTTGCCAATGGCCGCCCATATTAGCAGACATTGGCGCAACTTTCTGGCCAACACAATCCGACGTTTTAACGTCGGCTTGCATTTTTGCATACAGCTATCGCTTATGTTGTCACGCCGGCTACAGCCCGTATAGCAGTATCATCATCATCATTATCATCAGAGCAGCAGCAGCATTAGCATCATCATCATCAGCAGCAGCAGCTGCAGGAGCAGTTCTACTACACCCACTGCAGGGCGAAAGCCTCTCCCGTGTTCCGCCAATCAACCCTGTATATGGTTTCTGCTGCCACATTATGCCAGCAAGCTTCTTAATCTCGACGGCCCCCGTCAGTATAGCGGTGTAAGGTCGCGCAAACATTTCGTCGCTTGACACGTGGTCTTGAACCTCAAAAGCCGGCTCCGGTACAGGTGCTCTCAGCCGAGAGTTTGCCCGTCCCTGTATTCGAAAGCTCCTCGTACGTGGAGGCCAACTCGAGCAGGGCATTCACGCTGCCAGGTTTTCCGGGCATGAAACGGCCCTGAGTTAGAAACGTCCCAGCTGTTTGCGCAGCCGGTCCGAGATCAGACTGTGGTATCGCAAATCCGTATGCGTTTTGTTTTCATCTATTTCGCCCGTTGGTTCCATGTACTACGTATATATATATATATATATATATATATATATATTATATATATATATATATATATATATATATATATATATAAGGGAGAGAGGTGTATACCTAAGGGCTCGTATTTCCGTGTTTTAACACAATATTAATGTTAGTAATATATATATATATATATATATATATATATATATATATATATATATATATATATATATATATATTTGTGTGTGTGTGTGTGTGTGCGTGTGTGTGTGTGTGTGTGTGTGTGTGTGTGTGTGTGTGTGTGTGTGTGTGTGTGTGTGTGTGTGTGTGTGTGTGTGTGTGTGTGTGTGTGAACAGGAAACTGATTGTGGCTGCGAGGGACTGCACTAAGCACGCTGGGCGAGAGATTCCTTCACAGCCTGCACTTTCGCAAGGAAGAAAAAGGACCATAAATGTAACGCCAACTTTCCGCGTGTAGGCTTATAGGTGCGTGTCTAAAAACCACAGGTCGACGAATTCAAGCAGGTGTTCAAATACTGGGCTTCAAGTGGGCATTTTCACGGCCCGTCTGTGATTACGCATGCATGTTTTTTTACAGTGTGCATCTAATAACCTTCATTTCGTTTCAGTCTCTCTTTCCTTGGGCGCTTATAGTTTTCATCGTGTCTTAAAAACACGCCTAAACAGCAGCTACCGTATAGTGAACCCCCTCCCATATTTGTGGCACCTGCCGTGGACTTCAAGGAAAACGCGACAGCTCGTCAACTGCTTCAGCATCCTCGCAATACAAGCAAACGCTTCGAGGCGCTTCCTTGCGCACACTTTCCGCCTTCGTAAATGTGTACGCTGGCTGAGATAATAATGATTGACCCGCTTCTCGCAATCTGAGAACGTCGCCTCGCGCTTTCCCAAGCTTATACGTATAGGCTCGCGGTGCATTCTCACTCCTTTCATTTAACAAAACTATTCTGTCGCTTCTACGAACGACAATCTAACTGGGGTTCTCGCTTCTGTTGTTGCATACGTCTGTTCCGTGGGAATCAACGATAAGCGCTGATCTTAAAACAATAGTATAATAAATCTTCGCACGTTTCGCTTAAGTGCGTTGACCCCGCGTAAGTGCCGAGCAGCGCTGTCGTGCACACTGTATACGCGCACACTCGCTATCAAGCGCGGTAATCGCTCGGGGGGGCATTTAAGTGACGCGTATGGGGACACTAGCGCCCCTGCGCGGACGCGACGCTCGCACCCTCTCCCGTTGACCATCCGAATGAATAAAGGCTAATCTCCGCGAGGCACTTTGATGTTTAAATGACTGTTTTTTTTTTCGATGCTAAGCGTACAGAACGGATGTGCTATGTTCTGGGAACAGTGTCTTTTACGATACCAGCAAGGGTTCAACGACACCATGCATATGTCGTTCTCCCAATACGGTCCAGCCGTTCTTCATTAGATCCCCTTCACGGCGTCTCCCTTATTACTGGTGGTTTCTAAGGACGCCGGAGAGTATACGTGTTATGACGCGGTCCAGTGCGTGCTAACAGCTCCCCGTAGATTGGACGCCTATCTCACAAACCGGGGGTATCTCGTTTTCCTGTACGTGTGCGCCACCTTCGTTTGACGCGACACCATCAATGTGCGGGGCCTTGTTTGCAATGCTTGACCGCTTGTCTTATGCGAGTGTAGTAGCTTCGGGTAATACTGTCCGTTTCGTGTTTCCTGCCATGCCTGAGCGCTTGGCCAAAGCCACGTGGACCCCGACAGACAGAGCGAATAGCCACGTCAGGGTCGGCATCACGTTGCCTTTTATACGCTACTCTTGTGGGTCTTCGAGATGCGTGCCATCTCGCACAGGTTTCATACATAAACAAAGGCCGATATTCAATGGTCTATTGAAGATGGGATAGTCAATAGCACTCCGGCAACGTTCTGTTACATAACCACTCATTCATACGGCTACAAATCAAACAAACGATCTCAACGCGAGAGGAGCGCTCGAGTGCTGATAGTTTGTTGTGATGACGTTTTCGTCCCCCCCCCCCCACAGGACCGAGTTGACTAGCACAACACACACACATTATATATATATATATATATATATATATATATATATATATATATATATATATATATAAATATAAGGGAAATAAGTGTATACCTAAGGGCTCGTATTTCCGTGTTTTAACACAATAATTATGAGATCTAACAGACAGTAATGCCAAGGAATGTACAGGGGAAGTTATTAGAACCAATGGAATGTAAATAAGAAGAAAGAAAAGTGGATGAAAAAATAACCAGACGTGAGCAGGAATCGAACCTACGACCTTCGAATAACGCGTTCGATGCTCTTAAACGCGTTATTATATATATATATATATATATATATATATATGTGTGTGTGTGTGTGTGTGTGTGTGTGTCGACGTTTCAGTCAGAGTAGATTTGAGTGCACGTTAAATAATCCCAGGTGGTCGAAATTTCCGGAGCCCTCCACTACGGCGTCTCTCATAATCTTATGGTGGTTTTGGGACGTTAAACCCCACATATCAATCATTTCGGTCAGAGCCTGACCTTAATCTCCGACCGAAACGTCGACGGAATAAACGAAGTTTTCTTGAAGTGCCACCTTTCATAATTATATATACACGATGACCTTCGGGCGTCCCATTCAGGAGCCGTGGGCGGCAGCTGCATCGTGGCATCGGGGACACCAAGCAGCGGCAGCGACTGTGTGGCGACCGTCCACGTATACGGCGGCGTGGTCGCTACAGATGTCACGGACCTTATTATAAGTATACCGTACGCGCGGTCGACCCTCGGGGTTCCTTGCGATCCTCGAACGATGAGACGACGCCTGCGGCACGGCCAGTTTTTTTTTTTTTTTTTTGTAATGGACTCGTGGGACGCGACGTCTGTATAAGGGAAACTCTTGACCAGCCTGCGGTGTTTGTTGCTCCATGGCTTCATGTCGTTTCGAGATGGACTCAATATTTTCGTCTTCGTCTTTTTGCGTTTTTGTTTATGTCCTAGCAGCCGTCGTTTGATAGTCTATATAGTCAACGCAGAGAAGGCTACAACTTTCTTTTTTCTTATCTTAGCCCAACAGCGAAGGTAAAGTCTAAACGAGCTGATCGATGTCCAGCGGCTGCAGATCGATCTCCTTAATGGCCCGATGCGTGAACGCGTCGCCGCTTATCTTTCAAATCTTGTCTTTTCATACAACCCCGCTCCGCCGCCGTCCTTACAGTAGTAGTAGCAGTCGCGTAGATCACGTGATCAGGGGGATTAAATACATTAATATGAAGAAGATGAGGATGCTTAAAGTGATAATAAGCGCCCCGCCGTGGTGGTCTAGTGGCTAAGGTACTCGGCTGCTGACCCGCAGGTTGCGGGATCGAATCCCGGTTGTGGCGGCTGCATTTCCAATGGAGGCGGAAATGTTGTAGGGCAGTGTGCTCAGATTTGGGTGCACGTTAAAGAACTCCAGGCGGTCAAAATCTCCGCAGCACTCTACTACAGCGTCTGTCATAATCATATGGTGGCTTCGGGACGTTAAACACCACATATCAATCAAAGTGATAATAATCCTGCTTTTCTTCGGAAAAATAAAACAAGATAATGCAGATTGTGACTTCCGGTCACGTGCTTCAAGTTCACAGTCATCATCATCATTACAGCTTCGCTTCCGGAGGTTTCCACGGCGTGGAATAGTGTTTTTTTTTTCCTGTAGAGATTTTGACAGCGGTTGATTTCTTCCCCTTCTGTCGTGGTACCATTGTTGTAGCTGTGGCCGGCTGCATGTAGTGCTCCGAATAAGGTCGCTATACGGCGCGCCGAGCGCATGTTTCCGCAGACCGTGAAACGCTGCCTCTGACCGCTGCGAATGCGTAACAATTCTCACGCTCTCTCTCCACCGGTACGCTTAGCTGGAAATGGCACTATAGGGTTACGTATTTTTTTTTTTTTACTAACGAAGCTCTTTATCCTCTCATGATGCCCGTTGGTGGCGTCGTTGTCGTAGCTTCTAGCCAGACCGAAACATAGGTGTTACAATAAATACAGTTACACGATCGATCAAGTGCGCTTATAGGTTTAAAATAGACCATATTCTGTCCGCGCCTCTGTCTGTCTGTCCGTCCGTCTGTCCGTCCGTTTGTCCGTCCGTCTGTCCGTCCGTCTGTCCGTCTGTCTGTCCGTCCATCTGTCTGTCTATCTGTCTGTCCGTCCATCCGTCCGTCCTTCTGTCCGTTCATGCGTGCGTCCGTCCATCTGTCTGTCCTTCATACTTGTCGGCGACTTCGACGTAGACATTATGGACCTTAGGACGTACCTTTCGCGCCATCATCAGCATTCACTTTATGGATCTGCAGCAATTTCTAATAAAGCCTTTCGCCGACCCAGTACGTTGTTTTAGCTTGTTAAATATCGTCTTTGGATTTACGGCCTCCGTTGCTGCCTCCGTTGCTGAAAAACATGTGCCATTTCGATGCAGCTGTACGCGCTCGGCGCATTTCCTAAGCATATATACAGTCTCCTTGAAAGCGTGTGGCCTATGTGTTCATAGTCATCGCTGTATGCTTTGTTTGACGTGACATTTTTCGTAAACAGTTGGAAGCGGCTCTGTAGATCATGCTCGACGAGCATCTGCGCGTTAACTTTCAGACTACATCACCTTGATCTTTTCTATTTATTCGTGAAGTCGTGAAATCTCGGTGTCTCTTACCCACAGTCGTTACTCATAATTGGCGCTGGCCTTCACTTATTGTGTTATCAAGGCGCCTGGCATTATGCGAATTCAGCGGGGGCGAAGCGCAGACAGAGTCGCAATGCCGCGTATTCAATTATACGCAGGACTTAATCTGTTCACTTCTTGAACACTGTAAGTCATAGTAGATCGCATTTACCTAATCGCTTCTCCGCTGCTTGACTCGTCACTCGGAAGCATCATTGAAATTTTATTTTGAGCACAACTTTTTTTATTTCTAATTTGTATATTCGCGAAGCCCCAAAGGGGAATTGTGATTTTTTCACAAGAAAATGGACATAAGCACAGGCTTTATAAAAAGAAAGGTCAAATGATTTAGAAGACAAGAAAACGGCACAGAAAGAAGGTTTGGTATATCGTACGCGCCCGACGAGCTAACGAAGTTACACGTGTCTTTAAAGGAGACGTTCTTTACAAATGAATGACGACAGAATCGAGAGACCATTGCGGACAAACTGCATATACAAAATTATACCCCCCCCCCCCCTTCCCCACCCTGAGCTTTCCTCGTTGGAAAAAGGGACCCTCTTATTACGGCGTGCTCGCACCACTTCTTTAGTAACAGTGGGGTCCATAGGTAGAAGAGAGAAATGATGGGGCTATCGTCTAATTATCGACCACGCGTCATCATCCTTATTGAAAATACACCGCTGTCGAAAAAGACCGAGGCCCTCGTTTTACACATTAACCTACTGCTATGGGGGTCGCCCGTGGCTCGTCCAGAGGGCGGGAGGTGGGGGGGGGGGAGGTAAGACGTGTGTGGAGGGGGTGTGTTGTCCGTGGTAACGGTTGCACGAAGCTAAGAGCCTCTAAATCAAACAAGCGCCGTTAGCAACGCCAACAACAACACAGTCAAACGCTTATCGAACACCACACGATGGTCTATACGCGTCGTGACCCGCCGTCTTTTCCGGGGTCAGACCGGTTGGCAGGTTTTGCGATCGTCCCGAGATGCCACGGCGCTGCGAAAAAAAAAAAAGTGCGGCAGCTGAAAACGTACATCTCCACCCCTCCCTCCTTCGCTACAAGCAATGCACTCTTCGCAGAAAACACATGCGAGCTCTCTCGCTCTACCGTAAGGAGCCCTCCTCGTGGACTTGGCTCGAAGCAAGTCTTGGCTCGAAGCAAGTCTTGGCTCGAAGCAAGTCTTGGCTCGAAGCAAGACTTGGTCTCGAAGCAAGGGCGGGGGGGAGGGGGAGGGGGAGTCTCGTTTTAAATGCGGGGCACCTCTTAATAGACATATTAGACATGCTCCTTGTCCCTCCTTGCTTTCACTCAGACCGTTCGATCGTTTGGTTGCAATCATTAGTAGCGACGTGTCGTGTTACTATAAGTACATGAGAAAGAAAGAAAGAAAGAAAGAAGGAAGGAAAGAAAGAAAGAAAGAAAGAAAGAAAGAAAGAAAGAAAGAAAGAAAGAAAGAAGAAAGAAAGAAAGAAAGAAAGGCAAGCTCGTAGTATGCATTAACCCTTCCACCTTAATCGATCGGAGCGGAGAATGATAAGATTTTCCTTTTATTTGCTGCCCTCTATAAAGCGCCAAAGGCTGTTTGTGGTGGGGAAGTTTCGTACAGCGCCCATAAAAGGACTGCATACTCGAGATGACGATCCCAGAAACGAGTTTGCAGGGCGTGATTAGCGCAGGATGCATGGTCAACGATCACGGCTGACCAGGTGGTCCTTCCGGGTATATAGTCCATTGCCCCTTTACTTGCTGTTAGATCGCGTGTGATTAAACGTGCCTGCCAGGTCTTAATGCACGCGTAGATCTCTGTCTGGGTCGGTGCGCTCCCAGAAAGCAGCGTATGCCCCTTTAAGCGTGCGCGTTCAGGTCTTTATATAAACCACGACGTTATAACCCGGGAAGGTACATGTGGTACTCGCCAGCTACGTATCCGTCCCGTTTTACATAGCCGTGTAGGCCGTGCCGAGAATGGGCCGTATACATGCAGGGCTCGTCAGATCTAGCACACGAGGCCCTTATAAGAGGCAGGTGTGTATAATTAAGAACGTAAAAGGGCCGTGTTAGGCGCTAAGAATACACTGGTCCGCAAGCCTTTCGACACTGTTCGCGTTGGTGGTCCACGCGATGACTTGTTCCCATTAGATTGCGCCCAATTACACCAGTTTTAGTGGCGCCAAATTTTCCCATGTGCGTGGCCTTGTTAAGAAGCAGATAAATCTAACTTAGCAGCGTTGAAGGCTGGGAGAGTGTGGCACGGATTCGCCGACTCTTTTCACGCCTAAAACATGACAGGTACTGAACGTATACATATATATATATATATATGTAGGTGTAACGTTCAAGAAAACACCCTTGGGTCTAATTTGCGACCCAACATACACCTATAGTACACCTAAAAATGACAAATGGGTGTACAAAACGTGAAATAGCAGAAATTACACCCGTGCGGATAAGTTTGGGAGAAATAATAAGTGTAAGATGGGCGATTAATTGAAAAATGCACCTTTAAGGGTGTGAAATGATTTGCAGTGTACAGAAGGAAGGACTCTTGAAACTTTCCGCTCAAACGAGACGGAGCACGAACTATTGGAGGAAATTTCGACCTCCTTCAAGACCAAAAAACGCATGCAGATGAAACTTGGACCCCGATTTTCTGCTATATTAATAAATCCATGGTGGTGAAATCAACAACATTAGCGTGTCGGCAAAATATAAACCGATTCAATCTTCTGCGCTATCTGTATGCAATATGGCCGAGAGCCTTGAAAAATGGGGGCTCATTTTAGCTTATCTTTGAAGGTGCCGCGCCTGTGTAAGCTCGTGGGCGCGGGTTCGAATCCCGGTCACGGCGGCCGCATTCCGATGAGGGCGCTATGCGAACACCACCATTTAAGCACACTTTGAAAGAACAACCAAACACTAAGAGCTTTCTTTTTTTCTACACGTTAGAGTCACACAGAGAAGCATGTTGACTATATCACATTGAATCGAAACTTTCCACAAGAGAGTCATCGTGGCCCTCCAGAACAGAACGCTACGCATGTGTAGCACTCCATATAGAGGGGCACGCCGACTCTCTTTTCGTCACATTGACTCTCCTAAAGAGAGTCAGCGTGACTCTCTAAAGGGAGTGCTACACATGAGACCCTCTCATGTATAAAAGGAAAGTCGAAATTCACCCGGAGTCCCCCAAATATGTGGCCTGCCTGATGATCATACGTGTTCTTATGGCAAAACCCTGGTACTACTTAGCGTCCCGAGAGCTCTGGGACTCCGAGAGCGCATGCGCACGGATCTTACGCTGGCGTTCTGCGTCGACCATCGCGGGGAAAAAGTCGAAAACACGCGATGTGATAGCTTAGCAGTTGTCCTACACGTTTTGGCCCGCCCGTAACGGAAGCGTGCTTGCGGCGCATAGTGTACGCCCACACGTGGAGATCTACACGGGATGATCGTTCTTGTCATTTAAGAAGTCACTTTGAAGTGCACCGCTAACTGAAAAAAATATATATATGGCTGTATGATGGGTCGTGTGTATGTGCGGCGTGATAGCCTGTTAATTGTACGGGTAACGAGCTTGTTAATGTAAACTGCTCTGACAAGTTCTCGTGAGCAGGCGGTGACAGTTAGGTATTATTGACACAACGAATAATAGCGTTACTTATAGACTTTTTCCATCCCAGTCAGCACGGATTTCAGAAAGGCCTCTCCTGTGACACACAAGTAGCGCTCTTTATTAACATCAGCTCAAGTATAGATCAGAATGTTCCTGTAGATGCCCTTTTCCTAGATTTTGAAAAAGCTTTCGATAAAGTACCCCATAAACGCCTTTTTTTAAAACTTTCCCGCTTAAACATTGAACCAGCAGTTCTAGAATGGATACGAAATTTTTTTGTCAAACCGGGAACAGTTCGTTTACTCCAACCAGACATCATCCACCATGCGTCCTGTCCTTTCAGGTGTACCTCAGGGTACGGTGCTCGGTCCCCTTCTATTTTTAACTTATGTTAACGACCTACCTAGCAATATATCGTCCCAAATCCGTCTATTCGCTGACGATTGCGTGATTTATCGTCCTATTAACTGCCCTAAAGACTCCCAGGTCCTTCTAAATGATCTAATAACTATAGAAACCTGGTGCAAAAAATGGCTCATGACTTTGAACATTAGGAAAACCTCCGTCATCTCTTTTCATCGCAGGAAATCTCACCCGGCTACTTCAAACTTTTTTTCTGGTTGCGAAATATCCCTGGTGAATTCCTACAAATATTTAGGTATAAACATTACGCCAGATCTTACTTGGTCCTCCCACATAACAAACATTTCTAACGAAGCAAACAAAGTCCTTGGTTACCTAAGAAGAAATTTACGACTTGCTTCCCCTTCTGTTAAACTTTTAGCATATCAAACACTAGTCCGTCCGAAGCTTGAATACGCTTGCGCCGTCTGGGATCCCCACCAACCTAATCTATCCAAAACATTAGAATCTGTCCAAAATAGAGCTTCTAGGTTTATATATTCCGATTACTCGCGCCACACAAGCGTTACTAACTTAAAGATTAAAGCCCATCTTCCCAACCTTGAACTGCGACGCAAAGTCGCTAGATTAGCTCTTTTTCATAATTTTTTTCACTCACTGTCCGACGCATCTGTTATCATGCCCGCGCATCGCATATCTTCCCGCACTAACCACAACAGCCCAGTTTACCCTGCGCATGCCCGTACAACTGCTCACCTTCGGTCATTCTTCGTTCAGACAGCGAAGGATTGGAATGACCTTCCGTGCCACGTCGTGCGCCACTCCAGCCCCATTCTTTTCAAAGCGCACATGGAAGAAACCCTGTTAATCCCACCCCTCATGTAACACCCCTCCCTGGGGTTTTTGAGGTATAATAAATAAATAAATAAATAAAACGAATATTGAAGAAATATATATATATATATATATATATATATATATATATATATATATATATATATATATATATATATATATATATATATATATATATATATATATATATATATATAGAGAGAGAGAGAGAGAGAGAGAGAGAGAGAGAGAGAGAGAGAGAGAGAGAGACGGGGGGTAAAGTGGCATGCGTGCTCGGGAGGACAGCCGGAACAGCACTACCGACGCGCGCGCGCAAGTGCTGCACGGGATGTTAGGCGGATGTGGTATGCATTGTGGGCTGTGCAACCAACGGTATCCATAGCTCCAGACAAGCCGCCTTTGGAAAACTGTACAGAACAATGGGTCGCTACGAAACGACGGGTGCGTTCAAGAGAGTTGCATGATCACGACCGAACAGTGACACGCGTCTCTGTGACGTCAAGAGTGATCGCTCTGCCCTCTCATTCCACACATTTCAGCTCATCGTTGCACGTACGTACGCACGTACGCACAAACAGTAAAAAAGAAATATCGTACATAAGAACGCGCACACGTAAAATGCGGGTATTCCAGGTATACAGCTGTCGACGGAAGCTTGCCTGGGAGTTTTCCGTACCCATTACATTCGACATTCCGTTGTCGCCAAGTTGTCCAATTGTTAATTCGGCCTCTCGTGTGAATTCTCTCGCCGTCTCGCCAGATCAGACGATAGATAGAAAAAAACGGGCATCCTGCTGTGAGCTGTACTGTTTTTGCATGTAGCTTGACAGTGCCACCGCACTTGTTCAGGAATGTGACATCTACGATGCCACGCTGTAAAAAACAGCCAGGTGTATACAACGCGAGCTTTGAGCAGGTACGGCCAGCTGTTACCTCTCACTGGCTGTGCTGTTCTTTTTTTTTTCTAACAAAACCTTGTCACGACTTCAGCCATTCGACATCTACAATGCATGGCCATGTTTGTGATTTTGCACTTTTATTAGGCTATACGCCAGTTATTTCGCACTGGGGCTTCGCTATTTGTAAATAAGGCTCGTAAAGACTGCGATTCATGTGGCGCCTACTACGGAACATCCGTGTCTGTGAATTTAAAGGTTCTTTATCAGGCCATCTATTCCAGCCGTTGCCACCGCTGGCCGGCGATATTGCAAACACACATTGCCAAGATCTCGATCAATTATAGTTAGTATGCTATGTGAAGGAAGGAAGGAAGGAAAATAGGAGGAAAAGAACGGCAGGGATGTTAACAAGTCTATAGGCAGCCGGTTTGCTACCCTGCGCATGGGAGGGGGATGGGGGCGATGACAGATAGAGAGCAGAGAAGGAAGAGAGATAAACACAGCACATTAAGCAGCCCACACGCGCTATGCTATGTGACATCCACGTGCAGTGAGCACGGTACTGCCTTTGATCAGGTTGCCCCGACTTTGCCACTACTGAGTAACGGTATTCTAAAGCGAAAGTCTTAGATGCGTGGCAGCATCATCAGGCAGCATCTACGTGGGCAGCATCAACAGGAGTGATCTAAGGAAACCTCATAACGTCTTGACTTCACAGATTGCCAAAATTTGTCATGTCGTTGTGACGTCACATGACGGCAACATCGAATGCTATTGTCGCTTGGTTAAAGGTGCGCCTATCAGTGAGGCAATGTACAACCAGATAAACTGGAGACACCTTTGAATGTCTCCGATCTCGGAGCCAGTTGAAATTTACTTTAGCTGCAGAAAGCTCTCCAAGAGGAAGAGGAAATCAATATTGACTGAGAAGAGAAAGAGGCTTTCGCCTTGGAGTCGTCTTGTAAGCGAACGCTTTTAAAAGACCTTGTCAGTTTTTAACAGAAAAGTTTTTTTTTCGTCGGGTGACTTGAGTGACGTATTTCCGTCACGGAAATCACGTCGAAAACCTTGCACATGATGAGAAGTAAAAGAAAGCTCCGTCAACGAGAGTCAAACCCACGAACTATCGGCCAGCGACAACAGATGCCGAGCACGCTATCCACTGCGCCGTAGTCACACGCTTTGTACGTTCTTTAAAACGGATTATCAGGACAGCCACCACACGATTAGCCACGTGACGTGTACAGTGACAACGCTCGCAGAGAACAGGTGCGCAGTCACTACTTCAACAACCGCCGCCGCAGCAGTCACAACAGCGACGTCTGT